>JAYKAV010003443.1:1722318-1825598 GCA_035582835.1 Phoebastria nigripes
GTGGGGAGGCGGCGGTAGCAGCCAGACTCCGGCGGGGGAGGCTCCCGGCAGCGGCGACCGAGCAGCGGGGACGGGACGCAGCCCGTCCGCCCACCCCCCTCCCCGGAGCCCCTCGGCGGCACCGGAGCCAGCGGCGGGAGCGGGAGCGGCGGGGAGGATGCCGTCGGTGAGCCTGCCGCCCAAGGAGAACGCGCTCTTCAAGCGCATCCTGGTGAGTGGCGGGGCGGGAGGCCCGGGCTCGGCCGCGGGGGGGGAGGCGGCGGCCCCTGCCCCGGCTCGTTCCCCGGGCTGGCGGGGAGCGGAGCCCCGGCGCCGCCCCGCGGGCCCGGCGCCACCGCCCCGGCCCTTGCGGCGCCCCGGCTGCTTCCTGCTGGGGCAGGCCGGGCCGAGGGGCGCCTGTCACCCGCGCCCCGTCCCGCCCGGGCGCGGCCCCCGCGGGGCCGGAGGAGCGCCGGGGGCAGCCGTGTCTCCCCGCTCGCCCACCCGAGCCACTGCCCGCTGCCGGGCAGAGCCGCGGGGCCGTGGCCGGGCCCGAGGCGCTGCCCCGTGCCCTGGCGCTGGCCGCGGCAAGGCACTCCAGCGGCTCCGTGAAAATACCCCCGTGGCCGCTTCATTCATCGGCTTGCTGCCTGCAGCCGCTCTGCAGAGCCGTCCTCCCTTGCTTTTCTTTTTTCTTGTTTTCTGTAACTCAGATTTTTGCTGTAGACAGTAACCAGATTTGTTGGTCGGTGAGGAAGATGGCTTTCAAAGGAGGAAGTGGAGAAGGATGAAGGTTTTGAAGTCTTTTCAAAGTTTAACTTGCAGCTAACTCTTGTTGAAGTTTGACAATCGATTTTTCTGGGCGGCAGCCGGCATATGGATGAAAGAAACTGCAGTGGAATCTAGGCAATAAACCTGGTTTTTAGAATGAGATTGAGATAGCGTAGAGTCCAAATACCACCAAAGTGTGCACAATTCAGTTACCTCTTAAGGAACTTGTTTCAGCTTTGATGCGGTGTTGCAGGAACGTTGTGTTTCCAAGGACTTGGGGTGAATTGAAAATGACAGAATTATGTTAGTGAGCAACTTCAGTGGATTTATTTAGAAGATTCTGTTATCTGGGTCAAGCACTGTATTGTTTTCTCTCAAAAAAGTCAGTTTTGTGTAAAAATCTTAYGTCTTCTTTCAAAGAGGCTTAGACTACTATTTTGGATCCTTCCAGAGGTCAGAAGTAAGATGACTACTGTAGTCCTGTTGGAGTAACAGCACTCGTATGGCTCTGTAAACTGCCACTTAAGGGGGTAGGGGGGGAATGTGTGTAATCTTCTGTCACTTCTTTCTTCAAAATACTTGGTGAAATTGAAATAAATCTGTGTACAGGCATCTCATCATGAGACGTGCAGCTCCAGTTAGGGTTAAACAGTAGATACGATGAACTGTAAAGCTTATTTCTACTTTGAAAGATTCAGTCCTGCTTGGGAGTTGGTATGGCCTTGTTCTCAGTGTGTAATTTTTGATGTGTTATGAGCTGGGAAAGTAGCAGCCTTGTTGCTCGTTCACCCATCTTCCTTTGCATTGAGGATAGCTTATGTGGTTACAAGACAAACTGAATCAAGGAGCCTTTCTGTGTTTAAAATTGACTGTTTTGGTTTTTTTTTTTTTTTTTTTTTTTTCTGGGCTCGGTGCATGGCTGTCTGAGTATTTGTGTGGAGGGTAGGAACAAGGGAAGAATAAGAGTTTCTCTGGAGAAAATGCTGGCTCAGCGCATGTGAGTTGGATAAAGCTTCGCAATTTGGTTCAGGTCAGAAAAGAGAAGGGTGTGCTCCAGTCTAAGCAGATTTCAGTAGACAGAAGCAATTTTAGTTTTGTCCTTTTTTTTAACTGAAAATCTTTAATAAAAATACAAGAGTTTCAGGTACTGGGTAAGCTAAAAGTTATTCTGGCATTTTGATGTTTTCCTGTGTTGTGCAGGGATGAGCCTGTGACGTGTAGTCTAGTATTAAGACTGCCCTGTGATTAGTTGTCTTTGTAACACATGGTGAATAGAAAAGGCTTGAAGTTGGTTTTTATCACACTGAAAATTTGGCTAATGAGCTACTTGTCTTCCTTGTTATGGATAATGACCCTACTTTGTGAAGTTTTGATTACATGTTTGACTTGAATTAGTGAGACATCTTTTAGAAAGTCCCATTTATCAATGCAAGTCCAAAGGAACATTACTTCCCTACTCCTGTGCCTTCACTCCACCCCTCTCTTCCTGCAGCCTCTCCTCTGTCTACGCCTTCTTTTCGGGAGACTGTAACCCTTCATTATGCCTTATCCTCTGCCGTCTCTTCCTTTGGCCCACGGGTGGCTGAACAGCAGCAAGAGGAACTTGAGTCTGCYGGGGCAGCTGGCTCCCCCGATGGGACCTCTGAGCCCCCAGCCAGCTAACAAGGTGGTCCTTTTGTCTGGCCCTGGGTCAGCAACATGCTGCCTCCTGGCCCGGGCAGACCACGGAGTTGTTCTGTTGAGCATGCCTAGATGAGACTTTTTTCAGCAGATGCTTTGGGAACCAACCCAAGTGGTATTGAAAGGATGCATTACCCTTCAAATAGATAATTACTGGTACACAGGCTGTTTGCAGAGATATAAAATCATTCACATTATGATTTTCATGGAGGTGGTAAACACAGGAGTTAAGTAGGTAACAGCCTTGTATTTCTGTAAGTGAAGCATAAAATGAAAAAAAGCAAACAGATTTTGGGTGTGTTTTAAGTTCCTGAGGCCTCATTTCTTTGCCATTTTTAAGAAGTATGCCTGTAACACAAACGTTAGATGTTAAGGTCTTGCAAAAACTACACCAAGCTGCCCAGTTTTCCGTAGCGAAAGGCAATAATTAGCTTTCAGAGTTTGGGGGTTTTTTTTGTTTGTTTTGTAGTTAACATCTTACACGATCAGTAAATTTCTTTTGCGTATGGATTTGCTTGCAAGCCAGCGTTTCCACTTAACTGACAAATTCTGCGTTCAGAAGCGTGTGCACTTTGCCTTTGCGTGTTGCAACACACTAACTAGACTAACCTCTTCTAGTCACTTTACAGGTATGTGGAGGTTCTAATAGAAACATTTTTCCATTTGAAAGGCATTTTACAGTTTAGCGTTCCTGTAGTACAAAGGGAAAGGAATCTGCATGATTAGTTTGAATAAAAAAAACACCCACAGGATTATCGATCACCATTTTGCTTAAACTTGCACTTCCATTAAAAAGAAAGTTTCTAGCTCATATTGTTCTTAGTTTTAACTATTTGCTGTTAAGCATGCAGGTAGATATTCCTGTTCTTCTGCTCAAAGGTTCTGTGAAATTTAGAAGAAAAGTGGATCTCTACATTTTTCTCTTTTTGTTTTTGATCCATTTGAACATTTAAAATGAATTGAGTTGGTATCAGTCTTTTGGGCACATGTAATCTCTGAGCAGCCCAGAGATTACTCAAGAAGAATTCAGGTGGAGGCAGAGGAAAGGGTAGAATAGCAAACACAGGAGTCAAAGGAATGGAGAAGTTGACTTTTTGGTACCCGGAAGGCTGGATGCACTATGAAGTAATGGAAAAAGCAGTTTACTCTATTTCTTCCCCCCCTGCTTCTTACTAGCAAGTATAAAACTAGCGCTTGTAGGAAGTAGGATTGACTGATTTTTTTATTAAATACAACTGATGAACGTTCCTGGGATTTTGCCAAATTATTCAGCCATTGTATCTGGTCAGGTACGATTCATAAAATATGCTCAGTTTTATTTTGCAAATCCCAAAGACAATATTCAATTAATTTTTGTTTGGATGTAGAAGTTAAATATATTGAAAATGTATTGAAGAAATACTAAATACAAAGCTATTAGAGGTGCCACATATTATGTGGAAGAGTTTTTCAGTTCCTTTAAGCAGCAGAGGATAAAGTTGTTGGAGTCATGATGTTCTGGCAGAGTAAGATGGTGCAAATACTTCTCACTACAGCTAGTGGTCTTAGCCTCTAGTTGAATACGGTTTGAGCAGGGAGAAAAAAGTCCAAGTATTTAAGAAGTGAAATATCGTTGTATTTTGTGATGCAAACAAACAATTCAAGTGAGGAACTGAGTGTGTTCAGGCCTTGTTTAAATAGTTTTACTGATTTATAACTCTAGTACATACTGTAGAAGTAGCATACTAAAGAAGCAAGATGCCATGCTGGTCTGGGCTTGTGTATATTACATTGTATGCAGATCAGAGTTTCTCAGTTTGTTCAGGAGTGTGATTATCTGTGGTCTTCATGATGTCTGGAGAGCCATACATCTTTCATCTCTGTATCAGTTACCTTATGTGCTAGGCAGGCTTGATTAGGCATGGCCAGAACCTGTGTCCTCCAGTGGGGCATTACAATAACCAAGGTGTCTGCTGCCAGAGAGGGGGGTTTGAATTTCACCTTTAGTTGGTCATTTCTACAGTAACGCTGCTGTGCTTGAGCATATTTATCTTTGAGCAGGTCGTCTTCCTTTCCATGCTGGCTTTGACAAGTGTTCTACTAAAAGATATAGGAACTTCCGAATGATAAAAAAGCCTGTTGAACAGCGTCTCTTCAATGGCTCTGCTGTAAATATGCCAAGTCCCTCCTGCTGGGCCATCTTCCTGTTTCTTCATTCCAGAATCTGCTCCCTGTCCCTCCACTTTCAAACTAGACAGACCTGTGCTTCTCCTTCACTAATACTTGACCCAGCACCAGTCCTTTAAAAATAATGTTCTGTCTCATAGAAGTTCAGGTGCTGACTTTAAGGTTGCTGAGGTGGCAGACTTGGAAATCACCTCTTAAGCGATCTTGATTCAAGATTAAAGACTGATTTCCAGAATTTCACTTTTATCAGTAACCAAATAAATTAGCACATTTTGTGTGCAATCATTGTTGCATTTGCATGACTGTACAGTAATCAAGTATGCTCACCACTGGAGTTTCACCACATACTATCTCATCTGAAACATGGAATTGCTAACAAGGCTTTTCCAATATCTGGCTGTTGAGATGTCAATCACTTGTTTTTCCTTTGCCAAAAGGAATACCCCGCTTGGCTTTGCCAAAAGTAGTAGGAAAAATTATGTCTTGGTTGAAACATTGGAATGGAAGTAAAGAACAGACCTGCTGCTTTAAGCAGAGTCACTGTTGTTGTTTTTCTGAAATATTTCTCAAACTTGCTAAAGAAATTAATTACTGTTTGAGACTCTAGGATACCATTAAGGAATCACTTGAGTAATACTGCAGTTACTAAAGCCTGTTCACCAAATTAGGCCATTTGTTGTCATTGGGGCTGTCAGAAATTGTAGAAACAGGATTCCCTGCTGTAAATTTCTGAGGAGCAGCATAATTTTGTTCCTTACCTGCTTCAGTTATGAAAATAAAAGACTTTATTAATAGAAACGCATCCTAATTTCTTCACAGTTGTAAGATCATAACCAGTCTTATGTTGTTGTGGCTATAGATACTATTAGCTGAACCCAAAGTGTTTTTTGTAATGATCTGAAACTAATCTTATTTGGGGCAATGGACTTGATCCAGCTTATATGGTACTGCCTTTTATTTTGGTTAAAATTTGATCAAGTTGTGTTTATTCCTGTTTTTCAAAGGTTTTCTTAATGAATTTTTGCAGATTGCACTTTCTGGGCATCTCAAGTTTGTATCTGTTGTCCACAGCAGCACTGTGTCAATGCAACAAGAGTGGTGATAAGGAGTTACGTCTTTTCTGACTTTGCTGATAGGGGATTTAGAGAAAATGAACAATTATTCATTGCCACCCTTAAAACTGAGGTCAGTGAGATTTGTTACAAGGATTTCTGTTTCCTTCTATGATACCACACAATCAAGTTAGCAAACCTTGTAATGTTGAAGAACAACCTTTCTTATCTTACCACATTTAACTATTTCGCAATGGCTCAATGCTACAAGACAACATCTCACATATCTCAGAGCTAAGGGTGAAGAGTACTCTGGACATGGGTAGAAAACGTCAGTAGCCTCATCATGTGTCTTGGGCTATGTTGTGAGATACAGCTGAGTTGAAATGTCCATTTAAGTCCAGAACAACCTATTGTGTGGGCTCCTTTAGCCCTTTTCATGCCATATCTTGGAATTTTAATTGATCTACTTAGTTGTTTCAGATGATCATTAAAAACCAAATATATCCTATTCATACCGGATCTTTTGGGAGGTACAGTTTCATGCTAAATTCAGAGGTGAAGYGTGAACATAGGGGTTCCAAGGTAGTGGACACAAGTCAGCTGATCTTAGTTGGCCAAATTAATGGTAATTCTCCCCAAGAAAGAGAGATTAAAGTAAGCAAGTAGTGGCCAACAGAACTGATGTTGAATAATGGATTTGTCAGCAAGAGTCTTGCTTCAGTGAGTGAGGATTTCTAGTTTTACTTCTAGAAGAGCTGTAACTATTTGTCAGCAGCTGTTTCCAGCCAGATTTTGTCAAATACAGGAATGAGGACAATTCAAAAGCATAGACATAGCATAGATTTTTTTCTTGCCTCAGTATTAAATGAAAAGGTACACGTATTTCTTATCTTCTTCCTAACTAATTTCAGTTTGAACTTGTTCTGTTCCTCTGGTTATATTCTACCAAGCAATGCTAGTTATGAAGGTATCGGTCGCTTCCAAAAAGTTTGGCAAGCTGTGCAGGAGGAGGATTTCTTAGTCCCTTAAATTAGGCAATTGCTGAAGCTGTTTATTATACAGAACGGTTCTGTTCATTAACACCACAGAGCAATGGAAGAGGTTGATTGGTTTCAATCTGACAGCAAAAAATTATGCAAGTTTGCCCCAGAGTTTTTCAGCATTAACATATTTGTAAGGTTTGTGTGGTTTTTTTCAGTCCTCTTGTATGTGTCACGAAACTGAATCAGTGTGGTGGAAGCTTTTGCCTAGAGCTGTTGAGCTGTTTGATATGGTTAGTGCTCAAAAGACCCGCTAATTCATGGTGAGTAGTTGTTCCTAATGCTTCCAGCTTTCAGAATCTTCTTTACTACATTTAGCTTGAATTAGTGCACCTTAGTGACTTGACCTGATCTAGTCTAGCTGTAGAGAGAGTAACTGTGCTGGAAAACAGCCTTGAGCTGCACAGCGCCTTGACTTACTATCTTTTAAGTTGCTGCATCTGAAATGTGCTGGAAGAAATAGATAGCATCTGAGTGGCAGACGTGCATATCATGCATTGTAAGTGCACACCTTAGCTAACGCTAAGGCCAAGTATGCTAACACTTTATGCTGCCAAAGGTCTTACGGCATTGTAGTTGCCAACATTGCTATGTGATGCCACAAGTGTACATGTTCATGGCTGCCACTGGGAGAAACAACGGAGTCCCCTAAGGAGCACATTGCTGTAGTTGAAAAGGTTTGTCCACCTTGGTTCTGCTCAAGCCTCACAAACCCTCAGGGAAAAGGATAGCAGAGTGTTGAATCCCTGAATTGTTCTGGCAGAGCAGCCTGTTACCTATCGTACTTTCTCCTGGGGACTTTCAGATGCAAGTAAAAAAACTTACCTGTGCCCATGTGCAGATCAGTTGTCCTATCTGGTAACTCTTGTATATGATGGGGAATAGTCTGCAATGTATTGCCTCTAATGATGACACAGGCTAAGTCACCTGCTGAGGAAGAGAGGCTGAGTACAGTGGACTAGCGATGAGAAGTTAAACTTGTATCTCCAGTGTCTCTTGGGGCTGAATCCAATTTTGGCATTCATTCGGTGAAGAAAATCGTATTCCTTGGCTAGTCCATCATAGCATTGACTAAATGAGGATGCTTGCTTTAACGGAGTTACCGTCAGCGAGAAGTGATTTCCTGTGGTRTTTTTGGTGGTGGTTTTGGTTTTTTTTAAAGTACTTGAGTTTGCATTCATTTTAATTCCATTAATTTGCAGATATTGGAGTTTAAAAAATTGGCATTAAGTTGGAGTTAAAAGTGCGACCTGGGAAAATAGGTAATCTTAGAAGAGAAAACAGCTAAAAGTTCTTCATACTGTTTTTTGCTAAATTCTGTCGTCTTAATAGAAATTGCACATTATTGTTTTGTTACTGTTCCAGTTCAAAGGGCATAATGATTGGGAATGCGATCCCATCGTACACACTTGGGTCTGCTATATCCTTTTTTTATTCTCACCCCACTCTTTCTTATAACCAGCTGTGCTGGTCCAAGTAAGAATAAAAAGAAAGCAGTCAATAACACCCCAGTGCTCCCATCTGTGAGCTTGGGGAGCAAACAGTACCTTCTTTGCTTTGATACTTACTCTTGGGGAAAAACCTCTAGTTTTGCATGCTTCCAGGTAAGAAGACAAAAGGCAGCTTCTCCTTTATGTTGTTCTCCTGTGACTATCTTCAGCTTGCTCATGAGACACTTTTGGGTCTGCTTCTCACCTGTTTAATCAGCTGCAAAATCCAGCCTGGATGGACTCTTAGGAGAATTTTTTTTTTTACTACTGCAAAGTGGTTTTAAAACGCTTTTGAATCAGCTAGATTGGACTTACGCATCTTCTCAAGTGCCCCTGCTAGAAAGGCGGTTTTCTGCTTTCTTTGTTTTGATGTAGATGATTCTTTGCTTAGGTTAAGTTGAGTCATACCTGGTGGCAGTGTAGATTCACTGTGCTGTGAAGCTTCTAGTAAGACCCATGATAACTCCTGGCGTTATACTGAGTTAGAGCTGTTGTTAACTATTGATGTTACTGAACATACAGGACACTTTAACGTGTGGTGTAGTGATTGTAAAATGTCTTACAAATAGTAAATTTAAGTTGGGATGGCTATTAGATTATTTACTTTAGTTATTAAATGCTTGCAGGACATGAAGACTTCTTTGTGATAAAGAGGATTTGCACTTCTGGAAGTGAATATGCGCAAAATATTTCATGTGTAATGGCAGAATCTGGTCTGCCATGTGCTGTGTGTTTGATGCCGAGATACATACCTGCATGTCAAAATGCTGCACTTGGCTATTATCCTTGCTTTTTAGTTGGAAACATATGTACCTGACCATTAAAATATCTATTTTGAGAGGGAAGGATTATGTCAGAGGTAAAATGTGCTGCCTTCTTACAAGTAGCGAACAATTAGAGAGCCTACTTCTGTACACTTCAAACTTACAGCTGTAAAACTTCTAAAATGCATTTGTGAAAATGTATTCGTTTATACAATATATAAAGAAAACAATGCTGAATTAAGTTTGAATAAAAGTCATCTCTGTGCTATTGTCAGCAGCCTTTAGGAGCGCAACTATAATCAGTAGCGTGGCCCTCGTATATAGCCTTGTGGGTAACCAGAGTAGTTGCTTAAGAATCCAAGTCAGTCTTACTCGCTAGCTAGTAGGTTTGATAACAAAATTTAGAAAGTAGATGCACTGGAGAGGGAAGATTCAAAACTGGAAAACTGGGGCAAGGGGGAAACAAACTCCGTCTGGCAGTTAGCTGTCTAGCTGTAGGTAAGCTGTAAATGGTGAAGTCATTCCACCTTTCTTTATGGCAGCCATCAAGGAAGAAATGTGGAGGAATTCATTCACACTTGTCATGCTGAGCATGTGTATGTGTAAGACACCTGCTGGCCAAAGACTGATTCTGCACAGATGCCCTAATACAGTTTAGGGATCCGAACACCAGAACATGAGCCCTCCTTCTACCTCCAACTTGGGATTCTAGAGAATATGGGCTAGCTCTGTTCCTTATAATTTCACTGTCAGTCTCTGTGCAAATGCAAATTCTCTCCTACCTGCTATGGTCTTGCATGATTTTGAAGGAGTCATACTCTGTCTGCCTCACCTTATTAATTCTTTGTAGAATTGTATTAAAGCAGATGCTATTTCCTTGCTATAAATATAGAAAATGAGTTAAAGGGTGTAAAAAGAATCTTGGTGTGTTTGGAGTAGGCTGTAATTCTGGCCATATAGAAAAGCTTGATAGATATTTTAAAACATCTGGTAACTTATTAAAGGAAAAGCTTTGAAGGGCAGCAAATGTGTAATAGAGATTCAGTGCTGATGGAGAGTCAGATTCTTTTCTTTTAAAGCATTAGCCTTAACCTTACTTTTTAAAAGTTTAGCTTTTACGTTTTCTCATTGCATGATGTCACAAGCCATAGCTGGAGCACTTGTCTGTCAAGCATCACAAGCAGGCTCTGACTGCTGGCTTTGGAAGTGTATATGTGCAGGAGTTTAGCTTAGAGGAGGCAACTGTGCTCTTTTAGCAGTCTCTGGAACAGAGAAATATGTTACTTCTGCAGAACAGCTGTCCCAAAGTAAGGGTCGGAGGCCTGGGAATGACTACTACAAGCTATTCATCTGGAGGAAACAAACTACCCAGATGAAGACCATTTCTGCTTCCAGCAAGCCTGTATCTTTATGTCCCAAGAATACTTCAGGTGTCACCATTCCTGCTTCTGTGATTTTTTTTTTTTTTTTTTTTTTTTTTTTTTTTTTTTTTTTCTCCTCTTACTCAAACTACTGACTGCCTTAAGGATTTTCTCTCCCAGGCTGTGTGTTACTCGCGCTCATCTTTCCTTGTGTTATTCTTTTTCTTCTTCCTTTCCCCTTTTCAATATTTACTGTCTCCTTTTTCTCAAAAGATTTTTCTTTCATGTTTCTGTTCCTTGAAGCCACAGATTCACCAAGGTTTATACCAGCCATGGCGGCATATGATGCGTTCCTGACTTCCTTCTCTCTCATTCACACCTTTATTTAAGCTTGTTAGTCCGTAACCTCTTTGGAGAAGGAGGTAAGTATATGCATGGCTTCAGGTAGTGGAATCTCAGTGATGCTGTTGGACCCACTTTGATGAAACAATCTCCTCTCCTTTTCTGAAGAAGGATGAAACATGACCTCGATTTCATTTGTTCCCTTCCTTCCACTGTTCAAAACATACAATGTGTACGTAGAATACATACATAGAATAAGGAAACTCATAAAATGACACAATTTGAAATGTTTCCATTAATGGAATGAAATAGGCTCGAAGTATTAACCTGAAAGGTTGGAGAAATTGTGGATAGGAAATCACTCAAACTTGTCTTGATCTAGAAACACCTGAAAATGGAGACCTATGATACTTTGCTGGGGGATAGATGCAGCTATGGCTAGTTCTTCATTTGGTACTTCAGGTGATACAAGTACATGATCAGTTCCTGGTGATTTTTTGGTCCTACCCAGTGTTCTTTGGGTTGATGGGAACCTTTCTGCAGACGTAAGTGGATATAAACTCATAAATTTTTCCTCCCTGCAGCCTAAAGGGAGAATTTGTTACAATTCTCAGAGAGTTTACTCTGTTATGAAGTACCTTGCATCCTAAGTTCTGTATTACTCTAAGAAAAATCTATGTGCAATAATTTCCTGTCTCTAGCATATATACCATCTTGGCTGACTTTCCTTAAACTTCAAGGTGAAAGACTGGTTGAAGTATGTAAAATGTAACTGTTTAGAGATAAGATTTCATGTTCATAGCCGGCATCTGAGCAGCTGTACTTAAAGGCAAAATGCGAAACCCCAAAGTACCCCTTCTGCTTGTGACAGGGCCTTAGTTACACTGGAGACGCGTTAAGTTCCTGTGGCTGCACCACTTTTGTGACAGGTTTTGCTGCTTTCACACCTACCTAGGTGGGAGCAAATGACAGTTCTACTTTCAGGGAGGAGGCCTGGGCGGTAACTTTTATGACTGATGATTTCAATTTAAAAAAAAAAAAAAAAAAAAAGGGCTTGATCCTGATGTGTTGTCACCTGTAAGCTCTCTGTCAGCTCTGACCAGTGGCTGATTAAAGTGACTCAGACAGCTACTTGAAAGCAGGTAATGACTAAAAGGTGTAAATAATAACCAGTCAAGTTTAATAAAAAAAAAAAAGATGCCTATACAGATTTCCTCTTGCCTAACCCTTAATCTTCCTTTGCTAGGTGGTTGCCTTGCTAACTTTTCCTGTCCTTGGTGATAGAGGGAGTTGTCTTTTGGAAGTGTTCAAAGTCAAGGCTGGACAGGGCTTTGAGCAACCTGATGTAGTGAAAGATGTTCCTGCCCATGGCAGGGGCATTGTACTAGATGATCTTTGAAGGTCACTTACAATCCAAACCATTCTATCATTCTTTTGTTGATACGTTCCTCTCCAAGTCCATCTTGCTTTGGATGCTCTCTCTGAGCATCTTCCTTCCTGGGGGAGCAAGATCCTTGGTTTGTGATGCCTCTTGGTCTTCAGCCTTGATGTTTCAGCTGTATGGCTTTAGTACCTAGAAAATTATACATCCACTTAGTGGTATACCAGTTTTTTATACCTTTGAAGTTTGTTGTTGGTGTTTCCATCTGTGCTTTGGAAGAGAAAACTGGACACTAAACAGCACCTTTCATGATGCAAAAGCAACATAAAGCACAGAAGTTGAGGTAGATACGCCATTTTCTTTTTTAAGCATTTCAATAACATTCATGTAACTTTTTAAAGTTTTATTTTTAGAACTTTCTGCTTGGGAAGACCTGTTGGGTATGCCTCTCCTAACTTTTTTTGATGAGAGTGCTTAGAGGACAAGTGGTGTCCATACATGCTTATGAATGTTCTTGCATAGTTAATTTGGAGCAGATGGAGGAAAGGTGGAGTCCTGAACAACAACTTATTTAGGATGACTTGACAACTGTCGGCTGTTACCCAGTTTTACACTCCTGTCAGCCATCCTGCCACCAGAACTGGTCAACTAGAGTCAGTGAGATCCTGTTATGAATGACTCCGTAGTTATCGTAGGATTTGGGTCTGTGCTCAAGCAACATGTGTTTCTTTACTCTTATACTCAAGTCGGGGCATTGGTGTTACAGTAAAATGAAACCTAAGAAATTCTTAGCATTTGCTTAAGTGACTTAAAGTGTATGAATTGGTGTTTACAACATTACTTCTTCCTCCTTTGGCTTCTATTTAAAAATGAGCACAGGGAGTGGATTGACAGAAGGAAAATACTGAAACTGGTTTTAAAAGTTCATGCTGTGTGCCATTTTGCATTGCATAATGAAATGAGACTCATACACGAGCAAATTGTTAGAGCTGGATTTAATAAAACTGTAGAGGAATGTTTTAATTTCTAGTATGGCAAGATAATGTTAGTGTATACCAGTTTTGAAAGTTTGTGTGTATATGAGATATATGTGGTATTCAAATTGATTGTAAGAGGTTGCTTTCAGAGATAGTTTAAGCCAAGTTCCAACGATTTCATTTTCTTTCTTGCCTGTATGGCTATTGGAGGTTGTCTCGTGGTGTTTCTGTGAATGATAATTGAGGCAAAGTGAGTTGAATGCTTACCAAGATACATTATGACATAAGGTTTGCTTTTATGTTAAAGGAAAGTTGAATCTCTGTAGGCACTTAAGCTTCCTGTGGTATGTTATCTGAGAAATTGCCCTAGGATAATGTGTCTTCAGTTATACATTTAGATTCGTGTTCTTACTAACATATACTGGTTTTTTCTGGTGACTGGAAAGAATTTTTAATCACAGGAAGCTCATTAAACACGGTTCATTAAAATATCAGTACATTTTCTAAAAGCCCTAGCTGCACTGATGCTTAATTTCAGGGGTGCAGAAATACTTTCACTCTAAATTTTTTGAATAAATGTACTCTGTTCTTTTTCAACAGAGGTGTTACGAACATAAGCAGTATAGAAATGGGCTGAAGTTCTGTAAACAGATCCTTTCTAACCCGAAGTTTGCAGAACATGGAGGTAAGTTTTCAAATGGCATGTGCTCTCTTTTTTCCCTATACTTTAGGATCAAGTAATAATTTGTAATTTTTATAAATATTTGTAGCACTTTATTGTTAACCTTTTGCCCATAAAGCAGTAAGAGCGTCCAGAAACCTGCACCATGTTAAGCACTTATTGTTGGTAAGGTTTGTAATTTTAAAGACTGGTCTTACCACTAGTTAGTAGTCATAGCTTGTCATTCTTTATCTTTATGCTGCAAGTCTAATATTCATTGTAGCATGGTGCAAGTTTCTTAATACAAGTATGCATTGCTTAAATCACTTTTCAGGGGAAATTGTTATTCACTCATGTAGAAGTGAAAGACAAAAGGAAGAGATTTAATATTGGTCAGCGCTATATGTCTGTCAGCTCTGTGGTGTGCTACTTTTTCTGAAGTAATAGTCTTATTGTAAAAGAAGAAAAAGGTGTTTGTTTCCCTTGCTGTATTTTCAGTCGGTTCTTACTACTGAGTTGAGAGTTTCTTTCGACTGTCCAGAAATGTTTTTTTTTTCTTTGCCAACTATTTTGGCATGGGTGGATGTGTGGAAGTCTCAGTGTTGTGAATAAATACTTGAGTAGTTATAATGCTCCTTTACAGTAAAGAAATATCTCTCTCCAGAATGTTTGTAGAGCAGACAGTATTTAGTGCCTTTAAAATAAAACGCTGCTTCACTTTTCAGTGGAAGTGATACATAAAGTTTATTGTCGTGTATGATATACTTAAGTGAATAATCTGTCATGTGAAAAAAGAATGCAAAATCTTGATGCTGCTAACTGAGTCTAAATTTGCRTTAAGCTTAAAAACCTATGAAAATGAATAACTGATACTTATTTAATCTTAATTTTTTTTTTCTTTTTTTTTTTTTAGAAACCTTGGCAATGAAAGGACTAACATTAAACTGTCTAGGGAAGAAAGAGGAAGCTTATGAACTTGTGCGTAGAGGCCTAAGGAATGACTTGAAGAGTCATGTCTGTATCCTTTTTGAAATAGGGCTTTCGCTTATGAATGGAAAAGGTTTATTTCTACAACTAATTGATTTATAGAATTGCAACAAAAGCCAGTACTATTAGGCTTCAAACTGGAAGTTCAGAATTTTAAATTTTGTTTCCAATACATAAGAGTATTTTGTCTAAGCTATCCAAAGGGCAGATGCTTTGCAGCTATCCTTGTAGTCACAGTTAGCTCAAATATTTTTCTGGCTTGCGTTGGTTTTTTTTTTTTTTTTTTTTTTTTTTGACGGCATACTGCAACTCAAAATTTGTGGTGGGCTGAACTGTGCATTTCAGCGTGTGGTTTGCTTTAAAAACATTAGTAGTTGCCATTATATTGATAAGGACTTGTCATATACTTAGAATGCAGGAAGTGCAAGCACTTCAGTTGTCTAATATAAGCTCTTACTCAAAAATGTGTTTGAGTAAGCCTGATAGTCTTTTCAGAGATCCTATTACTTGATTTCTTCCCCCAGTACACAAAAAGTAGTTTACAGCATATTCTATGCACCCTGTACATATAACTGGCAAACAGTTCTCTGTCTTCAGTTTGCAAGCAGTTTCTTTGTACAGCTGAGGAAAAGAATTGTAATGATTGTAATAACATTACTGTCCATTTATAAAACGGCTTAAGAGCTTTTTACCAACTGTTCTGTCACTGCCATGTTGGATCCGTTTTCTCCCTGCTCAAATTCAGTAGAATCTTTAACAGAACTTTCCAGGTTGGCATGTCTATGGCCTTCTTCAGAGGTCAGACAAGAAGTATGACGAAGCTATCAAATGCTATAGAAATGCACTGAAATGGGACAAAGACAATCTTCAAATCTTGAGAGATCTTTCTCTGCTACAGATTCAAATGAGGGATCTTGAAGGTTACAGGGTAGGTATACATACTGCATTTATTATCAACTTCTAGGGAACTGCAGCAAAGGTGGCAGATTGTTTAATGACACTTTAAAAAAAAATATACAGGGTTAGATCCAGAGTGCTAAAACTATGTGCTACTCAGTACTTTATGAACGTAAAAGCAGACATGCTACTGAGCAATTTCTATAAAGTATACAGATTTAGTGACGTACTAAATGATTCTTTTTCAGCTCAGTGCAGAATTKTTTKYTYTTTTTTTTTTTTTTTTAATGCTGTATAATCCAGCTATAGACAATCCCCGGTCTTTTTATATTTTCTTGGAAGCATTCCTGCAGCTAAAAGGTAATGTGTTCAGAAGATGACTGTTATTCAGGCAAAGGAGTTTCTATTTTTTAATAACTTTTTACCATATATCACTTCTCCTTTAAATCAGTGGCCACCAGTTTTCTCTTGGCAGTGGGTAACAATACAAAGCAAGCAGTACACTGTATGAAACATCATATTTTGCTTCCCAGCCAACCTGGGCATTAGTGACAGCTCCTTCGGGTCCAAATATTTCCTTACGTTTCCTGTGACCTGTAAGATTGTGGATCAGAACTCTTGAGTATTCCTCTTCTTTCTTGATTTAATACTCAAAATGTTTAGATTACTATCTTGTTTTCTTCTGTTTATTTTGTAGTAAAGCTGAATGCAGTTTTGTAACTTAAATTGGAACCCTCTTTCTGCCTGTTACTGCAGCACCCAGTTATTTGCTGCCTTGTGTCAGTTGTCTGTATTTGCCACGTGAGATGTTGTTTCATGCTAACCCACCATTACGAGGTGGTAGTGTCACGGCTGTGATACTTCTGTAAAGAGGAATACAAACTTTCTATTGTCTTCTCTACAAATGCTACTCCTAATGTAGTTAGATTTTTTTTTTTTCCCCTGTCATCTTGAATTGCAAGCTGATGTCTAGCTTGCCAATACCTTCATTTCTTAAAAAGTAGCAGCTTCTGTTTAGTATGCATATTGCAGAGATGTTTATGTGGTTCAGGCTAAGGCATAGTTGCTGCCCATGATCAATGTACGGCTCACTTAGGATTAGACAGAACAATGACTATAGAAGATTTGTTTGTTTCTTACTGTGCCATCCAGGGAAAGACAACAATGGTCACCCTAAGTATTTATAATTCAAACATTAATTAATTGAAAAAAACCCCCCCGTAGTTCCTCCTAAATTACTTTTTTGTGCCTGGAAACTTGTCTTTTTTTCAGCTGATGTAGACTGGTGTAATAAGGTATTCCTTTTCTCTGCAAAAAAAAAAAAATCCTTGAGATTTTTACCTGAGAGACTTTGGATAATATTTTATGTCAGGTTTTCACCTTTTCAGGTTTTCCTTGCACCTTTAAAGTTGTGGGTGTTAAAACACATTAGTTGATCTCTTCATAGATTATTTCCTTTTCAAATTAGGGTAATGTTAGTATGCCAAGAACAAGTTTTGTTCTCAGAGCCATGTGGAACCATCAGCTGACATAGGTCCTCAGTGAACTTGTTGCCGACTTAGGACATTTCTTAATCACCGTTTTTTTCATATTAGTAATTTAGAAATTTGACTCCTCTCTTGCTGAGACAAGATAGCCAAAACTTAGCATAGGTGCCAAAATTCATTTGCCAATGTTCTCTTGGCCTCTGGATAAATGCGAATACACATGCATAATTGCTAAACATACAAGGAACACATAGCTATAGAATGCATTAAGGATTGAATGTTAACATGCTTAGAAGCCAGTAATTCATGAATGATCATATGCTAGTTTCTGAAGAATGTGAATTTACTCTCAAAACCGGGAATAAGGTTGTGGGTTTTTTTTTTTTCTTCCTTTGCTTTAACTTCCACCCTCTCCTACTTTATAATATTTTGAGTGATCTTCATTCTAATCAAACTGCTGTAACTAGCTTTAGTTCTTTGTTAACCCCTGCTTCTGACTGTTTGGGCTTTTTTAGTAGCTAGTAACTTTTTTCCTTTATTTTAAATTACTTGAAGATGCCTTTCAGGAGTCTGTAATAACTTTTCCCTCAGATTAAAATAGCATGATACCAAGCAAATCTGTTGCATCTTCCAGCTGTAATTATCTTCTTGCCAAAGAATAGGGATGCACTTGCATGACCTATTTTGCCTAACAACACTTGTAATGGTTTAATACATATGTACTTCCAAGGTGAATTTGAAACACCAGTATATAGTAAATGTTCCTGCATTTCAAACCGAAGTATCCTTAATTGCATTCTGTTCATAAGTGGTAAGACAGGAAAAGCATGTGTACATTAACAAAGTTAGTCTGACTCGTCAGTATTCAGTTGGACATGATGTGTTATTTTGTGTGTGGGGGGCGAGGGTTCATTCAGTCAAGACCATCGTGTTTTAAAGTTTATTCTTTCGGTTCAAAAAAAAAATACATTTGCATATAGAAAAATTTTTAGTGACATTCCTTAAATATTAGAATACTGAAGACGGAGTATTGCATGATGGATTCTACAGAGCATCAGAATAAAGTCAGGAAAATTAGTAGCTACTTTTTTGCAGGAAACAAGATATCAGTTGCTTCAGCTCCGACCTGCACAGCGAGCATCATGGATTGGTTATGCTATTGCTTACCATCTGCTGGAAGACTATGAAATGGCAGCAAAAATTTTAGAGGAATTTAGGAAGACACAGCAGGTAAGAGGAAAACATGAAATTCCTGTATGGATTGCTACATAAGCCAAAAATAAAACACTGCTTCCTTTCATGATGTGAAAACTTTATGCAGTTTCTTTAGTCAAATGAATTAAATGCCAAATGCATTCTAGAAGGCTGAACTTTCTCATGTGTCTTGCTTTCCTATGTAGACATCACCTGATAAAGTGGACTATGAGTACAGCGAACTGCTGCTGTATCAAAATCAAGTCCTCCGGGAGGCAGGACTATATAAAGAAGCCTTGGAGCATCTTTGTACCTATGAAAAGCAGATCTGTGATAAACTGGCTGTTGAAGAAACGAAAGGTAATTACTTTTTGAAGGTACTTTTTAAACGCAGAGTATACAATGGAATGCCTGTACTGTCAGCTTTTCCTGTCTTTTGGAACTTCATCTTTAATTTGGTTTTAGATTAATTTATTTAATTCTGCTGTGGTAAAGGACTGCTTGTCTTGCAGCCGTTCGGTGCCTATCATACTGTTCTCCCAGGTTGATAAGACACGAGTAGAGTACAGACGTACTGTTCTGAAACTTTTGAGCTGATGAGCATTTCAGACAGATGATCCTGAATTGATGTCCTGAAATTCTGTTTGGGTAGGGTACCCAGACCCATGCTAATTTATAGCTTTGATAGTGGTCCTGACAGGGAGACCAGTTGCTGAAAGGGCAGAATCACCTTTGGCAAAGTAGGCGGCTTTTAATTATACTCAGTCACTCTTGCAGTGTATGGAAATAGGCTCTTTGGCTGGGCAACCCAACGTAGGCTTCTGTTACTGTATTACTATAATTCTAGTGTATAATATTTTAACAGAGCAATATAATACTGTATCTTATATTCCATGGCTGGAATTGCAGAATGATAGAAGTTCATTCTCACAGCTTTATCAACAGGTGCACTTTTTCAAAGCATGCTTTGTTCCTCTTCTGCTTGATGCTTGTACAGTCCTTCTGTGAAACTTCCAATCTATCGAAGGTACTGTTTGGTCATGGCCCACACTGGAATCCATTTGGATGATTGCTTGAAGCAAAGAGAAGAAATCTTTTTACTCTATAATATTATTCACGTAGATGTTGTAGCTAGCGCCCTGTTCCTGCTAATGGTAATCTCCCTGTCTTGCAAAAAGAACCTAGAAATTGAGTAGTGACAGTGTTATGGAAGGTGTGTGGTACTTCCTCAAGGAAAATGATTGCAGGCAACTCTCCACTGTTGCTGAATACATTACTTGGTTTGCATATAAATGGAAATGGATGTAGGGATTACACGACCACAGACCATTTTTCAGACATAGTAGTGGGAGTTTTGGTTTTGGGGGGGGTGGGGTTTATGACTTATCTTTTATCTGAAAGATCTTTTGACATACTATGTGTTCTATAAGTTTTTGATGAAGGTCCAAGGCTGATACTGAAACAGGATATTCAAATAGGACTTCACAAAAAAAGCCAACAACAACCACCAAAAAACCCCCACCAACCCAAAACAAAACACAAAACCTTCTAGCAAGTTACCAGAAAAAAGGACAGAAATCCTCTTTGCAGTCTGTGCACTTTCAACGGGGTACAACTGATTAATTTTTTTGGGCACAGCTCCTGTTGTGTTGGTAGGTCTAGCTTAGCTGCTGTGCATACTACAGAAAAGCTTGCTAATAAATGAGTGTTGCCTACGAATTTTAAATGCATGTGCAAAAGCCATTGTGGATGAAGTACAACTGAGAAATATGGAAAATAGTATTGGCATTTGCCACCATTAGATAAAAATTGTAACTTTCACCTCAGAGAAAGAATTTAGGTTTATTTTCCAGATTCTGTCATTCTCAGTGAGTGAACTATTGATGTTTTCCCTGGCATTAGATACTGCATGTAGTCTTCAAGTTATCCTATCCGTGGGAAGCAGCATCTCTTGACAAAATTACATGTCAGTTGCGTGACATAGGGAAGGAGAGGAGTAATGTTGACTCGCATTTTCCTCTTGAAATTGGATGAGAAAATCTTACCTTAATCTAGAATGACACTGTATCACCTCTGGTGTGTAATCTTTTAGTGCCTAACACTTGCCAATAGCAAAGCTTTGTAAAATACCGTTTCCCATAGTGAAATGGGAAATTGACTTTTGTTCCAACTCCAGCATCAGCAAAGATGCTCTATACAGTTGTTAGATCTAGACTTTACTTTTAACAGTTGTGTCTTGTAATGAAGTATCATTAAAAGGAAACTTGCTTGCAGAATCATGAGAATTCATTAATCAGATCAATGGCTTGATTTAAAACACTGAAGTTAGTTTTATGAAATACCACACTGAAGAACCATTCTTTTATTTGCAGCTCTGCAATTTCAGTTTGGTATTCAAGATGCTATATACATGAAATACCATGTACTGCTTTTAATTGCCTTCTGTAGTAAAAACTGTGCTTAAAGTAACCAGTCACTTCACTAAGTGAGAAAAAAACACGTGCATCTTACTTTTAACATTAAATTTTCAAGTAAGCTTCAAGAGGTACTGGCTGAGTTGTAGAATCTTATTGTAATTGCACCTATTGTCAAAGTAAAAGCGTATCTGTCAGCTAGTTTGTGATGCCACTGTGATCATTTTTTCTAAGAAATTAGAATCTACGTGGAGTTAAGGATTATCTAATCTTTTACTGTAGAGTGATTAATATTATACTGCTTCAGTATCTTGTTACCTTAATTTAAAACTTCTTGGATTTCACACAGGAGAACTCCTGCTTCAGCTTGGCAGACTTGAAGAAGCAGTTGAAGTCTACAAAGGACTGCAAGAAAGAAATCCTGAAAACTGGGCCTACTACAAAGGCCTAGAAAAGGCACTTAAACCAGGTAATGATTTGATATGTTGTAGTAAATAAGCTGTTCCTGCACATTTGGAATGTATGTATTTATCGAAAACTTGTATTGCTTTAAATAATAAAACTATTATTTAAAAATGTCCCCATTTAAGTTTTGCTTTTTAGTCATAGTGTGTACATATTGTTATAATGGTTTTTTTAAGAAAGGCTGGAAGTATTTCTTTTGTTGTTGTTACTGTGTCTTACTTAAAACCAAAACAACAAAAAAATGCAGTAATCTTTGTGCGTGGTTGAAAGAAGAGAATTCTTTTTTAGAAGACAGTTTTGATTTAGAATTTTTCTTTTACTGTCTCTGTTATCTTAATCTTATGTTGTAGGTAATACAGGTTTTGGAAAAACAGGCATGATTCTCCTGAATGGTTTTCTTTGTTCAATATTTTAGCACAGTGATAAGGCAGGAACTCTTTTTAAGATGAGAGATAAGCAGTTAGTCTTCCACTACTGGAAGAGGAATTTACCGATACTGATATTGAATAGCTGAAATCATTTAGTATGGCAGTTTTAAAAAGAATAAGATGGAAATTGGTGTTCTTTAGGAAGTATATAGCCATTAGTTGCTATATATTCTGATTCTTTTTTTAACCAGATATAGATCACTCCCCGCCCCCTCTTCCCTTCTTGCCAAAAAGGAAGGAAAAAGTAAACTGTAAAATTCTGTTCCAGCTAATATGATGGAGAGGCTAAAGATCTATGAAGAGGCCTGGACTAAATACCCAAGGGGACTAGTTCCAAGAAGATTACCATTGAACTTTTTGTCGGGTAAGTGCACTTTTGCTGAGCAGGTAGTGATCAACACTTGTGTTTCTTAGATACTAATATTTGCATAAACAGTCTGCAATTGACAAGTAATGTGTGGTAAAACAAAATCAACAGGTCTTTTTCCTCTCAAGGTGAAAAGTTTAAGGAATGTCTGGACAAGTTTCTAAGGATGAATTTCAGCAAAGGTTGCCCACCAGTCTTCAATACTTTGAGGTCATTATATAAAGACAAGGAGAAGGTAGGTTTTTCCCCCACTTTTTACATGATCTACCTTGTAGCTGTGCTGCGTTAAAGAGATGAAGAAACTTTTTTTCAGTACTCACTCCATCAGCACTGTTGTATATTATGGCCTAGTATATCTAAAAAAAATCAAGTACAAGCATACATACCCTTATGCCAAGTTGGTAAATGTGGAAAACTAAGATTTACTTAATTATAAGCTGCGTAAGTGCTAACTGAGGCTTGGTCTTAATTTGTTAAAAAGAGAGATGAGATTGAGTACGTTCCCATATATATTGTAATTCAGGATATTGCAGAATTCTCTTACCAAAAATAACTAGTTTGGGTAACACCAAGTAGTTCAAGTTAAAATAAAATACCATCTTGCCCACAGATTTTTTTTGTTTTTGGTCTTGTCTTGCATATGTAGGTGGCAATCATAGAAGAGCTCGTGATAGGTTATGAAACCTCTCTAAGAAGCTGCAGGTTATTTAACCCAAATGGTGAGTGCTAAGACTGACGTACTTCATGGAAGTAGTGCCTGGTGTAAGCATTATGTGACCATTCAGAGGCAGGGAATCAGTGGGGAGTGAAGAAATTGAGATGATGGGGGTTTTTCCCTTTTTCCCCCCCCCCCCGACACAGAACTGAACCATAGCCATCCTTAGAATGGATTTAAGCTGTCAAATATAAAGTTTGTACTCAAAATCTAGTCACTCGTTCTAAAAGTATTGCTGGATCCACAAATTTGATCATCTCTTTGTGGTTTTGAGTTCAAGTATTCTATTTTCAAGGCTTGAGTTTATCATTGTCCAGGAAACCGAAATTTGAAAGCTATGTTAAATCTTTAACTGCAGAAATGTCAAACAAAAAGGAACAGATACTGATAGCACAATCTTCAGGGGGAAGGGGTTTTGGAGCTTTTGGTGGGGGCTGGGTTTTGTGGTGTTGGGAGTTTTGTTTGAGAGTTAAAAAACATTCTCCAGGTTTTGACTGACAACTGTTTTGTTGTGAGGTATGGTTCTACATGTGTCGAATCCAGCCTTCATAGTTTCCTCTGTAGTAGCTTTATGATGTTTTTTTTAGTCATTTGCCCAACTGCTTCGTAACAGAAAATCTCCAAGAAAAAACTTTTCTGCATAGAGTATCAACAGAGGATAGTCTTGAAATTTTGGTAGATGGATTATAATGGTGTAATAATCAAGATAGCATGAATGACAATATATGYTAAAACTTTACAGGATAATCCTAATTATTAAAGTCATTTTTATTGAAGTTATAACCAGTTATTTCCCTGCTTTGCAGAAACATTAATGCAATACTTTGTTACAAAATTCACGTCTAAGTTGCCTGTTATACTTTTCCCTTGAATTTAATGCTATAGGCTACAATATAGCCACTCAATACCTGTTTGAATTTGTCCAAGCCTTTCAAACACATTTGTGCCTTTCTGGTTTAAGGAAATGGCTTACTGTTATTTCGGTTCAATTCAATATTTGCTTTGATATTAAATTTCATTCAAATAAACAATTTTCTGCTACCTTAAAATGAACAAATGCATATAATTGCATGGTTAAGTTATACCATAAACTGAAGAACCAGAACTTTTGGCAGGACTAGAGCCCCCACACCCTTTTTTTTTTCCCCCTGCAAGGTGCTATGCTTCATGGTCAAAATTGAGTAGTGAAATGAGGTTTTAAGACTTCGGTAGTATTTTGGATTTCAAACAGAGCTCTCTAACTTTCAAAACTGACTTGTGTATAGGAATGTTTTCTAGGATACGTTTAGGCAAACAGTGATGATAAATTTGTCAAAGGTAGAAAAAAATCTTTTTAAAGCTAGAGTTTGGAACAGACAGCCTGTTTTGTTTAAAAATTTCAAGCCTATGGGTTGAAAACATGTAGATGTTGAATGTACTGAAATCCTTTACATTGTTACTGTGCAACATTTGTGTTTAGCAGGACTCTCTGCTAAACCCTTCATCTAAAACAGTTTTAAATAAGAACTCTATATCATGCGCTAAGCTGCATTAAGGGACTAGTTGGAACAAAGCGCAACTCCCTTCTGACCCACTAACTCACTTTTCCTTTCCCTTAAAACCATAGTATGAGAAGGGAACAGTATATGCTCAGGTCTTGTCAAAACAAAGACTTAAAAGTTAATGGACTTAGCTGGACCCAGGTGTTTGAAAACACTCCCAGGTCTGTTGTGACAGCCTGATACAGAGTCAGAATTCACTTCAGTGGCTATATTTATAGCACTCTGCTTCTGGCATGTTGTTTTAATAAACTGAACAAAACAACTCCCTCCATTTTTCTTTCTCCAGATGATGGTAAAGAAGAACCTCCAACCACTTTACTCTGGGTCCAGTATTATTTGGCTCAACATTATGATAAAATTGGACAGCCATCCCTGGCTCTAGAATATATAAATGCTGCTATAGAAAGTACTCCCACTTTGATAGAACTCTTCCTTGTGAAGGCAAAAATCTATAAGGTAAGTTTGGCTTGTTGTCAGTGACCAGAGGTTATTTGTTTGTTATGATGGAAGACTTTTACATATGCTTCTCTTTTCCTGTAATGTTTTTGATGTGAACATTGAAGTGTTAAGCTTGTATGAAGCAAGACACATGGATAATCCATGGAAAACTACTTTGTGAATTTTAGTGAGTCTCTAGATAAGAGTATTGTTTGGCTACTTGGGTTTTTTAGTGAGTATGAATAAGCCCCTATGAAGGTTTTTAAGTCAATAAAGGACGAGTATACTGCAAAATGGGAATTCTCAGTTTACAATTATATTTTTCATATTAAAAATCACACTAATAAGTTTAGTTGATGTTTTAAATGTCTTCCACCTGTTCTTATCCCACCCCCCACTTTTTTTTAACTACTTGAAAACAATTTCTCAACTACACTATGGTATTGTATCACAATGGGCTTATCCAAAGTGTCCTTTAAGCATTTTCAGGAAAAACGTCTAGTGCCAAAAGAGCTGTAATTCCATGAGGGAAAGTAGTTTTTCTGCTTTTTTTCTTTAAAGGTCTGTTGCTTTCCTGAAGAAAGCTATTTATTAAAAAACGTCTGAAAAATAACTAATGATATTAAACAGAGAGTGGGTAAAACATACATGGTTTATAATTACTGAATCTAACTTGAATTTCTATCTCTTTAAGCATGCTGGAAATATTAAAGAAGCTGCAAGGTGGATGGATGAGGCTCAGGCTTTGGACACAGCAGACAGATTTATCAACTCCAAATGTGCAAAATACATGTTGAAAGCAAACTCCATTAAAGAAGCAGAAGAAATGTGTTCTAAGTTTACGAGGGTTTGTTGCATTTAACTATAGCTCTTTTGAATAACGTGGGCCTAATCCCTTGTGGAATACCTTTTTGTGTTAACTTTTCCACTCACCTTTACTATAATCCTTAACTTCTGTTTCAGAGCAACTATGATTGCTTGCTTCAGTAATGGTAGTCAGTATCAGGGTTTGAATTAATCTTGGATAAGCATGATTCCATAGTATTAAGTGAAAACTCTAAAGCTTGGATTTGATCATTTTTACAGCATGCCCGTTTTAGAGATAACTACTTTGGAAAAAAAAAAAAAAAAATTCTGAGAAGTCTTTGGGTTTAATGTGATCCTATAGGATCCTTGAAAGATCTGATAAAGTTGCCCCTGCCTCTCTTTTTTTTTCTTTTTTCTTTTTTTTTTGTTTTGTTTTGTTTTTCCTACTGGTAGTAAGTTAGAGAACTCAGACTTCTCTTGTAATAAAATTTCTGTGTGGCTACTAGGTGAGAGTCCTTCTGAGATGTCTTCATTCTGTGAACAAGCTTTCATCCCTAAGGCCATGTTTAACAGTAATGAAGGAAAGCTGCATATTATATTTTTTTTTTTTTTTTTTTTTTTTTTGCGGCTGCTTACCCATGACCAATTAGCTGGCATAAAATGTTTGCATTATGCAGATTGCTTAATTTCATGCATCAGTTTTTGTCCCTGCAGTAACATATTCTGATAGGTTTGATGATCTCACAGGTTAGTTACTTTTTAAATTGACTTCTCTTGCTGTTACTCCTTCATAACTGAAAGTCAAAACAGGTCAATATCTTTCCAGAATATTTGGCAAATGATAGTTTTAGAATACTGGCAATATCATTTCTGTGTTGTCAGTGGGAGGCAGGCAACAAGCTATTGGGACCTACCTGCAGAAGTAATTTTTTTTGTTGGTTGTCCCATCTTTCTCTTCTCTCTTGAAGAGCAGGAAAAACCTGGAGTAAGGTAGGTTGAACCAGGGGGATATTTATAGGGGGGAAGCTGAAGGATTTTTGTGGAATGGAGGCTGTGTGCAGGCAAACATGGAGGGAGGGGAAGTTCTGTTTTATATAAGCTCAGTAACTATGTGGAGTTTTTGATGCAAAACTGCTGTGAATCTAGGTTAATTGATGTCTGTCAATGCCTTAAGCAGCTTTAAGAAGATGTCAAAAAAGCAAGCATACCAGTTGCCCAAAACTGAACTTTAAAAATGTAATTTGATGATGTTGCTCTGTGTAATCTTTTTCATCTCCTTTTGGTCTTATGTCTAGTGCTCAAATACAAGCTTCTTAATTAAAAAACAATAATTAAAAAAGACCTAAACTAAGCATAATGAAAATGGAACTAACAGTTTTTCTGATTTTTAGCTGCCTAAATCAGACTGGTTTGAAGACTGCCTTTCTCTTGCATTTGGGGCATTCTCCTTACCCTTCCATTTGAATATTATCTGTCGTTTTCCCAGCTTTGGCTCTTGGTTGATTCTTGAATAGCCTGGTTTTTGCAAGATCAGAGTAAAGTCAGAATGGCTGCATCCACCCCAAGTAGCTGACTTTGACATTAAGCTTGAAAGGCATATGATAAGTTCTACAGATCTATGCAAGTATATGTAAATACCAGATTTGAAAGACAAGTGTAATCTCCTTATTTTTTAATCAGAAGGTGTCAAAGCTACCAGTATTCCTTTTGCTTTGCCACTGCTCTCAGGTACTGATCACATAAGAAATAACCTATTACTACTGTCAGTTACTACGCTTAGCTCAATCAGCAGGTCTCTGGAGGACACAGATGGCAGTTTTAGTTAAAAAAAAAAAAAAAAAAATCTAAAAAAAAAATAATCCCGCAGGTGTCAGTGTCATGCCACATGCTAGAACTTTTCTGCCATTTTTCTTCATGCTGCAATGTGTTATTTCTGCACACAGTATTAAAAACACTGAATGAATGTCTCTCCTATCCTAAAGATGAGGAACTGTCACAGTTAAATGGTCACTACCTGGCTATTTATTGTGTATTTCTGACTCTTCCAATAAGTGGAACATAGAGGAATTCCTTTTTTTATTGCTTAATGAACAAAGCAAGTCCATCTTAACTGTGGCATTTCTGACTTCCAGGACTCCAGTTTTGAAATTTAGCATTCTTTTGATAGCCTCTTTATTTGTGCTTTTAATTAGAACAAGATAAAAGAAATGGCAGTTAACAAATTGAATGAGACTTATTTTTTTTTTTTTTATAATGCTGTTTTTGCTTTTAGGAAGGAACCTCGGCAGTAGAGAACTTGAATGAAATGCAGTGCATGTGGTTTCAGACAGAGTGTGCGCAAGCTTACAAAGCAATGAACAAATTCGGAGAAGCACTTAAGAAATGCCATGAAATTGAGAGAGTATGTATCTGGTTAAACTGCCTAGGTTGGGAAACACTAGCTTAAGTTTACTGTCCTAATATGTTTCCTTTCTGAGCAGTAAGAGTCTACTTCATATAGCTTCAGGAGAGATTTCATTTCATGTTGGCTACTGGCGAGTTGATTAAATTACATTTCCTCCTAAAAATGCCATTGTAAACTCTGTATTATAAAGAGATTCTATAAAGTCATTTGAAGATCCAGGAAAGAACAGAAAGCTCTCAGAAATATGCTTATTTTTGGCAGGGTACATAAAAATAGGTATTTGGGTACAAACCAAGACTGTGTACTTTAAGTCCAAAAAGAACATGGCTGAGCTGACAAGCCCAGCCTTAAAGTGAAGGAAGGATGTCGCCTTGGTTACTGTTAAGCCACTGTATTTTAGAGGGAGAGAATAAATGTAAGAAACTATCAATATTAAATATCTTCCCCTTTAAAAAAAAAAAAAAAAAATTAAGCTACAGTTTAAAAGAAGCTATTACTTAAAGTAGAAATTGTGTCCAAAAGAGGGGGATACTTGCACATTAAATGCAGATCCATAGTAAGACAAAAAAAAAAATTTGGATGCACTACTTCTAACAAAAATAAGTATGGGTTTGGGTTTTTTTAAGCACATTAGGGTATAGAAAAAAGACCAGACAGCTGAGGGTGTAAATGAAGCACTCAAAGAGGAGGAGTAGGAAGCTATGCCTCTTTGCAAATAGAGAGGCTTAAGGAGATTTCAAAACTGATGCTTTTCTGCAGAGGGGACTAGTCTGTGGAATATTCTCAGATTAGAACAAATGAACAAAGCGATTCACCAGGACCATATTCTGTTCACACAAATCCTTTAAATAAATTTGTGTAAAATCCTTTTAAAAGAATTTGTGTAAGAAACTACTAGTCTTGTAAATTGTCTTGGGTACCAGAAGTCGTCAGCAAATGAAGAGCTGACTTAGGCCACCCTAAAAAACATTTCCAAGGAATTAAGTCACCATGTTTAATTTATTTATTGGAATAATTGATTGAAGGTGTAGTAAAGATCAGAAGCAAGATAGACAAATATGTTGTTCAGAAACCATCAACAAAGCTTTTGTAAGAAAAAGCAGTGCCTCTTAAATCTCCTGGAGGTGCCAGTTATGCTTAAGGCAGTCTAGTTGATAAAATGTGTTCTGGATTTTGGAAACACTTTTGATGTCATCCTTCACACTGTAAAGGATCTAAACTGTCTCAGAAAAAGAAGGGAAGGTGATCTCATGGATTTGATAGCTGGTTCGTGGCTGGGAAAACAGTAGGAGCAAATAATCAGCTTTTACAAGAAAAGGAGTTTATCATGGAGATTACTAAGGCATCTTTCTAGGGTCTCCATTGTTTGATGTAGCAATAAATGATCACAGAAAGGGGGTGAATAGTGCAAGGACAACACTTGCACTGTCTCAATACTAAATGATAAAATGACGCGTGAAACGTAATGTTCAACAGTGTAGTCGGTGAAGGAGGGATGAGAAGAATTTTTTGCCTATGCATAAGTAGTAAAAGGTCTTACATGAATTATTGCTGCTCAGGAAAGAAATCCTGGAACCATTATGGACAGTGCTGCAAAAACTTCTGTGTTGGTGTAGAGCAGCAGTCAAAAGAMCAGTGTTGGGAATTAAGTAACTAGAGAAGTAGTACTTTTCTTCCATTGTGTAAATCCGTCGTACTGTTTACATCTGAATATCACACCTCCTTAAAAATGTTCTAGTAAAATACGTGCCATGGAGTAACTTCGACATGAAGAGATTGCAATTAGCTTGTCACACTTACTATTTTATCCTCAGCTTTGACAAGCAACAACTGAGTTTAGGATGAAGTTGTATGAGATCATAAGTACATGGAGAAGTTGAAGAGGGGAATGACTTTTCACTGCTTCTCAAACAAAAACAAGGGGACATCAAGTGACAATGAGGAAAGCAGATCTTGGAAAAAAAGGAAGTACTTCTTCACACCACGTGTGATTTAAGTGTGGAATTCATTGCCACAGTATTTAATGCAAGTCAAAATTATACTTTTGACTGAAAAAATTAGAGGCATTCATAGAAGAAAAATTCTTCAAGTGCTGTTTAAATACAACGAATGTAGAACCTTTGTCCCTTAAACTGCAAATTATCAGAGGGTAGTTACTGTTACGAGATTGTGAAATGGGTGAATTTTGGTTCTGACCTAAGATGCCTTCTGTTCTTTTCACCGTGACTTTATTTTTGGAGGGTTTTGTTAACTCACGTTTCTAAAAGTTAGGGTGTATTTGTCAAACAGCAGGCTTTTACTAAATTATTTCTTTGGGGAGAGTGTATTAAAAAAGTCAAGGTTAGTATCTGATTGTTAATACTTGTTAAATGTTATGTTATGTTGTGTTAGCATTTTGTAGAAATCACGGATGACCAGTTTGACTTTCACACTTACTGTATGAGGAAGATTACCCTTAGGTCTTATGTGGACTTGTTAAAACTAGAAGATGTACTTCGACAACATCCGTTCTACTTCAAAGCAGCACGAATTGCCATAGAGATATATTTGAAACTTCATGATAATCCTTTAACAGATGAAAATAAAGAACACGAGGCTGATACAGGTATTCAACCCTCAGGATTTATTAAATACGCAGTTTCACTAATTAGTGGATATTTTATGAAGATCCAACATTCTTACAGTTGTCAACTGTAGTAGCCAAAAATAAGAGTTTTGTCACAACTCAAAGTAGGCAAATTGTAACTTGGCCTCCATGTAAAAGTAGATGTTCTACTGAAAGTTAAATTAGTACATGTTTTTGTTTTGGTTATTATAAAACAATGATGGTTTTTGTAGTGACAATTGTAATTCTTAAGTAAAAACATGTTTGTGTTACGAAATGGCTGAGAAAACTTGGAATTCTCATGGTTGGTGGTCCATGTAATAACAGACTGAAGCAGGTGTGCTTGGTGGTAGCTCTTTCTAAGGATTTTATCAGTATGCAAAAATTTGACTAGGTAGCAACTTAAATTTTATCATCTCTTGCTTCTGATGTAAAAATAATGTTTAAATCCGTCAATTTTTTTTTTCCCTCTCATCTCTTGATTGGAAAGCAACTTAAGTGATTATGGTTTGGGGCACCTCAAATGGTATGAATAGAGGCTATTGAATCCTTCATGAGGAATTTGTCAAGTTTTAATATTTCTCATCTCAGTTCATTTGTGTGGCTTCAGGTTCAAATTAAGACAAGTAGAAGTGTAGTAGAATTTCTTGTAGCCACTCTTTGATATGTTTTAATTTCTCCATGCTTTAATTGGAGGGAGGAGAGGATATGAATATGAATCAAATGTAAGACGTCTGTAGGGCATTAAAAGCAAAGCTAGAACTGTCTATGCCAAAGTGCGACTATTTCACCTTATTTTTGTTAGACCATTTAATTACTACATTAAACATAACTTGTGTTGTGTAATGCCTAAGTCAATGTGTATTGGTGTGCACTTTTACTCTTGGCACTGGATTTGTGGAGTCATGCAGTAATTACTTTGTCCTGCCTTCAGCATGTTATACTATTGTTCTAATCCCTATTGCCCTGATTTCACAAAGAAATTTGTGAATTATGAAGCAGCAGCATAGACTGTAAAATAGTCTATCAATGGTAAATAAGCTTTTACAAATGTAATGGCAGCATTACTAGTTTAAGTAGATATGGTTTAAAGAAGATGATGGTATCTGACGACTGATTGAGACTGTTAATATTAGACATCAACATTGTCTGGTTTTGCCCTTTGCGTGTGTACAGCGAATATGTCTGACAAGGAGCTAAAGAAGCTACGAAATAAGCAGAGAAGAGCGCAAAAGAAAGCACAGCTGGAGGAGGAGAAGAAGAATGCTGAGAAAGAGAAGCAACAGAGGAATCAGAAAAAGAAGAAAGATGATGATGATGAAGAAATCGGAGGACCGAAAGAAGAACTTATCCCTGAGAAATTGGCAAAGGTGCTTACTAATGTAACAATAAAGTCATACAAATTTCTAGAAAAGTTACAGTGAGCACACATACAATTTGAAAGCCATTCAAATAACTTGTTTATTTTTTGTATGGCTTCTCTTCGCAGGCGGCATTTTAAAAAGAATTCTTTTCTAGGAATAGTTTGTTGGATATACTGTCAGCAATGTGATGAAATCACAGCCTTTGTGCCTAGTTCTCAAAGGCAGCGATTGAAGTCATAGACATTTGCTACAGGTGGAATTATCTTCATGTGTGTATTGCACTAACTTGTTGATTATACCCCATTTCTAGTTGATCGGATGGAAGTCTTTCTATTCTGTATGTAAGGTGATTATCATTCACTCTTTATGTCCCATAATATTTTTTATTTATTAAGCATAGACAACCTGTGAAAGAGGAGACATTGAAACACTGAATGCTTTAACAGCATTTGTTTTGAATGGGGAAAAAAAAGGATAAAGAAGCTGTTTGGAAATAGTAGTAGACTAGACTGAGATGGATTTTGAGATCTGGATTAAGAACTGTAGAGATATATAAAGGGGAGGTGACCCAGAAGACTATTCTTGTGCTAAAAGTTGTACCTGTAAGGAGCAGGAAAACACTTGAAAAATGTGGGGAAAGATAATGAAAATATATATATAGACTGGAAAAATTAATTTATAGTAATAGTAGTATAGTATCCAAGTACTGATAGATACGGTATTTGGTATTTTCACATTACAGATATAATAAGTATTATTGGCTCTTGAGGGGATGATATTTGAAAGCTGAGACAGTGAACTTCACTCTGTAGGCAGGAAGCAAGCGACTTAAAAAACTTGACTAGTCATTTAAGAATATTGTTGGTATTCCCATTGTTTAGCTCACTGGTTGCAAGAAGCAGCACTCTTAATTGCAATGCTAGTTAAGATTGAAATGGTCGCAATGGCATGTGTTGAAACTGAGTTCTGGAGTAGAGGGATGTCCTGGGATATCCCAGGAAAATCTAGGCAGTCCCCAAGATTATAGGGAATAGTTGCAGCTGTATAATGCATTCCTTTGGCAAATCTTCCCTAATTATATTCCAAATTTAACATCAGAATCATGATATAGACACTTCCAAATTCAGTTGGTTGCTAGTGCCAGAAGACCATTTCTGACATAGTTGGTCACTTGCAAACAGTTTTCCCGAAACAGTTGCACCTAGAATTCTTTGGATATGTAGCTTTGGCATTAAAGGCGTAGCTTTGAAATCTGTTTTATTATAGGTTCCAAATAGTTTAAGTGCACAGTTGTGACTGATGTATGCAAACTCATAACAGCACATATAAATAATGCAATTTTTTCATGAAAACTGCTGTTGTATATGGTTAGCAGGAACTCCATAAGGTGTCCATCATTTGTCTTCAAATCAGTTGTTTGCAATGAAGTGTATTATTGCGTCAACATTTCTAAATTGTTATTGACAAACAACAATTAAATTTTGTATGTGATTCTTGGAGAGTAGCTTATGTTCATAAAAATGTAAATATGAAGGACAACACACAGTTCTTGTTCGAATTATCCCTAACCTCTAGGTGCAAGAGATCTGTCTGTAAACAGTCCTTGCACAGAACTAATTTGTGTTAAAGCTGTGCATTTACTGGATTATGCTAGCTAAGACCAGGAGGCCATGATCAATATCTAGTTACTTCAAGCTTGCTGTTAGTATCTTGGCTGGGAATGTCGCCATGACCTGGCAGCTTTCAGGAACCTGTCTGAAGCTCACATGAACAGACTCTGTCATGGGCATAAAGTAGTCATCTACCAACATCTCAGGCCCATGTGTGTCGATTGGCATGGGGAGCCATACTGCCCATTACAATGCAGGTTCAGCTGCGGCTGTGTTTACTACTGATGTATCATAGAAGGCAAAGACTTGTATCTCTATAGGAAAATGTGATTTGTAACCATCACAAAGCAATTTTTTAGACTTGACAGTCTGTGTTTAGACACTAATATTGAGTGAAAGATGCAAAATTTGTGACAGAAATGGTTCTAAGCATCTTATGCCTTGCCTTATGAGAGTAACTCTCTGATGTAACTCAGAAATAGCTAATTCTGTTGTTGCAGAGTTACTAGGTTTAAACTTTGTGACTTAGTTGTGTGTCACTTCCTTGAATCTGTAGGTTGAAGCACCTTTGGAAGAAGCCATTAAATTTTTAACACCCCTGAAGAATTTAGTGAAGAACAAAATAGAGACGCATCTTTTTGCCTTTGAGATTTATTTTCGAAAAGGTAGGTGAGAAAACTAAGGAAAGAAAGCAATTTGCAGTTCATAAAGATGTATACTAGAATTTAAGCAAAAATTATTGATGAGATATGAGGAGTCAGTCCCTGTCGAGAGACACAACTTTTCATTGGACCAATGCCTCAGCCATGAGTAGTCTGTGAAAAAAACGAAGTTTGAACATTTGGTGATTATCCACTTTCTTTGCTGTGTTTAAATCTATAAGCARTGAGACTGTAGGTAATTCTCCCAGCTTGCATTTGCCCTAGTTATTTGTTTGTATCTATAGTTTGCAGAACTACACACTTGTAAGGAAGTGGTGTACAGTTGCTAATGAGAACTGGTCTTTGAAACACTTGACTTTTGAATTCTTGTATCAGTTAAATATTATGCTTTAAGAGCTTACTATGTTCAAATTTACTTACTAGTTTAACAGGCTTAATTCACTGGTTAAATAAACACATGTTAGAAAAAATGGCTGTTGCAGTACACTCGGCTTTAATTTCTTCTGATCATTCCAATTTCAAACACTAAATACTCCTGCAACATAATGCAGTGAGTTCCAACCACAGGTTTTTGAACATTTGCCAACACTTTCTTTTCCAGAGAAGTTCCTTCTGATGCTTCAGTCTGTGAAGAGAGCCTTTGCTATTGATTCTAGTCACCCTTGGCTTCATGAGTGTATGATTCATCTCTTCAGCAGTGGTATGTATCTTTGATATGACTTCATCTGCATACAGTCATTGATTTTTAGTTTATAGACTGTTAGCACAATTAATTCAAAATATTTAATACACGTATTAGCTTTTTAAACAACTGATTCATGCTAAAATTAAGTATGTTTATTATGACTGCAGCTAGATTTGGTAGTTATTCCAACAAGTATTAGTAAGTCTTTTTATGACTGAGTAGTGTGGTGAACCCCTGAAAGGGTGAGTGAGTGAAGAAATGGAAACTGCAGAGTGAGGAATCTGACTTTTCTGCTGGCAGCCTGTGTYGGCCTGCGAGGAGAAGGCTTAGAATTATGTCCTTTTTGTTAGAAGGTTGGAAGGATTCTCTCCCTTCCCTTGCCCCAAAGGTCACCCTTTCTGTTGATGGTTACAGACTAGATACATTTAAGAACAGACTTGTCTGACCTCAATCTTTGAGCCTAATAGATTTTAATCAGTAAGGGGGAAAGTGTATTGGAGTAAAAAGGCTTTGGCTTTTTCTAAGCATCAGAAAACTGTCACAGTTAAGCTTTTTCCAACCAGATCCAGTTATTTACCATTTTGAATTTCATGCATCTTCCTTTGAGATTTTTTTTTCAATTATATTAATAATGTAAACATGACAAATATTATATAAAATAAATGCATAAAGTAGATTTTACTGTGATAACCTGTGCTCACCTCAATTAACTTCTTTTTTCCAATTCAATAGTATCTGAAAGTAAGGATCTGCCTGATGCAGTTAGAACAGTGTTAAACCAAGAAATGAATCGGCTTTTTGGAGCAACTAATCCAAAGAACTTCAATGAAGCTTTCCTTAAAAAGAACTATGACTCACTACCACATAGGTTATCAGGTATTTTGCCTTTATCCTTTTTCTGCCCTGCTTCTGTATTTTCTGTGCTTATCTAGCAGTGGCATCCCAGTATCAGCACCAGTGATGTAAAAATTACTCTTTCCATCAGGAATGCTTTTCTTTTCTTCTCTCGGTTTGTGTTTTTGTGACAACATGACCACCAGGTTGTCTGTGGTTTTCTTTAATTTTTTCTATGTGCTGCAAAAATACAAATTTTTGGACCTCTCTGCCCTGTTTTCATTTCTGATGCATGCTGAACGTATCATAAGACTGTAACTGTATTTAATGCATCTGTGAAATAGTTTGTATGAGCTATGGAAGTTTTTTTGATACATGTATTTGAAGAGGCTGACTGCCAAGAGAAATGCACTGACTGCTCAGCAAGCCAGGTAACACACAGAGCTATTAGTATGCCTAACAAGAGGAGCTTAGATGGTGCTGGTTACCTGTTACAAAAGGCTATCTATCAATAGTGACCACATATTACTGTGGGTACCACATGGGAAACAGGATGCAAACCAGCCAGGGGAAGCGGCATCACTGTTGTGGCTCAGTCTGGGCTCAGACCTGGCCACAAAAAGCAGTGAGTTTACTCTTGCATCTTTTCTGGCATCAAGTCCCTTCAACTACATCTGTGCCGTGGGTCTCGGAACTGTGTCCTGGTTGTGTCCTGACACCATATTATAACAAGAGCTCTGTGTGCACATCTCTTCTGTGCCCCGGTTTCTGTGTGAAGGAGATGTGAGCAGTGGTACTGGAGGGAACTGCGGTGTGTTGCAGCAGGTCTGATTTGTTATCTTCACTGCCTGGGATTCCACGGTACACTGCAAAATGCTCCTACCCTGCAGCATAGACAATGCCTATTTGTTTTAATGCGTTGTCTAGCACTGAATAGCAGACTTAAAGCTACCCTTCTACTTGCTCAACTTTAATGCTCCAAGTGGTTCCATTTTGAACTACTACCATGGAGTTCAGTATCCCCTCTTAGTCATATTATCTCTATTTTGTGGTTGTGTATAAGACGTTTTTGGTCATCCACTGGGTGATGAAGCTTATTTTTCCTCCTGTAGCTGCCAAAATGATGTACTATTTAGATCCTTCCAGTCAGAAAAGGGCAGTGGAGCTGGCAATGACCCTGGATGAATCCCTCATTAACAGAAATCTTCAGGTAACAGATACTTATAAATTGTAAACAACTTCTGGTATATCTATGGAAGCTTTATGCAAATGACGGAGGTAAGAGGAAGCTGAAATTATTGCTGTGCCTTATGGTAAGGAGGTTGGGTTGTCATGTGAGAGAAGGAGGGGTATCAGGTTCATCTGAACTGAAACATTTCATGTCCTTTTCGCACATTTAAATTAATTTAGTTTTGTCATAATATGAAAATAGTTAGCTAGCAGCAGAAACCATGTTATTGCCGCAGGTGATGGGAAAGCTTATTAAACACAAGAGAATTCACATGGCAAAAGATGCTAAAGCTCCCCAACAAGAAAAGATTGTAGTCTGTCTAAGCTTTAGCTGTTACACAGGCGATTGTTCACAAGAAAAAGATTGACTTAGGAGTGGCTCAGACTCTGTGAAGGCTTTCCATATTCATCCCCCTGCAAGCTATGTGAATTATCTTCGTTTTAATAAAAGGTGCATATGCACATTTTCACCTTAGTATGTAGTTAAGTAAAAAGCTTACCAAATTTTGAAATTCTGCTCCATTCTGGTGGTCATGGAATAATCTCCCTGTGCCACTGCCACCATGCCCCTTTCCGCACTCCCCCACCTTCATCTGGGAGGGCTATCAGTTCTGACTTGCAATTCAAAGTATTCGAGAGAAGGAAATTTTTTTTAGTATCTTCATATGTTCCTTACAAAGAATTAATAAACATGKTTTTTTCTTCCTATGACCACACAGTGGCAGAACCTTACCTGATAAAGCAGAGAAGGAATAAAATGTCTTTTCTTTTTTCTAGTCTTTTCTAAACTATTTCTGTATCCCAGTCAAACCGTTTTCTTTGGCATCCCTGTGAGAGTATCCAGCACATTTAATTAAGTATTAGAGAGATTCCTTGGCAGGCTGGGCAAACTTYAGGACATTTTGTTTCTCTCAGTTCCCTGGCACTTTTTTTCTTTATTGTGCTCTTTATGTCTGGGGACTCAAGAATTTTTTTAGATCTATTGCAAGTAAAATTGGTGAACTTTCTAGTAAAATTACTCTTTTGTGAGCAAAAATCAGCATTTTCCAAAAAACATCCCTTTGGAAATATGCTGGGTTCAACAGAACTTTAATTGGGAAGGATTTTAAGTTCACAATAGAATTTTTGGACAAAACAGAGGGGAAAAAAGAGACAAGAAAAGACAATTTGCCATGATTTATARACTTGCTTAGGATGTTAAAGGTTCAGATCCTTTCTTTAGCTGATCTGGCTATGGGACACAAACTCATGTCTTTTATATGCTAAGTACATATTTAGCAGTTTTCATAAACTGTTTTCTTGTTGGGGGGGGGGTGTTACTGTTTGAGCAGTCTCAAAGAGCTTAAGATAGATTATCAGTAGATTTAGAAAACAAAAACTGAATTGCCTTCAACAGCATTCTTTTTGCCTCGTAGCTGTGTTTTTTGCCTGAGAGTGGGATTCTGGGAATTGGACTGGGGAAAGATTAAAATGTAGCCAAAAATGCTTGGTTGTTTTAGAGGTGTTATCTTGGTAGGACTACAAGAAGCGTTTACTGACTCAGCAGTGTATAAAGATGATATAGGCAGCATTGTGATAAAACAGAAAAAGTTCAATTTAAGCATTCTTGGTGCCAACATAAAGTAAGAGTTGGAGTTCTACTGAACTTTTAGACGGGAAATTGGAAGTGCCCTAAAAAATGAGAATCTGAAGGAGTCTAGGCATTTGTTGAAAGGCATTCTCGTGTGCAAAGGGATCAAATTTACTACATTTCATTTTAGTAAAGACCAGCTGTCTCAGGGCACATTGCGGGCATAAATCTGCTGCCGCGCTTTAGTGAAGCTTGGTAGGTYGGTTTCTCATGTTTGGAAGGCAAGTTGAAAAAAACAGGAAATCTCCTTTTTCTCTTCTAAATCATGAACAAAAATGGATATGAAACTGCAGATATATCTGAAGGATGTGATAATATCTGAGTAATTTGGTTTGATTCACTAGTTACAGATGTACTTCAGTAAGTCACACATCCTTAAATGTAAAAATGGGGTTTTTTTTCCCTTACCAGAAATGTTTTCACATCTAATTATGGTTATTCAGTTGATGCTATTTTTACATTTTAATTATATTCCACAATTCTTCCAATTCTATCTGAAAGCACGTTCACAAAAGTCATTATTAGGAAATTATAGTATAYATTCTGGATTCATTGTTTTCATTTGTGAACACTAAAATTCAAATGCATGTTATGTATTGCTGAAATCTTCAGCATATCCCAAGATTGGGGGCACCACAAACCCAAAAAACACATTTAGTTGCAAGTAAGCTGGTTCTTGGTTGCCAACTAGTAAGAATCAAATTTTTTGAGGAAAATAAGGAGCAGGTGACAGATTAGTATTTTCATTTTCAGTCAAGATTTCTAGCTGGTTTTTAAATCATTTTTTAAACTGCATTATTTCAAATCAGACTACACTGGTATTTCATGCTATGTCTAGTTAAAAAAAAAAGTCATTTGATACTGATAAAAACCTGAGAACAATACTTGGAGTTTGTTTTCTTTGTAGTATTGTATTTCTGGTTTGTGAGTGTTCAGATGAATGTTTAAGAAACCATAACACTTCTTTATTTTTCTCTTTAATTAGACTTGTATGGAGGTATTAGAAGCTTTATGTGACGGTAGCCTTGGAGACTGTAAAGAAGCATCTGAAACTTACAGAGCAAATTGTCATAAGCTTTTCCCTTATGCTTTGGCTTTCATGCCCCCTGGATATGAAGAGGATATGAAGATCACAGTTAATGGAGATAGTTCTGCAGAACCTGAAGAACTGGCCAATGAAATATGAACAACTTTATTGGAAAAAAATGACATTGGACCATATCTGGTGTATAATATTTTTGTCACGCACCTGCTGAATTGTTCTAACTTACACAGAGAACAGAAGGAAAAAAAAATGTTGCCTTCAAATAGTTTTACTTTTTTTTTTTATCCTGCTGACAAAGTATATATATAAAATATCTAACATATTACTGGATATAGGTTGTTCGGTTTCTTAAAAATTAAAAGCTGCTAAAATTGAAGAAAAAAACCCCTTCTCCTTACCTACCTACCCACCCATGTTTTTAAACTAATTTATATGAAATCTGGAGGCGTATAGCCCTCAGAGCAGGTGTGTGGCAGAAATATTACTTTAAATTTGTCTTGTGAGATTACTGTTATCTCAGACAGCAAAAATGCTGTTTTAGCACTGGATTCTTTCACTGAGCACAAAGAGTTGTTGGGGCTTTAGCATCTGACTGATTTTGATACGGGGATGATTCTGTCCATAGGAAGTATGCAATGTGAATCAGAATATACAGAGAAACCTGCAACATACATGTTATGTTGTGGATGCTGGGACATACAGATATCAAGCAGAATTAAGAAACATAGTGTGTTCAATAAGCTTGTTGTGTCTCTGAAATTCACTGTACACGATCAGTTTGGTGTTCTTGCACCACAGTTTTTAACTGAAGGAACCAGTTAAAACTCTCTCTCTCTTTGAATTAAACTTGGGGGGGGTGGGGTGGGGAGAATCAACATTGCTGTTCTTGAGATGAACCTATCGGCATAGGTTGGCCAAACTTTTTAAAACTGTAATGCAAGAACCAAATAAAATTATGCACTGTGATGTGGCACCAACTAATTAGAAAGATAGCATGCATTTTTCACATAGAGTGAAAACACAATGAGAACATACTATGGCTTGAAGTTGCAAAGAGGAGAACTCCTGACTACCATTTTGACTGATCAAGAGACTAATAGTTTAAAACCTCAGCAGGCCTTGTTCACGTTATGCAGAAAAAAAAAAAAAAAAAAGTGCTGCAGTTTAGATACCTCTGGAACTTTTCCACAGTGTCACAGGTTTGTAATACTTGAAGCCCTACATTTCTAAGAATATATTTCTTGCTCAGTTGTTTCAGGCAAGCCCAAGACTTTGTAACTTTTAAGGGGCCCAAGATTTTTTTTCAATAACAGACCAGCTTCTTATTCCTGCAGTTACAGATGTAATTTCCTTTGTCAAACATAAGGTACCAAATATAATGCAATAAAACGTTTTGAAAAACAATTGTGTGAATATTTAAACCAATCTCTGTTGTACTTTGAAAATGAATGGGTTCACTAGAGTGCAGCTCAGGGTTGGCTTACTGTGCTGTCCAGTTATGCTAATAATGTCACTGCTGATGGGTGGTTGTTGAGTATAAAGTGCAARTGCATTATATGTAAATACTGAATGTCTGGGAAGTCCTATAACACCGAATGCTTTACTACTTGGCTTTTAAGTTCCACCAATGTTATGTTGAATTTTCCAAGTCAAGCTTCAGTCTACAAGTCTACTGTGTTAATAATATAGATAAGAGCTCAAATGTTTTTTTTTTATAGGCTTATCATATAAAACAGAGCAGAAAATAAACTACAGCTTATAAAGTGAGTGCCTTCTTTGCTGCAGGAGTTCAGTTACACAGTATCTGTTGTGTGTGGATACACAGCCTTCCTCTTCCACATCATGGAATTCAGTGATTGACACGTACAATTAGGAGATCCAGGAAGACTTACCGGGGTTTGTAGTTTTCTAACTGTCAGAAGAACAGTTTTTTGTTTCTTGTATATTCAGCACCACTTTCTTTTCATGGTTAGATTATCCTTGTGTATGTTTGCAGTGTAGTTCATGTCGGAAATGTAAGTTGTATTGCTATATTTGTATATTTAATCTGCTGGGCTTTTAGGGACTAGAATACCTATAGAGCCTTTAATTGACTCTGGTATTTATGTCTAGATCTCAGTCTTTTCTGCAGCCTGAGATACTTGGACTGCATGTCTTCTGCAACTACTGAAGATGGTTCAATCTTGCCTACACAAGCTATGAGCTTTTGGCCTTGCCTCTGAGTATTGCTGCCGTTTTCTTGGCTTCTGATGCTTAGCTGGAGGCAGATGAGTGCTCACTCTTTAACAGATTGTGAATTGCATCAAGCAATTTTTTTTTTTTTCCCAAATTTTGTTTTTTGGGTGCTGCCTGTAAATGGGATTATTTCCTTTACTTTTTCACTGCCTGTTTTTGTGTTGAAATAGATGAACTAAAAGCAAGAAGTTACTTGTTATCTTTCATTATGCAAGCGGGAAAGGATATTTCTGTGGGCCTTCCAGAAGCCTCCATCTACACATCTATTGTGATTTCCCCAACGACACTTCTTCATAACCTTGCTGAAAGGCATCCATAGTGCTTCAGAGACGATGCTTTTGGATTAAAGAGCTTCCTCATCCCCTTCCAGAAGACTGCAGTCCCAGGAAATGAAACTAAGTCAAGAGTTTACCTGAAGAAGAAGGTTCTTTAATTGGCAAAGGAATTGCTATTCCTTCATCTTCGCATCTCTCCTGTTAGATGCAATGCTAACTTCTGAGGAAGAGTTTTTAAGAGCTGGAAACGAAGTTACGATCTAATGCAATGAGTCTTGCGAAGTAGTAGCACAGAGTGCCGTGCTGCAGTGAAAACTTTCCTTTGCATGCTGAGATCCAAAATTGTAATCATTGGTGCTTGGCTGGCAAAGCAGGTGAGCAGGGATTGCAGTCCTGGTCAGAGTGACCTAGAACGTTGGCTTACTAATGACATGATTTGGTCCGACTCTTCATGATTTTCACTGGAGAAAGATGTTTTCACCATCAGTGGAGCCACTGGTGATGACACATGCCATGGATATCTTGCCTGGGGACAAAAAAGAGTTCAAACAACAAATTTTCCCTAGATAGAGACTATAGGTGGTGCAAATGCACATTGCATGAAGCAATGCCAGCGTCAGAGGTGGACTTAAATTGTAAGTAACTGAAAGTGGGTTGTTGCCCCAAGATGATAGGTGAGGTACTCACTTTTTCCATTTGGAGACTAGAGCATTCAGACGTGTGGTATGTGTGAACAAACAGGTAAAATAGTCTCAAAATGATCTGTTCAGTAAGTCATTTTATTTCTTTGCATCTTAAATGCCTTAAAAGCCTCTGTATTCTTCTACAGTTACGTTTTTTTTTCAGTAGAGGTCTTAATGCTTCCATGTTCATAGGGGAGGAATCATGTCCTGATGTGTGGTGTGTCAGCCAGAATACAGAGAGATGTTTGTTGCTCAGTTTTTCTCCTAGCATAGGGAGAAAATTCCAAGTTTCCCAGGGAGCTCTCTAGGGCTAGATGAGGTACGTATAATTAGCCTATTAAATCTTCCTTTAGTGTTTGCTTTGGTTTGTTTTTCCAGGTCTGGAGGTGCTCCAGCTGTACAGTAGACCCTGGAAGTTGGTGTAGCATCTTGCTCTTCAGCCAGATCGAATTGTCAGTGTCGTCATAGAAAGAAAACACCGATGAGAGTAGAGTGAGATCAGGCCTGAGAAACCAGAGGTGCAAATACAATTTCAGTATTACCTGAGCAAGTTCAAATAAGAAAACATAGGATCTTTGTCTAACGTGATGCCTTTGAGGGTTCGAGCAATGGTGCCATCGTTCCTGCAGTGCTAGCATCCCATACGCCACAGTTGTGCCACTAATGCTAACAAAACCACTTGATATGATAATCCAGCTCAATATACCTGAATTAAAATGATTTTATTTTTCCCTTTTCATGATCACTTTAAATGTTTTTGTAAATGTTCTGTACTGGGTAGCTAGCTAGCTTTGAGATCTTTCCCCCGTCTTTCCCCCTAAGAAAGTTTGCTCTAAAAATGCAGTTTGTACCCAAGTGGTAATGTAAAATAGCTCAAACTATGTGGAGTAAGAGTTACACTTGTCTGATAACATACTGCTTTGGGATTCTGTGGGGGGAAACAATGCAAATGTAGTATAATTAGACAGTCATATCGGTAAGGAATCGTGCAGTCTATAAGCTTATTAATGAAAGTTAAAGTTCCAGATGGAGGAAGATGGTTGCTGAGCTTGGGGAGAGACTCTTGCTTCCGGGAGCGTTCCAGTTGTGAACTGTTCTTGGATGTGGTAAGGAGCAAAACGCGTGGTCATGTTGTCATGATTATATTTCCTGGAAATTAAAGCTGCAGTCTACAAACGCCAGTTCTAATGCCTGTTTTGGGCAGAGACTTTTCTTCCCAAAAGCATACAGCCAGCAGTGAGAATGGCAAGGAGCAACTGACAGAGCAGCTTGGCAAAAGGAGACTGAAGTGAGTTGCAAGGAGGTGACATAATAGAAATTCCATTTTAGATTAAGTATAAAATAGCTTTTTTTATTACTAGAAAGATTACGGGAGCTGTAAATACTATAAATGCAGTCTTCCCATGCCAAGGAAGCTGTAAATGTGTATTACTTTTAGAGTGGTACAAGCAAATAGTAGTATGTTCACAAAGATTCTAGCTTTGTATGTTGGTCTTCAAGTAAATCGTGGCAGAAAACTTGGAGGACAAAGATTGTCCAGTTTACAAGGGACCATATCAAAGGGTTTGTAAGAATATTGCAAGAGAAATATTACTAGAAAATCCAAAGCATCTTAGAATAGCTTTCCTAAGATGTTTGTTGTTTTAATTGAAAATGTTACATCTGCTAACTGTTCGTAACAAAAGACAAAATACTTTTACAAAATATTTCTGCCTGGCACTGCCCATTCAATATCTACCTCTACTAGTCCTAGTCTAGTTCAGCTACTGCATAATTTTAGCCATTTAGCATTTAACATATCAAAAAGTGTCATTTACCTGGTTGGTGAACAAATGTATGATGATGGATAACGTTTAGTTTTAAACTGTAATGCAATAAACCACAAACTTAGTGAAAGTCCTGTTGTTGGTTCAGTGCAGCAGCATATTTATTGCTTCATTGCTGATCCGTTCAGAAAATCTTAATTATAAACTCCACCAAGTTACTTGCAATTGTACTGGGATTTGCTTTCCCTTCCAGCCTTCCTAACTGGTTAACAATGTTGTACTGTGTTTTTACGCTCTTCTCTGGTGGTAGCAAATATCAAAACTGGCAGGAAGTCAATCAATGAATAAAAATGCTGAGTTCTGTTTGTAAATGAGTACCAGTGTTTCCTTGTAGGGTTCAGCGTCCTCCGTAGATGCCTACCAGCTTTGTAACAAACAATCCCTTGACTAGTTCCCTTAATTCCCCATTGTCTCCTTCCACGCTGACGGGTTGTAAATTCGGGTGTGGGTCTCGCAAAAGGGAGAAAGATCAGTAGGGAAAGGCTGTGGCTCCCTTCGGAGTTGGGCTGGAGGGGAGCTGTCTTTCCTACCCTACAAGCTAATTGTACGTACATCTAAAAAGATCCTTTGCTCTTTCAGGCGACAAAGACCCAATATAGGGATTTGGGAAATGCTCTTACTGCAGGATTGAATAAAAGGGGTTTGAGAGGCAAGCTGAATGAAGAAGCATTTGCTATTTTCCTCAGATCTGGTTTGGGGGGGGGGGGAGGAATAATAAATCTCAGTAGTCTTCTCTTCCCCACCCATAAGCCCACAAAGCTTTCCTGACCCGGCATCCCTGGATGTCTTGTGGTTTTAATCAGTCAGCAGACAAAACAATATGGTAATGCTGACAAATTGGAGCAAAAGGAACTATTTAGCAGCTGACATAGCATTATAATAACCTATAGTGTGTTGTGAACTTAACAGTTAAGATTACCTGGAAAAAATTGTTAACTACTGTGTGTAATGAATAACAGTTCTGATTAACACTGACTACAGTGAGCACAAAGGGTTCCAGCAACTTGCAGGTTCTGTATTTTGTTATAAATGCCTGGGAGGGGGKGTGTGTGTGAGATACTAAAGTGATTACAGCAATATCCTCATATTCACCCCTTTGGATGTGAAAGGGGAGCTTGTTGCAGTGAGGGTTGCTTTGCACAGATCGTACCTTACTAAAAAATAGCGTCCCCTAAAAAATAGCATCCCTTCAGTATCAATGTCCTCAGTAATTTCATTTTTCTTTTGTGAGAAGGGAGGGGCGTTCACGCCGGGTAACTGCCTGCCTTGAACTTGTAATACTTTCAAACTTCACCCTTCCATTTCTGGGAACAGCACCTCATGATTGTCTACAAGAGGACTTAAAGTGCAGGAGATTTATGAGGAGCCAAGGGAGTCTGGCAGTTCATATGTTATTTTATCTGCATAAATCTGTCAGGACTGACTTTTCATCAGTACCCCTCCATTCCATCAGGTATAAAGGATCTTCCTACCTTGTCATTATGCTTCTGGAAACTGTTCTGAAGGTCCCATGTGCAGCAGCAGAAAGACAACACCTCTCTGCGGTCACTCTGTCCCTCAAAACAGTGAAGGGATGCATGCTTATTGCCTAGCGAGTCCCCTTCCTGCAGCTATCAAACCTCACCAGATGCTACTGGAGGTGAATAAATACTGTTCTAAAACCAAAGAAAAACCAACTGGTCAACTCATTGTACAGTTGGCAAAGCAATGGCAGGGTTCTGCTCTCTTTAATTTTTTTTTTTTTTTTTTTAAATAATATGTACAAAAGTAATGTTCTCATGTGGATTGCATGACTTCTGCAATGCCTAAACTGTTGTGAAGCAGGGGAAGGAGGAATCCCCACGTGGTCTACAACTTAGCTGTGCTGTAGATGCAGCAGTCAGTGGTACTCCAAAACTGGACTCAGCTGCTACTTTGTTCACATCTTGCCTTCACGCAGCTAACCCGAGGGATGTATAAATGCCCTTTATTTAGGGGGGAAGTAAGGGGGAAGTAAAGATGGGGCTGTTTGAGTGGGTCAGGCAGTAAGACTGGCACTTCCATGGTAAGTGCGTGCAAGTCGTGGGTTTGTGAGGGCTTCTTCAGGACCTTGCAGTGTTTGGCATTTTCTCCTGAACTTCTCAAAACCATCGCTCCATTCTTCTAAGAGCCCTGCAGAGATGTCCTATCAGCCCCTGAGAGCAGGAACAGCTCTGTTTCACTGGATAGACTTTGTACAATTTTATCACAAATACAAAACTTAAAACCAGATACTCATAATGTATTAAACTGCTTTTATTAATTATCTGCTAATTTTTCTTGCAGTTGTCTTTTTCATCTAGAAGCATTTTTATAAAGTTTTAGGAAAATGTTGGCTTCTGGCTATTTACATCATGCATTTCAAGCATTTTTTTTTTCTCATCGGAATCACCAAATGTTCATAATTCTGCGTCTCGCTTCACTTGCAATATTAATAAATGTCTTAATGAAATGTAACAGGAAAATACTTTTTTATGCGTTTGAGCTGGGAAAACAATCTTTGTTTTATTGCAGAGTAAACTTGTTTGTGCTTTTGAATGCCTGTTTTGTCCCTGGATGAGCATCTTTCCCCCACGTGTCCTTTACCTTCTGTTTAATATCGCAGGACCCTGATGGTGGAGGATGGTCACCCCCTTCAATTAGATTTTGATACTGTTTGGCAAAACGGGGCTGAGACTTCTTTATACTGCTGTATGTTACGTACGGCCGCATCGCGGGCTGTCCTGTGAGCCACCTCACCATCTGAAATCCTCCCCATGCAACAGTTCAAATGCAGTAGGCCTGACCCCCACCCTATTGCCTCCTTCCCGAATTCCCTGGCACTCCAAACTAAAATACAGAAAGCACACGGGGCTAGAGAAAACACGATTTTTAGCTCCTGTCACACTCAGGCAAACAAATTCCCTTTTTCACACAGTCTGGCTTTGCTTAGCTTTTTCCCCCTGACTAGGTGACACCGAAGCGCTTTCAAACAGGGCAGACCCACTGTGTAGCCTTCTGGCTTTTTTGCCAGCCCCAACGCATGACCGTGTTTCAAAAGCCCACGCCAGCTGGTTAGGCTAGCGTGAGTCACAGGGAGACAGGGGAGAGCAAGTCTTGTTCAGCGCTCTGATTACCACTGTCTTTTCTCATCGTTTTATTCTGTGTTTTCCACTGCAATCAAAGCCACAGAGGGGGAGGGAGCCGGGAACACCACGCAGACCGGAGAAGAGATTAGGCGACAGGGGCCACTGGGCAGCTGACTCTCATCCCTCCAGCCCTCTCTGCCCCTCGGGTTGCTGGAGATCTGCCTCCCAGGGGGTGATGCCCTTGAGAGAGGTGAGCTGGAATTGCTGCACAAGGCAGTATGTCTGGGTAAGGGAAAATCTCCAGCAGCAGAGAGCACAAAAGGATGTGAGATGCTGGTTTTCAGACAAAAATATGAATGAACAACTTGAGAGCGTACCAAATCTTCTGGCTTAGTTGCATTGAAAAGGACAACTGAGAGTGAAAGCCGTTCTGCCTTTTATAAGTTACTGACAGGTACACAAAATGCACGCATACTACGTGAATAATGTATGATGACCTAAATTTACCCTTATGTAAAACCCTGAAAGAGAAGGGAATGGAGGAAAAGCCTTGCGCCGCAGCTAGGTTAAAACTGAGGAAGCGAAGTGATCTGAGTGCAGGGCTGCGAGTCCTACGTCTGGAGGCACGGGCTGTTGTTGAATGTTAAAAAAGGGTAAAAGAAAGACTGACGCCACTGGAATAAATACAAGTAGGAACTCTGAATACAGTAAGAAACTTAAAAATCTGATAGCAGAAGGGACGTCTCAGCAAACCACTGGGAAAATACAGCTTTTGCCTCATACCTATGTTAACAATATTATCAGATGCATGGGCTCCATCTGTTTTGGGGTTTTTTTTGCTTTTTCTGTATACGTTATATATTATTCTTCCCAGTGGGATCACAGTACTTTCAATAGCACAAATACATTATAGCATTTGCTTTCTAATTTCCTTTCACATGTAGCTCTCTTAAAAAGCAGATTTGTGTGGCTGACACCTTGAAGACTGATGTTCTTTCAGAGGAGGTGTCCTTGGAGCAGTATTTCAGCGTGGCTGTGGAACCATGGTACTGGTAAAGAACCAGGTTAGTCATTACAGCCCGTTGGGTCTTTCCAGCCTCCGCATGGAAACCAACGACCAATGCTAGTTGCAATGTTTGAGTTTTTTTCGGGGCAGGAGCAGAGCAGAAGAAGGGTTTGCTATTTATAAAGGTAATGCTGATTTTATTGGAGCCCCCAATCTTATTCTTGCTGAAAACAAAACTGATGTTGCTGATGTAAGTGGGATTTTACCAAAAGGGACTGAAGTGGGGACAGTTCCCAGTTTTGTTCATAGGTGGGATTTTTTTATTCAATGTTTTAATTAAAACGGGAGTAGAACTATGCCTTTGATAACAAATGAGAGCCTGGGAAAAGAAGGAGGAAAGCTTATTCCTGCAGAAATAAATAACAAAACCACACTCTGATATCATACTATTTGAAGAAAAACCTGTTGCCAGAAAATAAAATGCATAATATAGCCTCACATCAAAGTAAGTCTTGGGGCTCAAGGTCTTCAATCTGGAGCTTACACGTGCAGGCAAATCGTTGGCAGAGCTCAGTACAACTGGATTTGTTTGCTGCCCAGGAATGATTTATTGGAGGCCATGGTGCAGACAGGTAAATATAGAAGCTTCGTGACATTTGATGAACCTTTCTGCAGTGCTGCTTTGGGACGTGCAGAAAGCCCTTGAGCACAGCATGTACAATTGCAGGGAGAGAGAAAGCAGGGACACGGCTTTTGGTTTAACACACACTTGGTGGATCAAAATGCTTCAGAATAGCTTTGCTGTCTGCTGGTGCTGTCTGTACCCCTGCTGTCAAGATGCTTCCCGTTAGGTTTTTTGGTCTCCCCTGGGTGAGTCAGCCCAACGCGGCAGAGGGCATGCCCAGCACTGGAGCGGGGATGCGTAGGCAGCGTTGGTACAGGTTTGGGACGTGTGGAGAGCCCGTGTTTCAGTGACAAGCTCTTGATGTGGAAGTGATTCAGTTATCACCTCAACTACCTAGATAGGCCAAATGGCTCGTTATTTCAGTCACTGTCACCCAAGAGCTGCACGACATTATGTCTCCGTACAGACCCAAATGGCCAAGCAGTGTTTCAAGCACTGAAGACGCAATCCCACAGCCATTCCAGTTCCCATGAGTAGGGGTGTCAAGTGGGTGCTCCTATTAAACTATCACTCATAAAGCTGCAGATGCTGCCTTTTAGCACTAAGGGCCCAGTTTTTCTCTGCCCATGTTTGGCAGGGGATGCTCACGGCAGAGGCTGTAAGGCTTCTGTCAGACAAACAGTATGATGTTATGTCCAGTGGATGAGGCCTATTATTATCATCCAGACAACCTAAAACATACACTGATCTGAACATTAAAGCCCCGATCTCTCATCAGGCACGCAATGAGAATAAAACCCAAGCACAAGCCAGAAATGGAAAAACTTTTCTCTCCTTTAATTTCCTTAAAGCTTTTAGTTTTATAGTTTTGACAAGAACAAGGGCACGGAAGTGAACGAGAAAGTCACGTTCCAGGAACTGGCAGTAAAAGCAGCTGTGTCAAAACTTTATTTCAATGCGAAGATAGATTTGGCTTTGTGATTTCAACAGGGTATGTTAATACTTGCTTTTTCAGTCTGCTTTAAGAACCTGACATACAGCGTCCTTAAATCCTATCACCTAAAAAGCTGTCCTTTGTGGCTGCAACATTTCTGCCAACTGTATTTTATCATAAAGGAGCATGTTAATGGGAGGTCAAACTCTTCTTAGACTTGCAGAGTCAGGTCTTGCAATAGCAGAACTTTTCCTTGCAAAACGACAGGACTTTTCCCTGCAAAAACGGAGGATGCGAGGCCTCGCACAAAAGAACAAAGCCCCCAGAGGAATTCAGAAGTCAGAGGTACAGTATCTCTGCAGAAACATTAAAAGCATTTTTAAACTGCCTGTCATTAAACTATCAGGATCAAAAGGACACACCTGGAAACTTTTTGATCCCTTCAGAAAACAACAAGCAACATGAGACAGTCTTAGACTTACACTTTTTTCCTAATTTGTTCCTTAACTTAAAACCCAGTAGACATAACTTTTAGATATTGAACAGTCCGCGTTTTCATGGGACTGACAAGCTAAAATATGTCTTCAAGGGAAGACAGAAATAACTATTCTTGAAATGCTGAGCAAGTCCAGAGACTCGCAACTATTTTCAGAATCCCCTTCCTTAAACTTCTACATCTGCTAAATAAAAATAACTGTGAACTTAGGCTTTTGTACGTTCATTCACTGAACACATCCGAACAGCATATTAAAAGTACTTGTCCTTGCAAAAGAAGAAAAACAAAAGCTTTTCTGAATGTTTATATAGCAAGAAGCCTTTTTAATTTATTCTGTTACTATAAATAAATTCAACTATATCTGCTGGTCTCCAAATATATTAGAAGGGAACATCCAGAAATAGTCTGTGCTGGATGAAATGTAATGATCTAATCAACATCTTTATCCCTGCATTTGTATCAAAAGTGATGAAATTTCCAGTACTACACTGAAATAGCTCATATAAAAGTGACTTAAGCCAAGATTCTCCTGAGATCTCCCTGCTTGGGAGTTACTGTATTAGCCATCATTTTTTAACCCCGTCGCTAATTAAGAAGATCTGGCCTTGTAGCTTACTGTTTCACGGCTGAGGACCTCCAAGGAATTGTGTGATCCTCCTTCTCTTTATAGAGAATTTGCCAAGAAATACTATACCTCCAACTTTCTTTGGCCACATCCCTGTATTTGCCAGAGTGAGGAGCACTTTGGTTCACAGGGATTTCCAAGGAGTGCAGTTCCATCCACTGCAGTGCTCACCAGGTGGCTGCACCTGCCTTGCCATGCCCCTAGCGAGGGAAAAATGGGAGAGCGATTGGGAAAATGTTAACTGACCTTTTTTCTGTAGYGTTGAAAACATCTCTCAAAATTTTGGAAAGTGCTGTTCTGGCTTGTATTTGGAAAATATTGTAACCTAGCACATTTTATTCAGGGCTCGCTTTCTCTGCTGAAAAAGGACTGTGTACTTCACCTCAGGGCAAGCAAGTGGCATAAAATATCCTAAGGTAGAAAAACACGGTGAAAACAGAATACCTCAGTTACTGTGGATCAGAGTTGCTGAGGCATCAGTTATTTACTTTGCTGTAGAATCAAAAGACAGGGCTTTACTGATTTTTTTTTTTTTTTACTCCAGAATAACTCCTGTGCACTTGTTGCTCTAAGATAAGCACCTTTCACACTGAGAAAAAGCCATTACAGAAGATGCATGAATCCCATTCAAATACTAATGTGAATGTTCCCTACAAAGAAAGCTGGAAAGGAATTTTACCAAGTACCGATAACTTTCACTGTTTGTTGACTTTTCACTCCTCTTTGGAGTTCAATGTCATATGAGTTAGGTTTTTTTTTTACACTTAAAAAGTAAGAGTGACCTAGTTCAGTGTACTTCTGACTTAACGATAGCAAGAATCTCTGTGTAAGAGCTGCATGGATTGATCTAAAAATCCTTCAAGCTATTAAGTGTATTTGTAAGCTGCTCTTATGTAGGCATTGCAAAGTAATAATCATTCAAAAAGAGAACTCTATAATGTTGTGATATAGTTTAAGTTCAGAAGGTGCTTTAAAAACAAATAGATTTTCTACTTTACAGCTGTTGGTAGAGCACTTCAAATCCGTTAGAGGATCACCTTTAAGTTTTAAGATAATTTTTAATTTATGGGTGAAGTGTATCAGGAATATTTGTTCTTATACAAAGGCAGACTTTCAACGGAACAGTTTTGATGCAATTTCTGTTTGTGAAATCCCTCACCACGGATCAGCAGAAGTTGTGAGGGTGTAAAAACAGGCTCTCTCCTCCCCTTGTTCTTGTAGTCTTCCCTTAAGCTTCCTCTTCCCACAGCAGGCAGGAAAGCAGACTAGCTGGATTTTTTGCTCCAGCCAGTTTGGAAGTTATAATTGTCATACCAAAACAACACTGCATCAGTTTTGCATGGGTTTATGTACCCAAAAGTCAGCAGGCCACAAACTTAAAGCAGTTGTTTACATGAATCTCTTCATATGTAATCTAGTTTCACACTGCTCTGGCTATACCTGATTGAAACATAGCTTGTCCTCCTGTTAGGCTACTGCCAGATGGACTAAATGACGTGTACTGAAGGCCGTTGGGCTGGAGAACGGAAAGTTTTGACCTTTGCCATTAACGTACGCGTAGCATACCCAGCATACATGAAGTTTCAGTTGTTCTTTAGCTGAAATGTGTGGCTAGGAATTAATTGTTGATCACTGTGGGACAGGTATCTCTCCGCCTCAACTGGATTTGAAAATGGTGCATGTTCTGCCTGCTGTGCTGCAGAACGGGATCTTGGGATTTCTGGTCCCCCTGGCAGAGTGTGCAGAATAGAGCAGCTCCGTGAGGAGACAGAGGGAGGTCCACACTAACTGCCAGCCGCCCTGCTTGGGCCATTTACCTGGTATGTGAGACCCTGGGCCAAGTCCCTGTGATGGGACTGAAAACTGAAATTAGATTTTCTGGATCTGATGCATTTTAGCCATCACCTATTCCTACTTTCCTGCTCTGGGTCTGACCAGACATGCCATTCTGAATCACAGAACACTCTCCTGGGAAAATTTTAGTCACTGAAAATACACTCCCATGAAAAAATTCAATTTTGACAAACTGGAATTTTGTCATGTACACAATTTAGAGATTTAAGCAATCTCTACACAGCTTAGGAATTCTGGCTGAAACTATGAAGTTTGCACGTCTGCCCATTAAATCAACTGAACTTTCCGTCTCCACCTTACCACAATTTGGAACGGCAGTGGCATCTGGCTGCCAAGTGCAGAACAGAGGCAGTGGCTGCTGTCCTCTCGATGGGAAGCTGCCTTCCCCCGAAACTCCTGCTCTGGAGGGACAGCTTTACTGGAGAAAGGCAAAGTGGGTGGGATGGGTGAAGTCGCCTCGTGTCAAATCACTGATTTCCTACTGATTTGTTAAGGCTGATCAGGAAGTCTCATGACTGGAGTAATAGGAAAGTTCAAAAAGGACAGTTAAAACTCCCACATGTGCTTTTACTAGCTCAAGCTAAAGCAAGCCGCTGCAAGAAGAGCAGGCAAATACTGAGTACCACCAAGAAACCTTAAGCAAATGAGAAGCTTCATTAACTGCACTCAGGATTTTATTTTGACCCCTGGAAGAATTGTGCATTCTTTTAATAAAGCGTACTTTACTCTTTAAGTAAAGAGTACTTTACTTTCTGTACCCAGAAACCCTGAGCAAAATCTTTACGTATTGTCCACATCTGGGACAATATTTAAACTCTGCCCGGCCCACGCCAGTGAGGTGTTTTCAGAAGCTGGGTTCCCCTAGGATAGTCACTCTCCAATGGGAAGCATTAGCAGACAGTGACTCTCAGAAGGTATTTACTTCAAGTCCATTCTTTCAGGGGCCAGCTGTGTTCCAGAGCATCCCCGCGAAGGCAGTTCTGCCTGTCTTACGGCTAACAAAACAGAAATTAGGATGGCTGTTGACAGTATTGAGAGGCAAATTCACAGGCAAGGTGTTGGGGGTGTCAGTGTAAAAGTAGCAGAGTATAAAAATCTCATGACCAAGAATGCCTTCGGCCACTAGATGGTGTATCGATTCTGCCGTTTAAAGAGTCTTAGTTGTTGAAATAAAACATGTTCAGAGCTGTTGAAGAGCTCAGATCTAATTGTAACTCACTTTGGCCCTCCTGGCATAACCCAGATCAAACTCAGTTAAATGAGCTGTTGGCAGACCCTGCCAAACAGCTGTTTAAACTCTCCTTTTAGCATGCTAGCCAGAGCCCAAACCGGAGCACCCCCCACTAGAATTAGGATTTCTCTACTTCTTTAAGCATTAGGCTGTAGAGATATGTTTGCCTGTGCTCCCTCTCCTCAGCCAAACACGTTTTACATTCTGGCTGCAAAAAGGAGCAATTCTGTAGAAGGGACAAGTAAGAACTCAAGGGTGGCACAACTTCCTCGCCTCCCTTTAATCTTACTTTCACACCGGAACAAAAGTACTCCTCCTCTTTGACAGAATAAATTATTTGACATCATAAATGAAGGCATCTTGTCTCAGAAGAGGACTACAGGGTGGAGGCACTTCTCTACAATCTTCCATTAGGTTGGTCCAAGGGAGGGGGAAAGGGGAATAACAAGAACGAAGACCTGAACACTCTCTGGAGTGCTGAAGTTGACTGTACTAAGCGGCTCCTTTCTCAGTCCACAAAGTTTCAATACGGTCTCTTTTTTTTTTAACATTACACTGAGATGAGCACTGTAACTAAAGTTGCTCTGAACTCAGGGCTTTTTTTTTTTTTTAACTCTAGCCTATTGTTTTTATATATGAGCAATGACAGGCTGCTCAAAGCACTATCCTTCAACCACGTGACAGTTGCTCTATAGGGAGCAATGATCCAAGGATCATTTCTTATTATGTGCAGGCAGAAGCCCCGACTGGTTGGAAGCATGTGTAACAGGAGAAAGAGGACTCCCAATGACTATAACTAGGTATCTGATCCAAACCTTAGGAATCCTGGCTCAGCTATCAGTTTGCAGGCCAGAGAGCCACCCTTAGGGTAACAGTTCTCTCAATTACTGCAATCTACATGTGCTTTTCAGTGTGCTTTAAAAAAATTTTTGCTGGTGGACATTGCTTAAACTTGATGTCTACATCCTACCTCTCTCCTAGGTTGATGCCCTCGGTGAGTTTATTAACAGATTCTTACGGCAATGCCACACTTCCCTTCTTATTGTGAGATACATCCATCACTCTTGGTCCAAGCGTCTGTCGGGGATGAACTTGCTGCCGTCTCATGACTGTAAATGACAGCAGAACAGTCAGGCTGGAGCACACCAACAGCACAGGGGTTGGCCAAGATCCCCTTCCCCCTCGCTGCCCCACAGCACAGCCGCAGCCTCAACAAAACGCCTGCCAAGCAAGGCGGGCAGGCTGCCCCGGGCAACCTCAGGCCTGGGGAACGGTGAAGTTCAGCAGCGCCCGAGCGGGAGGCCTGGGCTGCCCGCCTCACGCCACGCGCCACAAGCTGACTCACAACGTTAGCGCAGAAAATTCTCCCCACGATTAAAAACAAACCCTCGTGATCTCAGCCTTCCTCTTCTTACTGCGGACAGGAGGGTTAGGCCTCCTGTCTGTCTTTATTCGTCATCAGTGTAAACACTTTACAAACACAAGCCCCCGGCGGAGGTGCTTCTCCGGCACGGGAGGGAAGGGCAGGCCGCTCCCGCTTCGCTTCCCCCACGGGCGCCCGGCCGGGTGCGCGGGGACACCCCAAGCCCCGTCGGTGCCCGAGTTACCGCCATAAAAGCAGCGACGCAGGCGCACGGGGAGCCGCCGTCCCGCTCGCCCACCCCTCCGCGAAGCACGGCCCAGCTTCCCGGCCCGGCGCCTCAGGGGCCTCAGGCCGGGCGAGCGGCTCCCCCGCCCCTCCCGCCGGCGACGGTCGCACGGCACCGACCCTCGCGCACCCAGACCCCGCGCCCGCCGACGGGCGGAGGGGGAGGCGGCGCCGCGCTCTCGCGAGATCTCCCCGCGCTGCCGCTCCCAGCCGATGGGCGGGAGCAGCCGGGACGTGACGTGGCGCGGCGCGGCGCTACCGGCGGCCGGCAGCGCGCGCTGTGGGCAGTCGTTTCTCCCCGGGGCGGCGGTTAACGGACCGCGGGGCGCGCGCCCGTCCGCCGCGCCGGAGGGAGGAGCAGGAGGAGGAGGAGAAGGAGGAGGAGGAGGAGGAGGAGGAGGAGAGCGGGGCGGCCGCGGTCGCGTCCCCGTCCCCGAGGCTGTCCGCCCGGGCCCCCGGAGCGATGATGGCCGCGGCGGCCGACCTGGAGTCCTCGCTGGAGCTGAGCCTGACGGGCAGCGGCGCGCTCCCCGGCGGGCTGCCCCCCGCGCGCTCCCGCATCTTCAAGATCATCGTCATCGGGGACTCCAACGTGGGGAAGACGTGCCTCACCTACCGCTTCTGCGCCGGCCGCTTCCCCCAGCGCACCGAGGCCACCATCGGCGTGGACTTCCGCGAGCGCGCTGTCACTATCGACGGCGAGCGCATCAAGGTACCGCCGGGACGGGACGGGGCGAGGCGGGGGGTTCGCCGCCCTCCCCACCCCCGTGCTCGGCCTTGCGAGCCCCGGGCAAGGCCGYCGGCGTTGGGAGCGCTGCCCGCCGCGGCCTGGTGCCGGCCTCCGTCCGCCCTGCGGGCAGCCTCCGGCGGCGCGGCCGCTTTGGGCCGTGCCCGGCCGCACGGTGCTGGGGCGGCGAGGCGGGGTGCACCCGCCCGGCCCCGACCCAGCTGCTGACAGGAGGGAGCAGCCCGGGCCTGGTACAGGGCTCCAGCATCGCTGTTGGCAGCAGCTGGGAGACCAGGAAAAGCGGGAGGAGAGGAAGATGCGGGTGCTGACGGATGACAGGCCGGGGGGCCGGTGAGCCTCTGCCAGCGCCTGAACAGCTTACCTCCAGAGGCCCGGGCAGCCGGCAGGGCGGTGTGCGGTTGGCGTGAGGACTGGACATCCCAGCCTTCCCTGCCACCATGCCGCTCGCAGGTGTGGTGCTGCACGGTAGGGTTCGTAGGCTCCCCTGTCACACTTCCACACCCCAGAAGTTCAATGCCGTTGTGTCGCATAGCCAGTAGCCTCGGCTGCATCTGCTCTGCAACTTTGTTTACAAGTGTTTCGCCCCGCTTCTACTAGAAACGTAATTACTACATAGGTTTCTGCGATGACAAAAAATTCCTACCATAGGCCAGACCTTTGCACAGCTTTTGGCAGGTGTTAATAATTTCTCCTTAAAATGGACTTTTAACTAGATCTCTTACTTACCAGTATTTTAGTGTTGGCTGTGCCTGGTATCGGCAACTTGTTGCCTCCCAGAAATTCTGCTTCTGCGTTTATCAAGGATCACAATTGGCTTAACCTTCAAGTCCACAAAGCTATACAGATGCCACTGTTATGAGCGTTTTGCTTTAAAAATGTCCCATTAAGAAATTGAACATTGTTCAGGAGTGAATTGCTGCAACAGTGATAGCAATGTGTTACAACTTTTAATTTTTTTTTTAGGATTCTGTTAAGATTGCTGCATATTTAAGCAGATGTGTTACAGAACTGGGCAGTGACAGGCTAGATACCTAGGTCACATTTGACCATTGGTTTTTACTCTGATTATAGGTTTAGCTAAAGCTTAGCCTTACAAAACTAAATTTAGTGAAAATTGAATGGGAGGAAAAAGTGCTTTTTTGCTGCCTTTGCACTGTAAAGCAACTTTTAAAAGTATATGAAATAAACCTAGTCTGCTCGGTAGATTCATAAATGCTAGTGGTGATCCTAACAGTCATTTGCAGATTAGACTACTCGCTGCTTACAAATACAGTTTGTTTACTAGGAGTAACATGGTTTTAGACAGAATCCCCTTCTACTTCTGTATTACAGTTTGTTTCTATGAACAAAGTTTAGTAACGTGTAAAAAAAGGGAGTAACAGTAGTCTTGGGATTGTACTTTTGCGTTTATTATCACCAGGCTTTGTAATTACAGCTTACAGTCATGTAGCTGAAAGCTATAGTTTTTCCTTGCTTACTTACTGATTAAAGAAATTGCGGCGGGCATATAAGGCCATTTGCTTTCCTTCTCTTGTGTTTTTTTCACCTCATATCCTTCTTTTTAACTAAAAGAGTAAGAGTCTTTGTTACTCTTTTTCTTTATAAAACCACTGAATAGCACTTCTTTGGCTGATAGTTGAAATTCTGTACTCCCTGGTCTGTTGCTGTCTGTGACAGAGGAGAGAACCTCCTGAGGGATATCTTCTTGTCAGCATCATCTTATTGACTGGCATTTTCACCACCTCTGGATTATGCCCGCTCTTTGTTGGAGAGAAGTGAAGAAGAATATAGCCTGATCCACAGTTCTGAGATGCTTCACATAGGTTATTGTGCCATTTTGTTATATATGTTGTGGTAGGTTGTTTTGCTGCGTTCTTGAGAATATTACCTGTTGAATATACCAGTTCTGGTTGAGGGAGGCGGAGCATTGAAGGAGGCTTTTTTGAGACACGTTGTTTTCCGTGAAGTTCTGTTTCAGCTTTAAAAGGAATAAACTTTATCACTATGRCCAGGACTCTAGCTCTTAGGGGGATGCTGTGTGTTGTCAAGTATGCACCAATTTTTGGTTTTTGCCACCTCCTCTCACTCATCTTCACCTTTCTTGCTTGTAGCAGTGAGCTCTAGCAACGCCTGTTGAACCAGGAAAGAGAGAAGCTTGGATGAACCGAATTACTGCTGTTCTTGCAGTGCCCTGAAGGGCTTGCTGAGCAGAGGAATTTTCCCTCTTGTGTTGAAGGAGATTATAAAGTAGTGTCTTCTCTTTCTCTCTTCTCCCTTCCCCCAGCCAGCTGGATGGTCATTCTTGTGCTGCTACAGCACTGAGTGTTTCCCTCGCAGCTGGAAAAATGCTGTGTCACTGGCAGGAACACAAGCACCGTTCTTCTCGATGGGGGTCTCCCACACAGGAATTGTGTAGATTCCAAGACATAGGGATGAGTGTATTCCTTTGTAGCTTGTACAGTAGGCTAACAGCTTTGTATGAAACACCAATGCCTAGATGTGATGGATAAGTTAAAATTTTCAACAAATGATTTTTTTGCAGTCTAAATTTTCCTCTTCCTAAATTGATCTAAGCATTGAAAAATGGAAGAAAACAATGATGTCACTCTTTACTGACCTACATTAAAAGCGCAAAGGATGCAAATGAAATTCAAAGAAGAAAGTCCAAACATCATGTTCTGTACCTTTGAGCTCTTCAAGTTTTTTTCCCCACATCTTGTAAAAGGAGACATAGTTTACCATTTTATCTTTATTAAAGGCCAGTTATATTTTTACCAGCGTGTTATAAACCATGCGTGCTAAGGGAGTCCTTGTTTAGAAAACAGCCTTTCTGGATCCACAAAAAGGAGTCAGAAGGTGGGAGGTGATAGCTGAGTCAATATATTTAAGTACCATTTGTCTTTCCTAGGGAGTGTGACAAAGTGATTCTGTCCACAGTTTTATTAGCTGAATTATGCTGTTAAACCAAATTTTCAAATCACACATTTTAAAGGGCTATTATAAAAAATGTGCTCCCTTGAAGATGGATGGTATTGAACTAATAATGACACGGTAATCTTAATGTTAATTCATCAAAGCAGACATATTAACGTGAACATTTGCAGTGTTGTTTTTCGGTAGAGCAAATATTAACATTTTTAATTTGAGATAATACCCTTCGAGCTTGAAAGCTGCATGTAAATAAAATTTAGGAGGAACTGTAGTTTAAGCTTAACTTAGAAGATATGTAAACCTTTAATTTAATTTCCCCTTCTGTACCCAAGGCTGGTAATACACTTGTGGATCTGTGCTTGACTGAAGCATGACTGATTTCTGCTCTGAATGAGGTGGGGAGAGAAGTGCAAGCTCACAGCTGCCTGTGAAAATGAGCTCCCTCTTTAAATTAATTTGATACAGCATTTTCCAAGATTATCTATAGTGATTCCTTAACATTATGTTGTCTGAACATAAGGATTACTTCAGTCTGTGCTTCTTTCTTCTCTCTTTTAACTTGTCAAATTCCAAATTAATGAAAATTTTCCATGAGTCTCCTGACTTTATAATGTTTTATAAGTGCATAGAATTACAAGTATCTCTCATCTGGGTAGGTGAATGAATCTTACCCAAACTTAGGTGCCTATATTTAATCTGATTGTCGGGACTCCCTTAACAGACCATGGAGATGCAGTCAATTGTGTTTAGAGTGTAATACCATTGGCAAAAAGCAGGTATTTGCTCTAGAATGAGGTGGATTGCAACTGACTACCATTTTCTGCGATCAGAGGCTAGGGCGACTTGCCTTGCTTTTCTTAATAATCTTAATGACCCTTTTAGAAGCAGCACATGGATCTTTGTAAGTCTGTGGATCAGAAGCTGCAGATAGCTGGACTAGACTGCAGAAGCCAAGCTGTTCTGATGTTCTTATGCAAATTCTCAGTTCCCCTGATGAAACCAGTAACTGCCATTTCCGCCTGCTCCAGTCCGAGTTTTTGTCAAGGATGGGTGACCAGGGTTGAACATAATAGTGCAGAAAAAGTCACACCATCCTGAACATCACTCTTTTTCCTTCACTCTATCACACTAGTGATTCATAACGTCCTGTGATTGACTCGTGTATCTGGAGCGTCATCCGTTTCAATAATTTCCAAACTGATGAATCCTGCACTAATAGGAAGAGTCTTTATTATTAGTCACTGTTATCAAGACTTTGCATCTGCTTCTATTCAATTTCACCCTATTTCTACTGTTCCAGCTTTCAAAAAAAATTTTATGTGATACTGTAATCCTCCTCTATCAGTGATGCATCTTAGCTTCTTGCCATCAGCAAATTTCCCTGGCACTTGGGTTTCCTTTTTTTTAATATCAAAGTCACTGGTAAAAATGGTAAACAAGGCAACTTTCAAGACACTTGCAATTTCTAAATAAGTTTTACTGAAACATTTGGATCAAAGGAATGCAGAACTATGGTAATGGGAAAACAGTTTCATCAAGGGAAGATATCGGCTGTACCTTTCATGGGAACAGATTGAATTTTAAATTTACCTTCATCGTTTACAGTACTCATCAAACTGCCTCAGCCGTCAGGGATCAGCTGTACAGGACAGACAGGAAGCTAGGACTCAGCTTTGACCCAAGAAATCGAATGTTGTCTTTCAGCGTTAACACTATCACTAAGGTGTGTGTGATAGAGCCACACACTAGTTTCTCTCTTACAGTGTACAGTTAATGTAGCGTTGTAGGTGAACTGGCTCTGACTGCTGTATATTGCAGTCCCATGTCTCCTGGAGAGCAAGTTTGTTAAAATATCACCGTGTCCAGTAAGTGCACAATTCTGTAGCGTACTCTGTGCATCTGAGGACTCCAGGCTTCCATTATACCAGGATGATTGATGCATTTAAAATTTTTATTAGTTGTTGTTTACATCTGCTTGTGCTTCAAGGCTTGTTTTGTTTTGTTTTAATCTGAACCTGAGAAGTTTGAAAGCATTTCAGTTCTTCTGAATGTTTTTTTGTCCGTTAACACTGACTAGGCTTCAAACAAATATGTTCAGTCTGTTTGGGATAGAATGATGCGTACCTGGAAACAGTAGTAGCATGTTAAGCTAACAGGAGGTTTATGCCTTTTTTTTTTTTTTTTTTTTAANTTTTTTTTTTTTTTTTTTTTAAATTTTTTTTTTTCCCTTTTATGCATGCTTTGATACTACAAACCACAGTATGGTCCTAGCTTAAGCATTAAATAAGCTTAAATTAGAGGTTCATCACAGGAGGGTTTGATTCCAATAGATACACTGCAGAGAAAGATTTCTTTGTCTTGTTTTTGTTGGTGGTGGTGTTATTCATGCATGGTTTGATTTCTTCCTACTTTTATATAGTACCACAATAGTTAACTTTATGCTAAGAACAAAACTTCGGGGAAGATGACGTTATTTTTGGCAATAAAAAAATCCTGTCAGATTCAACCAAGAGTTGTGCTGTGAAATACACGTTGTTTTTTCAAATAAAAGTGCTATTGCCAAGATTTCAGGATTTGCTTTTGTAAAAATCTTACAAAATACATGCTCCAATAAACTTTCAGAAATTCGTATTTGTGATCAAGTTGCATCATCATTTCCTCCTGGCTTCAATAGTGAGCAGCTTTGAAAGCAAAAGTTTCTGAAATTGTATAAAAGCAACAGTTTTCTTCAGCACAAACTTTTCAGTATGATTAATTCAGAAGAGTGGATTTCTGTGATCGTGTGACTTCCCTAGCTACAGGTAATTTGTATTAGTTTCCAACATGAGTAATAAGACATTTTTTCTCTCATTGTCTTTCCCTTTTCAGATCCAGCTATGGGATACGGCAGGCCAGGAGCGCTTCAGAAAGAGCATGGTGCAGCACTATTACAGGAATGTACATGCTGTTGTGTTTGTATACGATATGACAAACATTGCTAGTTTTCACAGTCTGCCATCATGGATAGAGGAATGCAAACAACACCTTCTTGCCAATGATATACCACGGATTCTTGTTGGAAATAAATGTGACCTGAGGAGTGCTATTCAGGTACCTACGGACTTGGCCCAGAAGTTTGCTGATACTCACAGTATGCCATTATTTGAAACCTCTGCCAAAAACCCCAATGACAATGACCATGTGGAGGCCATATTTATGACACTGGCTCACAAGCTTAAAAGTCACAAGCCATTAATGCTTAGTCAACCCCCAGATCGTGATGAAATACATATAAAGCCTGAACCAAAACCTGCCATGACCTGCTGGTGTTAAATCATACTATTATCAGCTGTCACCTTGTCTTGTTTGCAAATGCTTCAAAATCATGATCTTGGCAAAGTTCCAGGTTTTGGTAGCAATTATAGCGAATCTCTTTGGCACTTTAATGTGTGGTTTTTTTATGGTGTAGATGTGCCCATCTCATGTTCTCGCACTTTGTAATTGTACTTTCTGAATTACTGAAGTTTCACTATAAATATACGGGAAAGTAAACTTTCAAGTGACGTTTTGACAAAGCAATTCTACTTGAGCTCTTGCTGCCTGAGATTGTTTTCATCACTTGTGGTAAGCTTATAAATAGTGAGCCAGTTTACTAACATTTTTGGTTGCTACTTGCATTGGAATAATATAGGAGAAAAAGTGTTTGGTGACAGCCAGATTGCTTGATTTTTGGGTCAGCGAGTGGGGAGATTTTTGGTATATGAAGGAATATTTGGTGACTGCTAGCAAATTGCTAAGCAAGTACCTTTTTATTTTAAAAACAAAAACCAGGACTGTCAGATAAAGTTTGGGCTGTCAGTGTAGGTGCAAACTGCTAGCTTTTGGCCTGTCATTCCACTGTAAACTTTGTCTGTTTCTTCATGGCAATGGTAAGAGAACTGACAAACTTGTCCCTACCTCTAGACAATTATTTGGTACTTAAAACGTCATTAATTTTTCATAATTAGCATGTAAAACTAAACTATGCATTCCTTCTTATGGAAAGTACTGTAGCACAGGATTTGGGGTAAATTTGGGACTATAACTGTCCATAACTTCTCTGACCTTACTAAAACTTCAATGAGGACTTATTTCTAAAGATGCTGTATGTGAGTTGAATGTCCCAGGGTAAGTAAAAACACTTAAGTAAATAAAAGATTGAGTGAAGTTGGCAAAAGCATACTGGTTTTCAAAGATAGGGGTTTAAGAGAATTTTAGTGATGATGAATGCTTTTCAAATATCTTGAAAAAGCTTTTTACAACCAACTTGATAACATATTTTAGGGATGGAAATGCTCAGGACAAAATGTTAGGAATATGGGACTTCCTTAAAATGAATACAAAATAAATTAGATCTTGAAATATGGAGAAAAATCTGCCAAATACATCATCTGTTACAGATTTTTGAGCTAAAACCAGCTTGTGTTATGTCATGGCTGTATGTTGGGCATCCTTGGCATTACTAATGTGAGTTAGTGGTGGGTCAGATGAGGGAAATTACTCCTCTTCTGTGTTCTCATAATTACAGCCATGTTATTTCAGTTCTGTCTGAAGGTCAAGTTTCATAATAAAAATGGTGCTAGGTTGCACGAAATTACATGAAGCGAAATGTAAGCCATAGAATGCAATCTATGACTTCATTCATATGCCATGTCAAACAATGTTTTGTGACTTAGTTTTTAAAGGAATTGAAGTAAAAATGAAGATTTTTGATTTGCAATGTGCAGTGTGTGATGCTGACTGGAAATAAAGGGAAGGGCTGGTTGCGAAGCTGCCACCCTAGTGATCACATTAGAAACAAATTGTTGAAACAAGATAACTAATATTATTTAAACTATTACAATTAATAAGATGTAATTCTATTGCAAGTTATACTGAAAAAAGAAAAATGCATTAACTTTTTTCTAGATTTAGCAAGAGCATTCAATTTGGTCTAATATGATTAAGGTGTTTAAAAAGAATCTAAACAAAAGGTAATATTTTTTCCTGTATAAAGCTGCTACAACTCTGACAGTAATTTTGTTCAGGAAACATTTGTAAAAGGGAACTTTTGTATTCACTCTGAACCTTACATGACTAGAATTTGGTTTACAGTCCTTTCAGAAACAATCAGCTTTTTAACACTAGTGTCCTTAATGATTTTTTAAGAAAAGGACTGATCTTAAATTTATGTGTATACTATTGTAAATAAATATGGTTTACAGTCCTCTTGGACAATTTGTTTTTCACTCACGTCCTTAATCTTTTTTCTCAAAAGGATCCATCTTAACTATTTGTATAATAAGTATGTCAGCAAACATTCTTTTTTTCCTTTTTTTTTCTTTTTTTCTTTTTTTTTTTAAATAAAAAAACAGAATGAAGAATTCCAAAGTCAGTCAGTCAGGTTGGGGGTTGAGGTAAGGAAATTATGTAGCTACAATGTTACTGTTAAATTTGATATCAAACATCTGCAAATCTGTTAGGCTTTATTTGAGTTATTCACAACCTGTAAATAAGGGCCCTCATGTCATTAAAATTGTGTGGAAACAATGTTTAAGTATGTAATTTCATCTTCAGCACAAAGCATGTTTTAATGGTTCTGCCATAAGGCAATGTGGTCATTAATGTAGGAGTCAGTATGCTTCCTGGCTTTCAGTGGTAATGTTCTGCCCACAAAATTGATGTCAAAAGTACCGAATACTTTGTATGTGTCTTTTCACTTCACCAAATTGTAAAGTTGGGTTATTTTGTATGTGTTGGGGGGAGGGCAAGACATAATCCCAGAAACCTAATAAACTGGCTTTGCCACAAACTGTTATCACTTGTTTTCAATAATTATACTAAGAATGATGATATAATTTCTCATGATAAAATCCATAAAAAAACTGTAAGGGGGAGAAAAAGTGTTTCTAGTTTCTGTATGTGTGGGTGACAATTTTGTGAAAGACTGTCACAATACTTGGACTACCATCAGTGCTTTCTTGCGATAGCTCTGAGTTGTTTTGGAGCATCCAAAGCACCCATCTGATGATTCAGAGGCATGTTCAGGATTTATTTCAGATTCCAGAAGAATGGAAAGTGATACAACAGTTACAAAACTAGGAATTACTGACCCTAAAGGAGTCTTCTCCATTACTCTTCTCTTAGTCTCACCTCATGTTCAGAAATAAAAGCTCTTAACTTCACATGCAGGTGGGACTTCTTTCTTATCTCAAAGGACAGTCTTGCAGGTTTCTGTATGTGTGTGCATGCACACGTGTGCACATGCATATGGAGCAAGGCTGCAATTCCAATTAAGCTGGCTTTTTGGTAAATATCATAGCCCTTTCCCCACAAAGGAACTCGCAAATCACTTGTGTTACATACTGTTTCACTACAGTCCTATTTATGCTCCTTTTCTAGTTCCACACTTAGTAGTGTATTAAAAATAAAAAGGTAGAACATCTTTTAGAGATGTTTTGTGCCTTTAAAGATGATTGCAGTCATCAGTGCTCACACAGGCTGTTAATTCTACTGAATGATTAAAAGAATGTGTTTATTGAATGTCTATGCCTTGTGCTTTGTAAACCCTGGGAATGACCAGAAAGGACCTTGGTAGACTACCAACAGCGCGATGCAGTTGTGAGCCCTTCTCCTAGATTGACACTAGCTATTTCATCAAACTGGTTAGGAAGGAAGCAAATTTCAACTTAGGAAGGCAAGAGGCCAACATACAAACTCTAGATGTGTCCTAGTATTCATGCATATACTTGCTGCGCATTAGGGATTTCTTGGGGGGGGGGGGRGGGGGTTATGTCTCATCTCATGTCGTCTTCATGACACTATCGCTAAGAAGCATCAAAATACGTGGGGTTTTTATGTGAACTGTAATTTCCCCGAAGCAAAAAATTGCTGATCCAATAAAGGGTCTAAAGTACATAGTCATTAAAGAATTTGAAAGATGAAGTAGCTCCACCCTTGTCTTTTTTCCCAGCTTTATAAACCAATAATTTTAAAAGACAGCTTTCCAGATGTAGTGAGAATAGATGAGGGCCCCTAATGGAAGTAGTATCTTTCACTTCAGTCTTATTTCATCTCTAAGATATGGCTTAATGATCTAAAAATTAGTTAAGCTCTGACTTTGATGGAAGGGAGTAACGTGGGAGTCCGTACAAGAGTTAAGGTAGCGGCAGCCCTGCCTCTTTGACCTTTGCCACCTTCATCCGTGACTCATGGGGGCTTTCCCACCTGGAATCGGCAAAACTGGACAGCAGAAAAAACATCAGTAACTGTTTTCCCTCAAACGCCACAGCTTTGCATAAAGACAAAACTGATCAGTGTAATGCTTGCCTATGGCTTTGATCACTCTTGGACCAAAAATTGCTGGTTTTTGTCTCCCATAACATTTGATCACGCGCTGGGAGCACAGCTCCTCTATTTTGCAGCTGGTCATAGACTCTTGTCACCTGATTCATCCTGTATGACACAGCACAGTTGTCATCTTTAAATCATCTGATATATACTGATCATCTACTAACTTGCTGCTTTTGTAAAATTAACTGGAAGTCATATTCCTTGTCCCCTCTTGGTGAATACTTTTACTTCCACCAGAATATATAATTCTAATGGTCTTTTTTTTTTTTCAGAGTCCTGCTTTCAAGGCCATTGACTGATGTTTCATAACATCTCGATTCCCAGATAAAAAGTAGAGCCATGTGTCATTTTAAAGTAATAGTAATGTTACTTCTAAAATGGCAGTCTGGTTTTATATGCAAATCAACACAAATCTGACATGTAATCTTTAAAGTTGTAGATAACATTAGAAATTGGCATTATTCTGGGACTCACAAAAAAATGCTGGTTTGAGTTTGAGGGTGGGTTGTTTTTTTTCCCCCTCTGTTGACACTGGACGCCCGAAGGAGGCCTCTCATTCATCCGGCTGAACGGCAGCGTCGGCGAGGGCTGTGAAGCGACATGGAGAGGGAAAGAATTGCTGCTGGTTTCCAGTGACGTCCTGGGACTCGCTGGGCTCTGTACAGCCTCCCAGCTGCAAAATCAGCGTCACGGAGGCTGACACCTATTGAAGCACTTGCTGAAGGCAGCTCCTTGTTGCTCGGGAAGATCTTTCCAGAGCCCAAAGGAAGGCCTGTAAAAGCTGCTGGCCATCCAGGGACACTCACTGAGGTGCATAATCGTGCTCCGTGCAGGTATTAGCTACATGTATTGTTTTCTGCCTTTGCTGAATCACCTCTGGTTAATGAGAATCTTGAATGACAGAATACTTAGCTAATCATTTAAAATGAATTAAAAGCAAATTTCCCAGCAATACCAATGATCATTTCAAGAAACTCATAATCCTCTCCCCATCCTGCTCTTCTCACCCCTGAAAAACAACCTGGACTTGATGTAACRTGACTGAGGCCTGGGGACTGAAGGTATAGCGGTGATCATTGACCAGAGGATGTGGCTTGTAGTTGCAACTAAGAGCGAGAATGTCAGATGATAGAGTCTCAGGGTAATTCTTTTTGAATGTTTGATACTGGTAATACCAGCTCTCATCCACCTGATGGCAAAGTGAGTTGCAAGTTCTGCCACCCAAAAAAACCAACAGGGAAAAAAAAAAAGTGGGGGGGAAGAGGGGGAGTACAGCACATTTGTTAAGTGCCGTGCGCCTGTCTGCTGAGGGCAGGCGAAGCTGCTATCGCTGCTGTAGCTAGAGGCACTGAACAGCCTTTTCCACTGAGGTGAGCACAGCCCGAGCCTGGACCGCTTCTGTGGGTACTAAGACACAGTCCACCAGCGTCTGCACTACTCAGCCTGCTTACCCTGAGACTCTATCATTGATTCTCTGGGAGCAAGTAACTATCTGAAGATTCTGGTGGGGGTTTTGTTGTTGGTTTTGGTTTTAAATGTGTAAGCAAAGTCTGGTTTTGAACTTCATCTCTTAATGGAAACACAGACAGTGAGACCCAAGTGCACCCTACAGGTTTCAAAATAAGATGCAAGAAGACAGGTATCCAAACCACGAGCCCCCTCACCCTTTTTTTTTTTTTTTTTTTGAGATGGCCCATTTATTTCCAAGCCAATCTTATTATAATTAATTTCGGGGAAGAGAGAATCAAGGAAAAGCAACTATATTTGACACCACCAAAGCTCAAGGGGCCTCGCTCTTCTTTTATCCACCCATCATAATCCAGCTTTCTATACAGTCAATTCACGTCAGGTCCTGGTTTAAAACAATTCTCTTTATAGCACTGCAAAGAGCTTGCAGTGCAAGCTGAAAGCAGCAGCCCTGCCTCTGTGTTTGAGAGTAAAAGCAGTACGTTAGATAGTCAGATCTTCATTTTGGAAGATAATGGCGGGGTTTTTTCTTTCTACTAATACTAATATTTTTCAGTAGGAGGTATACAGAGTGTCAAATTTAAAAAAAGGATAAGCATTGTCTTTCTAACAGCTTATAAGCTCCTTTTTAAATAGACTTTCAGATGCCGTCAAACCCCTGAAAAAGAGAGCAGTGTTGCACGGATATAGCCATAAGCATGCAAAATCACAACGGTAAAATCCCAATAACGTGGCGCCTACAGAGCCTGTGTGATTACAGCCTATATTTTTCATGCACATGTGTGCATGCACACGCATGCACACACACACAGAGGCATTCAATAAAAGGGAAGAGGCAACTAGTGTGAATGTGAGCGTATGAAAAGTAAGAGTCATAAGACCATGATCTTAGCTCAGTGCTTCCTTTTTTTTTTTTATTTTTTTTTTACTGTTTGCGTCGCCTCTTTGAGAAGGTCACAGGCAGAAAAAAAGGCTCTGTTGTGAGGCAATATGGTAAACTCCCTCAATGAATATTTTTAGTTATTTACTTTTAAAAACATTGTACTGTGCTTCTAAATCACGCATCGTAAAGCAGAGGCYATGTTTGAAGACCGTGTTTCCCCTCCTGTGGCTTATCTGAGTCTCGGTTGTCTCTTTGAGTGCAGACCCCCGGCGCAGGAGAGCCTTGCCTTCAGCTCTCTTATCCCCCCCGCCCCGTGGCAGCAGGCTGACGTGGGGACGTTGGTAATGTGCAGGTTGCTGAATGCGCTTTAAACCCCCATCTTCAGCCTTCATCAAGGGGAAAAAAAAAAAAAAAAGATCAACCGAAGCTTGGTGCTACCGAGTGAAGCTGGCAGAAGACAAGTTCAAGCAAAATGATGTTGTCTTTTACGTACCACCGTTACACTGGAAGTGCCGGCCATGGGATGGTGGGACTGCTAGGGTTTTCTGAAGGTTTAAGGAAAAAACTATACACGTTAATGGGAGAGAATTTCTTTTTGCCTGTGACTAAACGGGTGGGAGGGGTGCTCCAAGCTACAAGTAGTTGGTGGTGGAGTAGGGGAACACGTGGTATGTGCTGACCCTGCCCTTTTACACTCATTCCTAAGCATTTGGGGTTGGGTTTTTTTTGGCTTTTGGCCGGTAAAGCCTGGCCGGCCGTGCTCTCCAGCCCCTGCCCACCCAGTGGACACCCCTCAGCCCTGCCTCACCTGCCCGTGCCTCTCCCGGCAAGGCTGATGTCCTCCTGAGGCTGGGGCGGGCAGGCTCGGCTTTGGGGCTGTTGCAGGAAGGTGGAGGTAGGGGTTGACATTCTTGGCTGCTCTTAAGTAAAAGCCTGGTCACCCCCAACACCCAACACAAACTGCTCAGGGGGGTTGAGGTGCTGCTCTTCTTGTCCTTTGTAGTCCTCTGTCCCCCGGTGCTTTGCTTAGTCCAGGAAGGGCACACAATGAGAAAAAGATTCACTTGACCCTAAAATACATGCAACAGCTTTCCCATTTACTTCAAGGTATTTTTAACCCACTCATAAATCAGAGGCGATGAAGGGCTCCTGGCTTCAGCAACTAAAGATTCAGCTGCAGATAAAAAAAAAACATTTGCTAATCAGAGGGGGTTTTCAAGTTCCTGTATGTGATTATTCATCCTCATTACTACCATGAAGTACTAACTTCAATAGCGAGCTAATGTCTGAGTCACCGTGATGCTGCTGTTAAAAAGCACAACATTGGCAGCCCTTGTGATGGGCTTCTAAGGCTTGCAGTAGTTGTGCTTTTCTCAAATGGCATCTGAAGCAAAAATAATTCGTTTCAAAAGTTTCAGCTTTCATTAAATAGGTATATTTCTATTTTATGCATGGTGATAGATGATGATATATAAATATATATAAGATATATGTTCTATATATAAAAAATGATGACCTGAAAATATGTATATTCACTTTTTTTTTTTGGGGGGGGGCATCATAAGCACCCATAGTTTGGCAGTGTAATGCAACACTTTGGGGGGGAGGTGTACACAATTACAATTTTTGTTACAGCAGTGAGGTGACTGTGTGGTATGTGACACTTGTGGGACTCCAGCGCTAGCACCTGCTTTAAAGCTYCAGCTCTCGGGCCTTATGGGTGAAGGGCTGTTTGATGTAGCGAAGACTTGGGTCAGTCAGGGTTGCTAGGCTGCCTGCCCAAGGCAAAATAAGAGACACAGAAGCAACTCCTATGAGATACAGCTAGGGCAAAGAACTTGGCAGATGAGAACACCAGCCGTAATCCTAAATCAGTCTCACGGTTAGSGGGTGGGGGGCAAGGGTTTAACAATATTTGCATGTACTGTTTCAGTATAAACACTATATAAATACAGCAACTAATATCGATTAAAAAAAAAAATGTGATGAGTGTATATAAAAACATGTACTGGACAGAAGTCAGAAGATGAAACATGAAACATAAACAGAAGTAATTTTTTTTTTTTTTTTAATTAAGACAACATATAAATGTCATGTCAGTTAAAGAGCACACACATGTTTCTGGTAGTACCGAAGCTGTAACTACAAAAAGACAGACGTTACTGCAACAGCTCAGAAAGTGCAAGTGAAACTCTGTAGTTTTATGGCGTGTTTCCGACTGACCTGAAGAGGTGCAGGACACAGCAGTTGCTATCCTTACAGAAAAGCTGCTAGGGAAGGCTGGGAAATGCTCTTTGCTCTGACGGGCTTTCCCTCCGCAAGTTAAGCCCGAGGACTTTTCCTCATACTTATACACTGTTAGTGCTGGAGAATCACAGAATCGTAGAAAATCTCAAGTAGGAAAGGACCCATAAGGATCCAGAAATCACATAGACTGACTCCAAAAAGTGTATGCCATGGGCCGGTTAGATTAGGTGTGTTTTCTGCCGACTATAAAAAAGAAGAGAAAACCTTCCTCCTTTCAGCTGCAGGCCAATACCCCTTTCTGTTTTCAGAACATACCTGTATTTTGATTGATTACTACTACTCCCGTCCTTTCCCAGCTCTTTTAAGGCTCTCTTCTGTAGCCTGCTTTTACCTAGCAGCTAGCAGTACGTTTGCACGTACCGCAGGTTGCTGGATGGAAAGAAAGCAGCCAGGGAGGCTGATGCAAGAAGCTGCTGTACCAGAGCCACTGAGACCAAGCAAAGGCTTTGGGGAGAAACTCTTGATTTATCAAGCCAGGTAATTCTTCTGCTATAAACTAGTGTGGTAAATGGCTTATATGTTTTCTTTAATGAGCAAGAACTATGTATTCCTGGAGTCATTCCCCACATCATGAAATATTTTAGGCCAGTTCATCTACCTATAGTGAGGTTTGACTTCTTAAATTTTTAAATAACTTCATGCTAGAACAGGCAGGGCTACAGAGCACGCAGAGCTGTGATTTTTTTTTTTTTTAATCCCCTGGCTTCTCACTGCCTTTTGCCAGCAAAGGGGAAAGAGATTTGTGCCCAGCAAAGGTGACTGCTTTCCGCTGCCCTGGCCCGGAGCCACCGGCAGCGTAGGGGAGGAACTGCACCAACCGTCTATAGCTGGAGCTTGCAAACTGCCTCAGAGGTGAGGAGCCGTGAGACTAAAACCCCCATGTTGGTAGCAAACAGCATCCAGCGCACGCCCCATCAGTCTGAAACCATTCGTATTATTCAGTGAGGCTGAGGAAAAAAGCAAAATTCTTCCTGTCAGGGCGCACGACGTAAGTGTTGGATTACAAGACTGGAAGTGAAGTTACACAAAAAAAAAAAAAATCCCTAACAAGCTAGTTGTCAAAAACATACCTGAAATGGTTCTCTGCTCCTCACGGTGATGAAGACCCCTCCTCTTCCCCTCCTCCCCCAGCACCTTCTAGCCCTTTCTGTGGGGGAAACGACTTCAGCGAATACTTTGCCCTTAGTTAAACGTTAACTCACAGAACCAGCTTCCCTGATTAACCTTCTGGTTACGCCCTGCGATTAACTCCGGCCACTGCTAATGGAGAGGCTGGGCAGCCTTCGCTTTTATAGCCYGGGGATTTTGTGCGTCAGGGAGTAGGGTAACACTTGGCTAAGCTTACTCAAGATAGAAAAATGTTTTTAAATGTAAATGCCTTATCTTTGACTTAATACAAATAATGCTAACGCAAGGTGAGCACGAAGTGCTTGGTGTCCGTGTAATTTTGTTGTGTGGGCCCCCATAACCGGGGTCTGTAACCAAAAAAAGTGGGGGTCAAAAGCGGGGTGCTGGCATCCTGCCCGCAGGCTGCTCAGGTTAGGTCAGCAGCTTCTAATACGCCCGAGAAAAGAGCTGGATGTTTGGCCTCAGGGAGATCTGAGGCACGTTTGCATCTATCATTCCTCTTCAAAATGCCAAGTTATTTCCATTTCTTAGCGGTGAAGCACAAGGTGCGTGTGCCTAAGGCGCAGCACCCAGGCGTGCAGGGTGTTTCGGTGCAGAACAAGCTCTGGGCTTAGGTGGAACCTGGAATTTCTATTTTTTCCCTTGGGTTTTGCTTGCATTATTCTGCCAGCACTGTGCTGAGATGTACCCACTGCTACACCCACCCCTCGACACAAACCGTCCCCCTGTGCCACCTCCCTCCAGCAGCCACGGGCCTTTGCCCACCCCAAAGGGGAAAGCTTGCGGTGCTGGGAAGGAACAGGGAAGTCGGCTCGGTTCCTGGGATCTTGCCAACGAGGAAAAGTCTGTGGGGAACAAATGACGAGGCCGTTTCTCCTGGAGGTGCTATGGATGTCTGTTTGCATAATTAATAAAAATCCATCGGATTTCCATCAGCAAAAGCTGGGGGTGATGCAAACCGTGAGATGACCCTGGAGACAGGGGCAGGCTCTGGGAAGGCACCGTAACGAGCGGTGGAACGGGCTACTAAATATAGCACTGGAAGCTGCAATCAGGAATATATTTTCTGCAATGCTAACCAATTAGAGGGAGTGACATTAAATTGGTATACATTTCCACCAATTTCCATATCGCAGCTGTTTCTTTTCTAGAAACTCTCCTTTTGTAGAAAGAACGGTTGAAATTGTGTGTCTATGCGCGATCTTAGGTGCTGCTATTGCGATAGCGATGCTGTGATTGCACCGCTGGAAGGACTGCAAAAAGAAATACGGCCATCCAGGGCTTTATAGCTGCTGCTAAATCAATTACATACATTTTTATTTAGAAATAGCGTAAAGCCTGCTCCCCTTTACACACTCATACTTCAGTATCTACTGTTAAGGCTATTTCATAGCCAAAGGAGTACCTGCCACACTGGCAGAGGTCTGCCTGTCACGAAATGCCACTGTTTGGCCGCTTTCAGAGCTGGCCGGGAGGAACGGGATGGGTCCTCGCCTTCTGCCTCAGAGCTGTGCCAGGAGGACCCGACCTGCATCAGCTGCGGTTGCGTCTGCCCTGCAGGACAGCCGCCCATTTCCCACCCTGGAGTTATCCTTCTGGGCCGATGGAAACAGCGCTGCATTCGGACAAGGACTAGCGATGTGTATTCTCTGCGTGCTTGCAATAAAATCTAATTGCTCTGTTCAACCAGCAGTCGAACGCTGTTGAATTATACTCGGTACGTACCATCTCGTACTGTACTGACTAGTCACAGAATAGTATTTCTGGATGGGACCGCAGCTTCCACCCAGAAATGATGCAGTGGCTGAGCAGTGCATTTTAGCAACAAACTACTTCTAGCAAGTTTCTCCTTTCAAAGGCAAAATCTGTTTTAGACTAAAGGAGAATCAAAGCCACACCGCTTTTAGCTATTAGCAATCACAATAACCTCTCGGGGAGTCTTACTTTCTTTTAATGTACGAGAACAGCAGTTTATGTTAATCAAGGAGAAAAACCCCAACGTTTCATCGCAGACTGTTTGGAGGTATGCCAGAAGCATCTGAGGATGGGGAAAGTAGTCACACTCGGTGCTTTGATGCTTGCTGACAGGCACTATACCAGAGAAAAAGGCACAGCATCACTTTTTGAATTACAATGTTTGAACTACTTTAATAGAGTCATTCCAACATTGATACTTCAAATGGACATCCGCAATGACACCAACCRTGTTTTGGTTGGCGAAGGCAAATACATGAAGGTATTTAGAGCCAAAGCCAGAAAGAATTTGGCTACTGTGGCGCGTAGTCAAACTTCCAGTTGCCAGAATAGGACCTGCAGCCCCGAGTTAAGCTGCTGGCCTGAGCACCGAGGGATGGGGGCAGTTCCCCCAGATGTGTGACCAGAGGAAGGCTGCGGAGGGAGGCCGGTGGTTAGGGCTGCTCTCTTGATCCGAGTACCTCTCTTTATAATCCAAGCCATTCATAATCTTATTGGTTAAAGTCGGTAACGGAGACACTTGGTAAGCACCTTACGTACAAAAGGGTGCCCGAGTCCACTAGGACTGCCTCAATATGCAGCTTAGGGTATTTTTCTGTTTGAGATTACAACAAAAGGTGTAAAACAACTTCAAATATAAACTCTTCAAAATTTGAAGATGTTTAGTCCTAGGAATTTTACAAATAMTTTAATAGAAACTAACTGTCCATCTCTGCACCTCACCAACCCCAAGAAACTACAAAGTCAGACAGGATTTGCTAACTTGCATATGCCAGGATTAATTGCATCCCGTAATGCTAATTTTTGATGATGTAGCTGTGGCAAGCTGTTTTGGAACCAAGGGCATTTTAAGTGCACATGTGATAARCATGAACTCAGAGGACTGCCTGGCATTTGGTGTGTACAGTGCCTTCATCAGGTGAAGGTCTTCATTTAGGTGTCGGAGTCCCTTTACTAGTGTTATGAAAAAGACTTCAGTCTCTGGGGAAAAAAGAAATCAACAACAATTTAATTCCCTCTTCTCTTGGGAACGGGAAAAGCACCTTATATGCTGCAATAAGATAAATSTTATCTGAGATCATTCCTGGAGTTACATGCCTCGTGGTGGGCATGACGTACCCTACTACTCACAGCACTTTCTCAAGATAGGAACTTACTTTCCAAGCCCTGTTCAAATGAACGTGCTGTGTTAATTTACACAGTGGGATAAGTAATCTACCACTTCATGCTCAAGGCCTGCAGGCAAGACATTCACTCGACAGGCACCTCTAAGCCTACCTGAAAGTGAATCATAAAGTACATACGGGAACTTTATGCACCTCAGGAGATGATGGAAGCTGACTGGAAGCTGTAGTTCCTTGGTCCAGAGGAGCAGGAGGTCCTCTAGAGAACCTCCAACAGAGGACCTTGGTCTAGATCTGTAATAAATTTTAGCAGAATGGGCCCCAAAATAAGCATTTTTTTTAAACTTTCAGTCTCCAAAGACGAAATAGAAAAACCTGAACTGAATTCAGAGTATCTAAGTTACTCCGTAAGAGGAGCTACTGCAACTCCAGTTCCTACCACACCCTAGCATTACACTTCAGCACTAAAACTAATTGTACCGACACATGTACACCCCACAGAATCCACATTTTGACAGAGGTACCTGAATGGCATTGGCAAGGCTTTGCATCATAAACTTCACCTGCCCCCRTGCCTGCCAAGAAGAAAAGGAAAAGCACTCCGAAGCTCAGTAATGAAGTGGGTCCTTCATGATCTTTCACCCACTATCGTATCATCCAAATCATTCATTGGGTAAGGGGGAGAAATCGAGATAGCAGTTGGAGGGGGGAAATACTCCACAACCAGTTTCTTTTAAAAATGAATTGTATTTAATATTTGAATGCCTAAGGCTAGCACTGCTAGACAAATTGCATGGTGAATTCCAGTGGAATAAAACATGACTTAAGTACAAAAGCTGGAGGGAAAAATGCTCACGCTTTCCAGAGGCAATGAGGTATTTTAACTATACAAAGTCTGAATGTCCAAAACCATCTGCAGATCTTCCCCTTTGCACTGTGATCTTTGCTGAACGTTGGGCATTCAATAGTTCTCTCTTTCTGTGTGTGTTTTTCAAAAGGCCAAGGAAAAGTGCATAACCATCTTTAAAGATGAAGAACTTCTTACATCTCTCTTGCCACATTTTTAGACTAGTAGCTTTAAAATGTTTGACCGCTTTTTCAAGCCATTCTGATATATGGTGGAGGTTTGGATGCGTCTTCCTCTGCATCTAAGTCCTGGGCTGGAAACCGATCTGGGAAGTTAAAAATTCTGCCCCCAGGACCTGTGTGGGGAAGGAAAGAGGAAACCATTAAACCTGGTGTAGACACTTGCACAAAATCCTGAGTTCCTTTTGGTTATCGGGATTTTGGCCTGGGATGTAAAGCTTATTCAGGATGTTCCTTCCACGGCCCTGATGAATATCCAAATGCATGGAGGGAAAGAGTTACTCACTTTGTACAGCGCAAACCATTTCCACAGCCTGATTTTGGTCCTCACTAGGTTGCAACCATTCCTATGAATGAAACAATGCCATCAAAAAACTCATCGGTGAGTTTGTTCAAGAAGATATACTTGAACTCATTTTAAAAGTCTGTGTAGTCCACTCCTCCTAACAAGTTTTAGTTTGAAAGTTTAAAGCAGCCTCACATTACACACTTGGTATCTTTAGTCAAGAACAGCTGCCTTGTAACCTGTACCCATTAATTCCTTACCAAATGAGATGGTCGGATGTACACGTTCAATACAGCATCAGAATTACTCTAGTAGAGATGTAGCTGGTGTTTACTGACCTCGCTTAGCAGAGACACGCAGTGTGTGCCCCATCGCTTGAGGTAGAGTCCTCATAAATTAGCAGTAAAATGTGGTGTGTCATCTCCTCTACGCTTCACACACGGTACCGGGGATATTTTTATTACTGAATTTGTAGTTCTAGGGATAAGGCATCTTGGTGTGTAAGTACCAGTAAGTCTTTGAAATGCTGTTCCAGGAGCAATCGTTGGTTTAAGGGTGAGAGAAGAAGGAGCAGTTTTTGAGGAGAGCAGAAATTCATAGGAAATGGGACCACAGTAGCTTGAGCACTAATGGTTTGGAAAATGGAGATAACTTATGCTAGGTCTTATACAAGACCGTAAATAAGAGGGAGGTAGTAAAAGGAAAAATACAAAAAGCGTAAAACCCTTCTAACATCCACTTAATTTCTTAGAATTAGCCCTGGATGACTGAGGTAGAGCTGAGGTTAGGTTTATAGAAGAAAAACACATCTCCCCAGTTTCTCCCCCTCCTACCCACACTCAGTACAAATAAATGGGTGCCCTGGGCTCCTCACTCACCATCCCAGTTACGCTATCGTAGCACGAGCAGCGTGGAAGACTCCGGCATCCCAAGTAAGCCATCACCAGCACAACAAAAGCACTGCAGATAGATGCAGCTAGCATGGCTACGTTAGCACCCTTGACTACTTTATTAAGTACAAACTTCTGCAAGCAGAAAAAGAAATGTTAAAGCCATATTCAAAAAGTGAAGCTCTCCACCAAAAAATATTCTAATGACTGCAAGAACGCTGCAATTGTGTCGTAGGAGATCAATTCAGAGTCAGTGTTATTTAAGGCTTTTATTCCTATGCTCTGAAGAACAAGCCAAGTGTGAACCTCAAACAGGAAAAGAGCAAGCAGTAAAATAAGGCTTCTGATTAAATGTAAGACGCTATGCAACGGCATCAGGTTTGGAAATAGCTTGAACAATGAGTAAACCCAAGGAATGGCTGCTCCTCTTCACAGTGAATATGAGAAATGTCTTCTTGCTATACTGCACCTTAGCAGCCTGACATTTCGATTTATCCTGCAGTAAACTAATGAACAGCTTCATCTACCTGGAATCCTTCATCCCCACAGGGAGCCATCGCTTGTACCAGGTTTGAGGTACAAAAGGGCTAACTCGTTCCTTCTTTTCAGCGTTACTGTGGAGGATACACTTGAAATAATACCCAGTTTTAACCAGCTGACCTGTAACTGCTGTAACTTTCTCACCTGAGGTGCATGCTGGAAAGGATTCAAGCTTAGCAATCGCTGTCTCAAACCTGGCCAGGGATACGGCCAGCACCTACTCCTTCTCATGAGCAGCACCGTGAGTTTTTCCTGGCACAACCCAAACCCGTTTGCGCTCAGCAGCAGCAGTTAACCCGACTGTAGTGTGTTTAGGCGCACGCCTAGTGCGCACGCCTCCGGGGACGAGCTGTTGCTCTCAAGCAGCTGCTTCTCAGACGGGCATCCAGGCGAGCCGGGCGTTAGTTCACGTAGCCACCGTTACCAGCCATGCTGCAGCAGCAGCGAACGGCAGGAGCTAGCTATAAAACATCTATCTAGCCCTGCGTGGGTTTTGTGTTTTTCAGTACTTGATACTTAACTGTAGACTTATACAAACTTTTTTAAACAAGTGCCCTGCTGCAGGCACCACTTCAAACTCTGATTTAGGCACCCTGGAAGTCTGGTTCTACTTCCAAGTCATGCCTAGTAATGTTTGCAGATTAAGACAGTCATGTTCCCCAGTAATAAGCATGATATCGATACTTACTGTATGGATAACATGGACTGGGGCAGAGCTCAGCTCCTCCTCTTCACCATAGGTCAGYGTGAGGGAGCTATAAACTATTACGATGAGGATGGCAACACAAGAGATTATGGAAGCAACTATGAGCACATTCACCTAGAGAGAGAAATTAAAGGAGAAAAAGAAGGGAAGCAGGAATTAAAACTATCCTCTGACAAATCAATGCAACTAATACAGACAAAGTGTACTAACAAGCATTGCAGGTACTAGCCTTTGACCTCCCGTAACACTAAAAAGTACCCGGCAGCAACAGTCACTTGGAAGCCAAACACAGAGCAGTAAAGGTTTCCATGACACCAAATTTCTGAGCTACCATCGAGTCCCAAATCTTAACTACAGGTGCTAGTTGGACCCAAAGACTTGGTTCTTAGAGATCTCTTACAAACAATATCCCCCTTCGGAGTTTACATGGCTGGAGAGACCTGCCTAGGAAATGCAAGSCAATTAATTTGTTTCCTATTTTAGTGTACACAGTTCTTAATAACAGGAAGGAACACCAAAAGAAATGCTTCAAAACCAAGTGTTTTTACAGATTTTCGCTTGTTATTAGAGCCAGCGCTCGTCTGCTCCAGCAGAAAGCGAGGTAACGCTGCATCCTCCTTTTGCTTAGGCATGTAGCACCTTTTATGAAGATAACTCAGGGAAATAAGCTCTCAGTCCTGCAGAAGGATGAGCCAGCTCATTCCCTACCAAAACCGTTTTCAATTACCCCGACAACATTTCGTCCCCCCCGCTGTACACACACAATCCCCCCCCTCCAGGCTTACGAGAACTGGATTCTTCCTCTGAGAGGAAAACAAAGCCAGGACGCCTGGGACTCCCATCGCCTGCAGAGCACAAAAGGAGTTGGTAACTGGGAGGCAAGTATTGGATTTGGAAGATAAACTACTACAGAGCAGATGAAAGGCCCTCGTTTTCAAGGCTTGGATCAGAGTAACTTAGGTCAGAAATGGAAAGAGAATTGCCGATTTCTTCTGTTTTCCTCTGCGGCATCTCCTGGGGGCAGGATACTGGTGAAATGCATCTTGCCCGCTCGCTACCCCCACAGCAGCAATCCTCTGACTGGCTTTACGGCTCTGGCCAAATAATAAAACTGATTAAATAAGTCCGATTAAAGTGCTAAAAACAGGTACTGCTTTCCCAAGTCCTTATGCATCTCGTAAATGGAAGAAAGATATTACTGGAAGGAGACGGGCAGCCTCGGGATGGAAGAGAGCGCTTCAGTACAACTCCCTTGCGGTGCGGCTCACCAGGGTACGAACAGTACCGTCAGGGTGCTGAACGCCAGGGAGKGAGGATGCCCGCTGCCCGCTCCTCATTGCAGTACAGAGAATTAGTGGTACTGTGCTGTGGGACACAGATCATCACCCTGACGTGAGGATGAAGTGCTCCCCTCCTGATCTTCGGTGGCCTCTCTGTGGTCGCTATGCTTCTGAAAAAAACCCCGTCAATTGCCACTATGCCCCATTTTCTACATTATCCAGTAGAAATGTGTTTTATTTAGCTTCTTCAGAGGGAAGTCTGCTTGCACTCTCCTGCCTATACCACGATAAGGAAACTTTTATTATCTGGGTTCAAAGCAGGAAACCAGGGAAGAGCTGGCAAGAAGTCCTGGCCTCCTTCCCACCCCCAAGCTGAGTACTAGTAGGTAGCAGTGGGGAAAAAAAAACCCACAAAACAAAGCATAGAAAATACAGTGCAACTTTACCATCCCAGCCCAAATTGGAGCTCTGGTTTTGCCCAGCTGAGACTCTGTTCTGAAACCGCCATCTATGAACCCGCTGACGACGCACACCGTGCTGAAGGCTATCTGGAACAGACCCAGCACGACCATGTTCCTCTGGTTAAAGATGAAATATCGATAGCGATCCATTCTGCTTTGCTTCACACATAAATCCCCACAGGCGGAGACTGGAAAGCAGCGCCGTGGCCCTCCGGCGAAGGGGAGAACAGCTTTTCCTAGGCAGGAGAAAGAAGGGACAGGAGCATCAGYGCTCGGCGAGCACCAGTCGGTGCGCAGGGACCTGTGGTACGGCAGGACCACACGTTCACCAGGAGTACAGAGTTCATCTCTTTCTGATCGGCAGCAGCGAAAGCGAGCAAAGGTGAGCGGTCTTTTGAGAAATCCCTCAGGCTGCTGCTAGGCAGGTGCCCGGGACACCTTTTCTGATGTTTCTGCATAGAAAAGTGATGATGAATAGATGAAGCGCCATCTTCACTTCAGACCCCGCTGCTAACCTTTTTCCTTCGGGGTTTCTGCTGCCCAGAAAGGCGCGGGGGTTTGCTTGGGTTTTGTCGCTTTGAGAAGACAAACTCTGTACCTCGCTCGGAAGTAGCTGATCCCCTCTGCAGTAACCCAGGCAAGCCGCTGATAACTTCTCGGGCAGGATGCCRTCCGCAGAGCGGCAGGGCCGGCTGTCCAGGGGTGCCGGTACCGCCGGTACCTCAGACCCGACTCTCCCCCTCGCTGCTGCCGCTTGCCAAACGCCGAGCAGCCCGAGGGCGGCTACAACCGCGCGGGCCGAGCCCGCGGCCCCTGCCCGTCGGAGGCACCGAGCAGACCGGCCCGGCACAGACCGCGGGGCGCCGGCCCGGCCCCCCCCGCCGCCGGCGGGACCCAGGAAGCGCCGCGCCGGCCCCGCCCGCCCCGCGCCCGCCCGGGAGCCCCCGCTGGAGCCCCCGCTGCCGCCGCCGGCTCCTCACCTGCGGCGGGGCGGGCGGCTCGGCGGCACCCGGCCCGGCCGGCACTCACCGGCGCTGCTCCGCGGCGGCGGCGGCTCCGGGCGCCCCGCCCGGCAGCGGGGCAGGTACGGGGAAAGCTCCGGCTCCGCCTCCGGGGGAAAAAGGTTCCGAGTGGGTGCGAAAAGAAACCGAAGAGGTTGGGAGAGCCTCCGCCGTGCCGACAGCGGCCAGGAGCCGCGCAGGGTACGCGGCTGCTCCGCCCGCCCGCCGCCGGGAGCCGCCGCCCCGGCACCCTGCGGAGCCCTCCGGCTCCCCCCAGGGCCCTCTCGGTGCTGCGGCAGGTAGGTGCCCTCCCTGCGTTGGAGGGAAAGCACAGGAGCCCACCCAAGCGCCTCCAGCCAAATCCGGCAGTAACAAGCACTGGATTAAAGCGTGCCTACCCTTTACGCATTTTTAAGGAATCAATTCATAGTTAGCCATCTTTAAGTAAGTCCACAGCTCCTCCACGGTGCGAGCAAAGGATTGTAAGACTGGTGAAAACACCAGTCTGGGACTGGAACAGAGCCAGGCTGGGTGAAGCCAGCCCACTGCAGCATCCACAACCCGAGTGTCATCTTTCACACCAGCTTCATTTGGAGATAAGGCAAATACATAGCAAGCGCTCCCTTCAGCTTTAGGACTGTRAAGGTTCAATGGGCAACGCCAAGGCCAAACAAGCCCCTTCTCCACCCTTGCAGAGAGGGCAGAGCACAGCCTTCGCCCACCTACACCCAGCACATGGGCACAAGAGGCCGTCAGTTACCACAGCGATTGCAGAGCTCACAGAGGAGGGCAGGGCAGGCACCGAAGCGCTGCCCCTTTCCTCGCCACTCACCCAGCGGGATGCGTACAGCAAATTAGGAGACACAGCAGTAGGTTATGCTGCTTGCTGCCATGCCTTCCTACTGCCTCAGAGTCAGCAACAGCAAGAGAAAAATATACCAGTGCACGTTCACATGCTTTAAAATACAACTATTAAAGACACTTTGGCATACGCAGGCAGGATGTTCTTCCATACCACAACACAACTAAAGCCGATGTTATGTGCGTTGAGAAGAGMGAAGTGAGTAACAAAAGCGGCACAGATGCCAGAAAAAAACCAAGGCAGCGGTGTCAGGAGTGTCCTGCTGTTCGTTCACTATTAATATAATGTGGCCTAGAAGTGTGTTAACTGTGCRCCAAATCCTGCTCCCGTGCCATCAGCAATAACCTTGGCTACAAAGCAACCAGACAGTAGACAGGCAAGGGGGAGAGATCAGAGGATGCCCAAAACCATGACACACAAATAACAAGGAGACGACAGTTCTGTTGAATATTTTAATATCTGCATTGCCTTCATAGCGCAATTAAAGCAATCTTTAAAATTCACTTATTACAAATGTTTGTCAAGTCTATTTTTCCCCAGAAACATTTTTCTTACTTCCCTGCACATACACCCAAACACACTATAAAAACCTCATTCATAACATCAAAGGAAGGGCAATCATCATTCATGTAAACATCTTTCTTAGAGTTATCCATTTTTGAAAAGTCATGAATAAACCTACAGATGTTCAGTAAGGCTCATAGTTCGAGTACAAATGTCATAAAACACCTATCAAGTACTGTATACAAGTTAAATACTCCGGGGTTAACTGTTAACACACGTATAAGCTTACCCCAAGGATTATTCTTTAGCACTTAGTTCTTCAGAACAGAGACACCCAGTAATTATGGGCTAAAGAGTATTAAAATAGCAGAAGGCCCAGCAGAAACTGTTAAGTAATACACAATTTTAGTCTGGATCTTAGCTCAAGAGTTAAATTCAGTACAGTTACAGTAGGAAAAGTTTTCTAGGAGGAAATCTGCAGAAAGGAGGGATGGGTCCGTTTGTACAATATCACGGAGGGACAAGCTGAGAGGTATGTCCTGAAGATGTGACTGGCCTTGCTATTGCAATTATTTATGACAGCCATGTGTAATGCTGCATAAATACTTTCCCAAATAGCAGAAACAACCATTTGTAATTGTAAAGATCATTTGTTGCATCTCCCCTTTAAAAAAAAAAAAAAAATCTACTTATTGGTAATCAATTACACTTGCATCTTACAAAAAGACATCCTTTTAAATTTGGTTTAGATCTTACTGGAACTTTTTTTTTTTAAATGTTCATTCTACCATGAAAATATTTCATACAAACATCATTTTACATACAAATATGTTAAAACCTGTGAAGAGGGTCTTCCCACACTCATGATTTTATGGCTTGAACATTTAATTGCTTAGAATTTTTGTATATATATTTCTCCTGGAGGGAAAAAAAAAAAAAAAAGTAGTTACAGTAAAACTGGTAGAGAAAGAGGGCAGGAGCTTCAATTGCCTGAAGACAGAAGAGCGCCAAGAGGAGGGTCCATTCAACAGATAGTGACCTTAGTGTTCAAAACCTTTGATCTGGGGCAAGTAAACATGCACTCAATCTTGCACCTTTTTTAAAAAAAAAAAAAAAAAAAAAAAAATCCCTTATAAGACTGCTTAGAAATGGTTTGTCCAAAAATATAGTTCTCATGTTTCCAGTACACAAAGCAAAAGGAGCAAGTTCTCCCTGGGGCAGGGGAGCGTGAAGCCCACTTACACCCACAGCTAAAGCTGTTCCTGCGCCTGCGTTCCTGGCCCCAACGCTCTCAGCATAGGACAGTGCGGTGTAAGCGAGGAGGAGGCATCTAATGCAGCACCCCAGCATATAAGGAGACACTTCAGCAACATTGTTTTCAAAGCAATTTGAGTGTTTTTTTTTTTTTTTTTTAAGTGCTTGGAAGTGAATTCCTCGGGCACCCACAGCTCCAGCAATTCTGCTGTGCCAGAGGAAAACAAAGCAGCAGCTAACCGGCTCTGTGCAACTTGTTACCTCATCGCAACGGCAGCATTTTCCAAAAAGACTATCAAATCGCGTGAAAGGATAGAAATCACAGAGGTCCCTGGGACAGAAGCCACACCGTACAGTTCCTGGCACAACCGAAGTGATGAGCACCGGTTTTGACTGAAGGACAAGGGCAGCCAACTGGGAAGAAAACAGAAAAGTGGCAATTTCCACCACTTCTCAGTTTCTCATACCAGATGGGATACGTTGGCTACTCTGCTCCTCCAGTGCCTGGCAGCAGGCGAGAAATCCCCGACGGCGCTCTCGCTTCCATGCCAGCAACGTTCTACAACCGCCCCAGGAAAAAAACCACAGCCACTGCCAACTCTGTGCAACGCTGAAAGCTCCACATCCGAAAAGGMTGAACTAAGGAGAGGGCTACCTAGTCGCTCCCGAAACACGCGGCCTCGTAAAGCCGAGCAACCGGCCTCCCAAAGGTCTTGAAACCTGCACGAGTCGCCCAGGAGCTGCATCTGGGAAAAAGCACGGGCCATCCTAGCGGGTATTGTTGCAACTGTGGAAAAAGTCAAAAAGCTATCACAGCTCTCACTCTGATCGCTGAAGAGCCATAGGCACGTATTTCCTTTGACATTTTCAACAGTTAAGACTTATATGTATTTATGTAGGTTAAGTTTTTTTTAATTACTACCAAAAAAAAGGAAAAAAGCCTTTTCAGATTTGTGAAGGAAAATCAGGTATTTTAGTAGATCCCAAAGAGTCAAATTATAGCACGGGACTCAACTTGAGACACCCCCCTAGGGCTAAGCCCTTCTCCCTCTTATCCGGAGGAGTGACCCAGCAGCAGGTAGCTCTCAGCTGTAACTTCTCATGCTCTCTTGTCTCCAAGATTAACCACTTCTCCAGAAAACTAAGCTTCTGTATTCTTGGTGACAAAACACAGTGCTGCTGTAGCAGGAAGATACATTTAAGTTGTTTTTTTTTTTTTAAAAAGAGACAATCAGCAGCCTCTAACACAGGCTGATATAGGCTCCTTCTTGTAAAGGAGCTCAGGTAACAACCCTCCCATCACAGAGGAGCCACGTGCAGCACTGCAGACCAAAGGCAGATGATGGGAACTGATCCGTACCCGAAAAAAGCAGCAATTCCAGGTTCTCTTATGCCATTCTTCAGTCACAAGGGGTACTCCAAGAGCCAGCTGCTCACCCAGGCTCAGCTGACAGGCATCAGCTCTTCTTCCAGTTTCTGTGCCGACAGGACAGGTCTTTGGCCAGACTCTGAGAAGTGGAGCTGCTTTACTTATTGCATATTCACCAATAGTCAGCTGCATTCAACAAACTCAAATGGATTGCTTTGCAAAATGACTGCTTCCTTGGCTCCAAATTAAAACCATGTTTTGGTGTGGGTCTCGTGTTACTAGTGATAAATAGTTTTGCTAAGCTGGTCTCGCTATCTAGTGAGCCCCAGAAGCTGAGCTGCAATACGTTGACCAAGTTAAGGCATTGTTTGGAGTTCTGTAACTAACCTGTGTTTGAACCTGTGGTTGCCAACGCACACCTCTCAAAAACCTCTGAAGGACACACTGCGCCCTGAGCCCTTTCGCTACCCAGTGGTAAAAACCATCCCAAGCATCTCCACTCTAACAGACCACAAAGAAAAAGAAAACAAAGAATTAAAAGGCTTGGTCCTGAATCAAGCCAAAGCAGCTTTATAATCACAACTTTTATAGAAGGTTGGTCACTGAAGAAGGGATCTATAGGAGGACCAATAGATTTTAACAGAGCAGAGAGAAAAAGGACAGTAGAGCTAACAGAGACAATAGCCACAGCTGTGGCATACTACCAGGCTACAAGCATACGCAAGAGCAAGAGAATCTGCTTGACTGTCACCAAATTAACAGCTTTTGAGAACACACAGAGGATACCTCAGTGCCTTTTTTTTCCCCCTAGAATTTCCCTATTTTAGGATGCAACCTTCAAACCTGACGTGCAAAGAGCACCTATCTTGTATCTATCCCAAAAATCAGGCAACATGAAGACTGACAAATCTATTAAAACATAAGCAACTCCACATGAAGAGGAGATAGCAGAGGAATCGGAGACTGATCAGGAATGAAGCCAAAGGAGCTCTAGAGATCAGAACATTTTAAGCACAATTCTCTAACGGGCACAAAGAGGCCAGCAGTCCAAAGCAGGTTATCAAGACCGTGGAAGGAGTTACCATCCATTCATAGCAGGGTTCAGTCACGTATCTTCCCTCTYCTCTTCCCTGCACTTAAACACAAGCCTCAACCTTGCAAACTTCATGGTTCTGGCAGAATAATCCACAAGATGCACACCACAGCTTCCTACCAGAGGCACACTTTTCTGCAAATGGCTGAAACAGCAGTGATCTAAAATAATGACCTGTGGGCAGGTAGGGAAAGACCAAGACATGCATATTTATTTTTGAGGTTCATTTGCTGCCAATCGGCCTTTGACAACTCTCCCTCACCTGTGAGGCTCAGTTCTGTCTCTGCACACTCAGCTGAGTCCCTGAGCTGCCACCTCTGCCTTGGACGAGAAGCGGAGCTGTGGCCTGAGTCTCCAGCACGAGGGGATGGGTGGTCTCAAAGCTCACATTCAGATCACTGCCGGAAGAGTGTCAAAAAGCCCTGAGCCTACTTGTCCCCCCCAGCACATGCACAGAGTAGCTTTTGTGCAAGCTTAAATGGTGAGGTGCTGGAAAAGGTTTGTGATCAGTCACAGGGACTAAATAGAGTCCCAGGTTAGAGAGGTTCTTATTAATAATTCCTAACTTTGTACAGGTACCAAAGCAAGGATTCTCAGACTGCACAAAACAGCAACCTCATCCTTCCACTTGCAGGTACCAACCCAACGCATTCTCCGTGTCTAGCTCCCCAGACAGCCAGACACCTCCAACCGTTCAAGCAACCAACCAAAATGTGTTGCAATAGAAAGGTAGGTCTGATTTCCAAATCATTTATGTTACATATATACAAACTTTTTTTAAACTACAAACATTTAAAGAAAGTGTTGCAAATGCATTTGAGTTTTTCCTAAGCTGCTAAACCCAAAAGAGAGCATCGGAGTCCCAGAAGGCCTCCAGTATCCAGACCGAGATGATACATTATTTCTCTCTATACAGCATTAGGCAAGACCAGTACAGTATCTGAAAAAATGCACAACAATTTCCCTACCCCTGAAAAACCCCAGAACACAGCCCTGCAGATGAATATTCACAAGCCCCCACCGTTGGCTGCAACAAAGCTATGGATTGACTGCTGTTTCTAAATATGAGCAGTGAGTGATGTTTTTACATTCATTGTTTGTCTTTCAAAAACAATCTTGTCACATCTTTTTTTTTTTTTTATCTTATTTTGCTATCTCATACTATATTAATTTACTGTGTCTTAAACCAGTACTACTAAAAGACAGCTACAAGGCTATATTCTTTGTCAACTGAACACATACAAAAGATACGGCTCTCCTTAACCAAGTACTACAGCCTGCCCTCAAATACCTACACCTCCTTTAAGAGAATTCACGTGAGATGCAAGCATCTCATTGCTAGAATTTTTGCCTTGAGAACTGGCCGCTTTAACAGGTGAAATACACAAACCAACTCATGGACACTAATGCAAGTAACGTGCTTGCCTTCCAGAACATGTACTTCTGAAAGTCCTTCAAAAAGTGAATCCGTTTTCTCCTTTCAGAAAATCTCCATGCAAAGAACAGCTTCATTTGCGTGTCATAATCATAAATTAAATAAAATAAGCCAGCCGTAAAGGCTAGATAAATATTAGGTTTGGACATGTTGCTATACTATTTAGAGAGCCACAGAGACCAACACACAGCACTCTCACATACACACACAAGCCTTTCCACTAGTTAGAAAGGATTTTCTCCTGCAGAAGAAGATTTGTAGAAAGAACAACGTTCAGACAAGAGGAAAGGGGAGTTAAAACCCAGCCTCCTATATGCTAATAAATAAACAAACTGCTCTATTGCAAGATTCAGATCAAAGGTTTAAAAAGGCAAAATTATGCTACTATTAGAGAATATCAAAATATTACTGTTATCATCACAAGTGGCATATATGCAAAATGCAGTTGCACAATAATGCCTAGGCAGATAGAGAGCAACACTAAGTCTGCCGACTAAAAGTGAACGATATACCCAGTTTAGTTTTCTGTCTAGTCTTTTGGCATCTTTGCATATGGTGCAAAAGCAGAAGCTACCAAAGAATATCACGTCTTGTATAGAATATTAAATAATTTCTCCAGATAAGACTGGTGCAACGCTAGCTAATTTTAAATCTGCTATGAGTAACACAGTCAAACCTAGTTAGTATGCAAGAAACTTATCTCTTAACACAGAATGCAAAGTTATGATGCAACAGCATGAACAATCCCTGGTTGTCCAGTTTTCAGTATAAAGGTAGTGCATAGATCCAAGTTTCTATTTCAGTTTGCTGAATGGAGAGGAGCTCCCATTTCACTTTTGCTGGGCAGCCTGGAAAGCTTTCAGTTCCAGCTGGTACCACTCCGGTGCTTCTGGCCCGTTTTGCCCAACGGGGTTGTGATCGTATCCGTAAGCCACTGTTAATTCTTCATCCTTCTCCACAGCCCTGATGGTACGGATACACTTGATAGGCCCAAAACGAGGATGAACAAACCTAGACAAAGAATAGAACACCTCTGCTAGGCTTAGCTGTCAATTCACAGACTCTGTTAGCCCCTTTTATAGTTTCAGAAGTACTCACAATTCAGAGTAATATGACATAATCTGGTATCAGATGAGTAGATTGCTTTGAGTCAACCTTATAAAGACTTAAGTAATAAGGGCAAAAATATTGATATATTAAAGCAGCTTTGTGTAGCTCTACTATTTGAAGTTTTTCAACAGTCCTGCAACATTGCTTGTTTGTAATAAAGAAATAAATAAAACAAAGTTAATCACTGCCACRTGCCTTGGGCTTGCAGAGGTAAACATCTGCACGACAGGAAAACAGAATAGATTATGAGAGACTGGAGAGCATGGAAAATTGCTCATCTTAATTTCCTCAGTACAGGTTACCTACCAAACAATCATAACATACTTCTGTACATCCTCTCCCAGGGTCCCACAGTAAAAGGAACCGACTGACTTAATGAAGGAAAACTATCTTCTACATATGTATCTCCACAGGTCTGTTCATTTATACATTGCTATGAAAGTATTTACACCCTTGAGCATATGTATACATCAAAAGTTTCCTAGTGCTCTGCACCAACTGCAGAGCAGCAAGGTGCTTTTTTTTTTTTTTTTTTTTTTTTTTTTTTTTTTTTCTGAGTTTTAGAAATGACAGCACATTTGATGGTGCTGGTCAAGCATCTGTAGTTCAGCAAATACGGTGCAGTCCTAGCCAAGCTAGGATTGAGAGAGCTGTGCTTATGCGTTTTAGAATCAAGAGGCAGCTCCTATAGTTCATGACAAAATTAACACAGTTGCAAACTTCAAGATACTCCATGGTGTAAGTCCCAAGAGACATCAAGCACCCACAATGCCAGCCAGTTTCCAACTCGGCCCAAGTGAGCAGGAACTCCTTCAGTGCCTGGACCTTCAGCAGCCCCACCGGCTGCTCCTCATTCAGCTGCCCAGAAACACCCTGTGAGCCCAGGCTGCCGGGCTGCAGCTTCCACTCGGAAACATGGGACTCTACTTACGGGTCATAGATGCAGTTAGGAGTGAAAGAATGGTTGGCCTTATGCCCCAGCGAGGCACAGTACTTGGCGGCGTGGTTGTAGGGCTCTGGCACGTCTATGACTGTTTCGTCATCCAGGGATATTGTATTTCCATTGAGGGCCCAGTCTCTGCTGTCTACCTAGTTTGCAAGGCAAAAATCCAGTGTGTGTGTAGAGGGATCAACTTTGCCAGCAGTTTGAAAGCAAACATTCAAATATATGCAACTAAAGCTTTTCCTGTAAGTCATTAAAAAAAAAAAAAAAAACACCACCACTTTTTTTTCTATATACATAGGTGAACATGCACTTTCTTTCAATTAAACTCCATCATATTAAATCTTAAGTGTGGGAAGGGGGTGGGTGTAAAATCCTACTATAAGAAGATGATTTCAGAAGGAGCAATGAAAATTCAGACTGACTTTTTTCTCTCCTTTACCTCCTGGTGTGTAATTCGCACTCCGTTGTAAAAGGACATAACTGTACTGGCTTCTGCTGCTATTTTTGAAAATAATCCTTCTCCAGCACTGGAAATCAGAGACACGTCAACATACACCCTACAGGGGGAAAAGGACATGGAATTAGCGATTGGCTACAGTTTTCATTTTCAAGAAGTATTATCACAACACTACTTGCATAAAGACTAATACTTCAATATAATAATAAAACTAACAATAATAATTCAAAACCTCCAAATGCACCTCCTTCTCCTTCCTCTCTTCCATACGTTCTCTCTATTTTGTCAAAATGGAGATTTGGTGGGAAGTGGGGGCTGACTTTATCTATTAGTTTGAATTTTTTTTCTCTYTYTCTYTTTTTTTTTTTTTTTTTTTTTTAAACTGCCAATCTACTATTACTCCTCAATGATGGCTTCAACTCAGGAACACCCTCAATAACATAGCAGAATCCCAGAGGAGGTCCCCACCAAGCTGAGGTTGCTGGTGTGTACATGGACAGATTATTACTCCACTGAGCACGAGTTTCCAAGGTGAAGCCCTAGATCTTCAAGCACTTGATGCAAATTAATGCCAGCATTTTACTAATCACTTATTTAGATATTTCAGAGTATCAGAAAAGGACTACAATAGAGATTTCTAGAGCAAGGCCTCTTAAAAGTCTAGGTAAAAAGTGTAATTGTGGAATAGCCACGGAAGAGATATCACTGACTGACTACGATAAGACAATTGCTGAGGAACGTGTTTTGACATTACAGGGTTGTCACAAACAGTATCTCACTTTCCTCTAGCTTGATGATTTACTCTTACCACTTTGCTACATCTGTAGGGAGAGGAGAAAACTTTGTACAACGCATGCCATCCAGCAAGACACGCTGAATGCAGCACATTGCAACCTGAAGCTAGTTACACATCTAGAAAAGAGGGAACAGCGTACTTTTTCGCTCAGAACATTGCAGATGTGGGCTATTAGTGGAGTCCAGGACTTGACAGAACGTTTTTGAAATGCTAAGGTTAAACTATCCTAGTTTAATCTCTCAAAAAGTATTGCTGTGTTCTATCCACTAGAGTGCAATTTCATTGTGCGAATCAGAAAGAAATTCAATCAAGTCAAACGCTGACTGATGGGCAGTAATGGGTTCCATTTCACAAACCCTTACACACGGGGGTTTTTAAATTTTAAATGAGAAAAGGTTTGCAAAATTAGGCTCTAAATATGTAACAGCAAAGAAATACGGACAGTATCGAAAGAGGGGAGAAGAAAAAAAAGCCTACCTCTCTGACTCGTAAGGATCAGGAAGAAGTGCATTTGTAGAAATGCAGGATGAAGTAGATTTGTCAAAACTGTATATTGGGCCTAAAAAAACAGAAATCAACAAAGGAAATAAACTAATTGGCAGTACTGAAAGCATGCAATCCTTAACTTAATCAAGACATTCAAAAATTAGATTTTAATGACTGCAAGAAATAAATGTTATGCTTCCAAAAAAAGGTATTAAACAGAACTGCACCTGTAAAAGGTCTTCAGTGAGATACTGTTTCGTGATTTTTTTTTCCCCTCAACATACTAGAGTAGCAGTATTATCACAAAGAGGTGATATATACATTCTTCAAACTACCACCTTTTAAAGGAGGACTGGACAGTCTTTCAAAACTGACCCTTCCAGAGTCTCTAATTAAAATTAGAAAGTAAAGCAAAATTTAAAAGTATATATTCAGTAACACATTGATTATAAAAAAATCTTGGACTATTTCAAATGTGAAATGTTTTCTAGTCCAAATCCTGAAGAGACTTCAGCCAGAAGATAAAGTTCAGTAATCACTAAGTACACTTGCTACAGTCATATATTTCCTGCCATTAATAAGCAACTCAGCGGTGCAGCTCTACAGCTCCTTACATCCCTCTACAATCAACTGCCAGAGGACTATCTGGGAGGTAGGTTAAGATGCAGGTGGAAATAAGATGGGAAAAAAAAACCAAAACACAATATTGCAAAGTTTGATGAAAGGCCATTGTCCCTGGTGTCCAAGATCTGTTCTGGCTGAAGGCAGCTTCCTCCAGAGTGTAATTCAATCCTATTTACAAAGCACTACTGTACCCTCTCAGAAGCTATCTTTTAAGTTAAATTTTGATTTGCTATCACAACTGAGAGCTTTAAAAAATAAAAAGTCACATGCATTTGCTTCTCAACGCCTTTTCACTGAGTTTTATGTTCTTATTTCGTATCAAGAGAGACAATCTTTGCTGGCAAAACAGTGAATGTGTTAGCATAGTCCCTGTTTATTACTCGTGGCCCTGTCTGCAGCTTAACCCACTCACCTCCAAAACATCACATACACCTCGGAGCAACAAAACTACTCCAGAACTATGGGCCCAAGCCACCACTGCCCTGGAGAAGGAGCACCAGCTACATGGGTCAAAGGCACCACCCTGACCCTAACCACTTCATAGCTGCTTTCTAGCAGCAGGACTGGACAGACGGAAGGGTGCTGGTGAATCAGACTGTTACACAACCAATGAATCTAGTTCACTRATTCCAATCCCTGTGCCCTTTCAGCCCTGTAACGCAGATGACAGAATACTCACAGTGTTAACATCCACTTGCACAAACCCAACAGAGCTACAACCAAACCACGGCCTCCCTCTCCACTTTTAGTTATTTTACTAACAAAACAAAGCCTGTAACTGTGCCAGCTTTAACATGGTTAAGCAGGTTCTCATGCCGGCACAGATGGCAACGGTGTGTGCGACAAGCAGGACTGYGCCCGTCAGCATGCGAGAGAAGGGTTATGAAATGCAATTCAGCAGCACCACCGCATGGATCAGTTCCCGGTTGTTCCCAGGGCGAAGGAATCATTCCACACGCCTTTCTGTCCAACTTTATAATTTAGAAAAAGGGCTTCTCACTATTAGACTTACTCTCTCATCACAGTCAGCCTTTAGAGTCTCTAATGGGAAACATTATAGAAACCGAGCTGTTTGCAGCGAAGGGCTGGTAGCAAGAATACAAGTTTCCGTGTTAGCTGAACTTACTGCCTGGTACTACTTCAAACTGAGGTTTCCCATCCTCTACAGATGTCAGAGTTGCCAGTTTTGCTTCTATCATTTCTCCATCTATGAACCTTCCAGAATATGCAGTCTTCCCATCAGGGTACACATAGGCTATTTTCTCTCCAGTCATCTCCCCTTCTTCATTCACTTCTCCCACAAGGCTGCCTCCATCCTGAAAGCACAGGCAAGAAAGAAAAGGCAGAGCATTTAGTTATACTTTACTATCTTCAGTAAATTAAAAGATTTTTCCCAACTTTTTAAAGAAGCAATCTAAGCTACAGTAAGTTCAGCTGTGAGATCATGAAAAAGAGTGAGAAACAGACACATGAAGAAGCTGGGTGAAGTCGTCCCAGTCAGAGTAAAACCAATAAAAGAAATGAACGGGGTTTTCTATGTTGTTTGAAATAGGCAAAACCCAAGGTCTCTCCTTCCATGTGACACAAATACTGAGTTCTAATTGGCAAAATTTTTATGTGAACAGTCTGCGAACCAAGGCCCAAAGCCACCCACAAACTTTGAGTTTTCTTAGTATGATACTGTGCTGGAGGAAGGAAAAAATTAAAACGCTGCCTTGCTCACTGCTTATTGATGGTACATCAAAAGACTTGAGCGTATTAAAAAAAAAAAAAAAAAAAGAAAAAGATTTGCTGGATGACTGGAGAGTTTCTCCTTCCCCAGCACCCTCCACGATGTCAGGTGGTACTCGACAAGAACAACTGTTCGCTGAAAGCCATCATCAGCAACACTTTTCCTCTCTAAGCATTACACATTTTAGCCCTGGGCTTTGCCATCTGTGATTTGCCTGCAACTCCGGTTAGGTCTATTTACGGAATTGCAGAATGAGATGCATAGATTAGCACAAGTCTAACGACTTCAGGTGTTTATTTCAAAAAGGACAAGGAAACATCTTCAAATAATGCCCTGGAGCAAAAACAGCAGGTGTGATGTGGAAACAGACTGATTTAGATCAAGATTGCTGCACACAGACTCTATTTCAGAGTGGCACCATTTTGTTCAACTCCAAGGATGAAGGAGCTTCAAACATACCATAGTAAGGAACAGTGAACCTTAAGTTTGGGTAAAAATTTGTGCACATAGCATCATGCACAGAACCATGCATAAACAATTGCTTCCATGCAAAGGTGTTTAGTTTTTTTTGTTTTTTTGTGGTTTTTTTTTTGTTTTTTTGTTTTTTTTTTAAACACCTTGCATCCTTTAGTCTAGCAAGATGATAATGATAAACAACCTCTAAATATCCACATTTCCAGAAGGTACAGCAACACTTTGTCAGCTGGAAGATGAAACAGGATACATATGACCTGAAGGGTCAGCTGTGTGTATTTTATACACTAGTACTGAAAAACTGCTACTTGTTTGGCAGCATATACCAAGCCTTTGTTGATTCTAACGCACATGCTTAATGGCAATAGTGAAAACCAGTAAATACAACAAACAGCCAATGGTGAGCATTTGAAATGAATCTGCAACTAAAGTATGTGCAATATGTAGCACAGAAATAGATTGGGTTTTGACCAGCAGCTTAATTACATGCAGATGTTTCCCCCTCCTCAGCACAAGGTAAAGATTGAGACATTCAAGTCTAGAGTGTTGCGTAAGGCTGAATAGGAATTAAAATAAAAAACCAGTTACATCTGATTTGTTGGGGGAAGCCAGACTTCACAACATACCCTGCAGAAGTGGACAAAGTYTCCCCTCCTAGTTAAATAAGAGCAGCAGGTTGCAATAGCTTGCATAGCTCCCGTGCTCCTCACCTGCAGTCAGCACTACAAACCGGGAAAATCACTGGCCCAGCCTTCCCAAGGAGATACACRTAAACGCACTTCCAAGGGGCTGGGTTCCCTGGAAGATGAAAATAGTGGAGGCATCTCGCACCTTGCTGAATCTTGTCTGCTGGGCAAACATTCAACACTGAAAAGGTTTAACTGTATGTCGGATTATCTAAAATCAGAACGCACAGAACTTCCGCCCTGGTTTTTGTGTGTTGACTTTTGGATAGCTGGGTCGTGGTGGATATTTGTTTCAGCTGGGGAGAAAAGAAAGATAGATAATGGTGCTATTCTGCAATAAAGAGAGCAGGTGGTCAGGCTTACCGGGTAATAAATCCAACAAACTCCATGTCGAATGTTGTCTTTATACTGCCCTTTGAATATCAGCCGCCCATCACTGTCATACTCCTGGGCTGGTCCATTCAGCTCTCCATCCACATACGTGCCATGAAGGACCACTCCATCCTCGTAAGTGTAGATTCCCTGGCCTTGCAGGGCGTCATCAACATAGTATCCTTCCAGGGTGCTGGTAAAGAGAGAAAGAAAACAGCAGTGGAAGGCTATTCACCTCTCCAAGAGGTGAACCCAAAGCCTCGACACGAGGCACAGCACAACCCTGCTCCTCTGCTTGTCATTCTACATATCACTGGTACAGAGAGGCTGAGGGGAAACCTTCAGGGAAGTCAGGTCCTAGGAGGAGGTAACTGTTGACACCTGGTTTGCTATTGCTGAGTACCCTACAACCCTTCCCGARACGCACACCACCACTGCAACAATCACAGCTTTTCTTCATTTGCTCTGCGGCCTCTCTCCGAGAGCCCAGGTGGACTGGAAGGTATGCTGAAAGGCTCGGCGGCGGCTGCCGGGGCTCTCTCACTGGGACACCGCTTCCAGCATCTCTCCTCCATCCGCCGCTAGGCATCACTGTCCCCCACGTCTGAAACGCTGACGTGTTTGCCAGTTTCAACCAAATTTGAGGGGGACAAGGGGAAGGGGAGTAGGAAGGTAAACCTGACTTCTCTGGAAAGCCGAGATGAAAAACAGAAACCTTTTTCGACGGACCTCCAAAGGCAGAGAACAACTTACGCTGTCCTTTCACCAGGGTGCGCTGCATGGGCACGCCATTATTCATCTAAATTACATTGCTGAGCTTGTTTTATAGGCTGGGGTAGCAAATTACAGCAGCGAACGGACGCTCACGGTCAAAGAAATTACTGCTCAAGCAGGCTACTCTCACGTTAGGATTTTCTACCTCCTACCTTTGGATCTTTGCTGGTATCTCTCTGGTGAGATGAAACTGAACTGCCATACAGGTGGACCGCAAAAGGGCACAAACTGCAACCTGCTACCAGTTCAGCGTTAGCTCCCTAGCGGTACACTTAGCAGCAATCTGTACCGGATTTGCTAAAAGCACCGTCATTTTTCATGTATTTCTATTAAAATGGAACACAGCCTGTCAAACAGAACTAGTGCTGCACTTGGATTTGAACAAAGAAACATTTCACTTCAGTTTTGTCTTGCAAACCCTTTAGAAGGGCCACGATAATATCTTGCAATCTGCTTCGCTTCCTTTCTTAAAAAAAGGCCGCTGAGAGAAACTACAAAGAATGAAAGCATAACTGTAAAAGAGGATCTACTCAGTTATTTCTTTCTCAGGTTACAAGTAGCATAAGGAAATACAAACTGTTTAGCTTTTACCCCAGCATATTTAGCTAACAGCCAGCTGCAGTACACATACTTTCACTGCGTAATTCTTTTTCTGATGTGGACGTCTAAGGTGTAAGCCCAAACAGCGTCTGGGAACACATGACTCTACATGTTTTACAAAACTTTACAAAACAGATTTTGAAGAGTTGCCGAAGGAATGTTTTCTCAGAACTAACTTTCTGGTTTCCAAAGCTTCACTTTCTGTTTTTACATAACTTTGGCAAGCTGGCTGAGGTTTCCATGGGAAAATACACTACAGTAAAAGCCTCAATGCAAACCAGATGCAGAGCAGGAAGGGGCAGGAAAGCTGTTTTACTTTACAGTCAGATAAATTTCTTGATCCAGGTTGCTACAGAGCTGCACAGACAGTTACAGCACCACAGCACAGGGAAGGAGCAGAGCAGATGAGGGAACCACCAGAAATCTGTGCACTTACTCGACTATCAAGGACACCACTTTCTCCTCTAGTTTATCACAGATCACCAGATTGGAATTTCATTGCAGCTGGCAGCACACACGGAGTCCACATGTAGGATTACTCTTTAAAAGAAGCAGCCACCCCCAGTTTATGTAATGAAACAGACCAAAAAACCTTCTTGTTACCTTTAATGATATTAGTTGAAGTTAACAAGTTGCTAAATTACAATGGTGCTTCAGCACTGGAAAAAATATCTTTTCTTTTACTGTAACTCAAATCTCTAGGTTTTCTTTCATTGTATTAAGCTCCAAACAATGTCCAAAACACCCATTCTTTCTACTCTCATACCACCTAAGGAAATCAAAAGGAAGATACCTAAAGAAAGAATTCCATGTCTTTCAACCTTGCCTAAAAAACTTTTATACTTTTCACAGTTTTTGAGTTATTTCCACCCCGCTCCCCCCTTCTCTCTCTTTTTAAGCTCTTAAAGTATGGTGTCTGCAGCCAGACACGATACCTGCAACTAAGACCTGACCAGCATGAGGAGGCATAAATAGCTTCTGTGTCTTGCATAAACAAAATCTTGTTAAAACAAACCCTGAGCCAGCCTATATTTCTCCGGTTTGCTTCGCAGGTTATCGTATTTGTGATAATGTAAAGTTTTACTAAAGTCAAGATTTATCAGATGTACTGTCTTCCCATTATCCACCAGGCCTAGAAGGGATCTATGATATCCACTACCTGAAAAATAAACCAGTGATAAGGGGGGGGGGCAGGGATACTTACTGCAATATCCTTCCAGGTATTAAGTTACATCGATAGACCCTGATCCATTCATCCCTCGCTCCCTGATCTCCCACCTTTCCCTCTATATGGGAACATGGAAAACTTTTTCTTAAAAATAATACCGTTCTCTACTGTGTTCTGGGAGATGTGAGTTTACAAGAGTTTCTAGTTACGGGAGGACAGCAGCCGCAGCTCTGTGCCAAACCCAGCCCTCACGCTCGCAGTTATTGCGCAAAGTGTTTTGTAAAGTGCACTCCAGCAAGCGTTAGCACCAATGAAAGCTCAAGTACACGATCCAAAACAGGGAGTATGCCAGAGGTGAAGCTTCTCTCTCTGAAAGAATATGTTGTGTTTTGTTGCATTTTTGAAGGGGGAGGAAAAAACAAGTGATATTTCATTCCAGGTTTCCACTCCCTTAAATAATCAACAGGAAGGGGGCAGCTATTCCAGTAAAGGGAAAAGTTTTCGCTGAGGCAAACAAGGCAGCCAGGCAGCCAATCCTATTTCCCAACACTCAAAAAATGAGAATGCTTACACTGCTGCCAGTCCAGTGTCTGACAGGACTCGACTACTCCCGAACAACAGACCTACAGCAGTTCAGCTGTCAGCTTTCACCAGCAGCCCGTGAGGGAAACAAATCCAGGAATGCTGAAGCCAGCTAACTTACTGCACTGAAGCACACAATACTGTAAGAGGAGAGGTGTTTTGAGAAGTTTTGGGGATTCATTTCTCTTCTTCATAAACACTCAGCCTTGCCCATGGCACAGTTAATGGAAACAGCACGTCCTGTTTTATGCCAGGTCATTTTTCCTGCAGCACGTCATGACGTCTGAACCATCCACTTCAGAGAGCAACTTACTCTTGCTAGCTGGGTGTAGCTAGGTAAATTGCAACACCTTTAGTAACTAGTCACTGCTCGGTTAAGACTGCTTTAGCTAAATTAAAATCAGCTTAGGGCAGTTTATAAAAATATCCCATTTTCCAAAACCACATTACAGACTATTTTTGTATATTTTCGTTCTGCTAGTTCCTGAAGTCATACAGTAGCCAACTGTTCCATTTTTTTAAGGGTTATGAAAATTAAAAAAAAAAAAAAAAAAATGCATTAAAAAAAATTCAAAAAAAAAAAAAAAAAAAAAAAAGTTGGCAACTCTGAAGCAGTACAGAAAAGGCTCAGCAGCAGCCTGACTTTTCCCACATAGCACTGCCTGTACCCTGGATTACTTGGAGGAGCAGCCCTACCAACAAAATAGTGGGTCAGTTTCTCTGACTGTACAATCAGCAACTGCTCTGCTGAGATCATCAACAAGCACAGAAGCGTTATGTACATGTGTCCATAGAGACACTGTCTGCCAACTTAAAAAAAAGGCTATTTTAGAGAGGTCAGCTGCTGGGCAGTACTGATTTTCAGTTACTCATACAAGATTTAATAAGCCCATTACCAACAACAGTGGGGATTTTTCTTCATCCAAGCTTGGAGGTCTGATCAGTTTCTGCATAACTGAATAAATATATTATCTTTCTCATGAAAAAAACCCACAATCCCCATTGCAAAGGCAAGTACAGACAAGGAGCTGACTCACTGAGACAGCACAATACCTCCGCTCCTGCTCAGAAGTTCGCTGAGCAGGAGGAGAGTAGACCCGGCACGACTGTCAGTTTAATGGCTGCTATTCATAGTGCCACCGACAGCTGCAAAACCATGAAGAATCGTGTCATTTTATACATCTGCTGCTCCTTTGGAGGAAGTTCTGAGCAACTGCAGAGAGAAATGCTGCAGTTGGGGGAAGACGTACAAGGTGTTCATAATGAAGACCTGAGAAGAAAACACATGCATAGGCACAGACTAGTCCAATTTCAGTGTCACAATTCCCCGTGAAGAGAGGGAAAATTAGAGGGGCTTTTCTGAAAATAAATCAGGCCACAAGCAACTTGCAGAGGATTAGGTAGAGGTGGGAACAAAACCATATTTAACTCAGTCCTTTAACCACTAAACAATTTCCAAGACCAAGCAGAGGGTAAGCCAAGGTCCTACGTCTGTGTCTCTGTGCATCAAGGTCCTATGAGGTCTGGCACAGGGAGCTCCCAGTCCAGCTGCAGTCTCTGTATAGGGCTATAAGACAAACAAAGAATTCCACCTGCAGTTACGGACTTGAACTTTGTAGTCCAAGTCACTGTCAGCATGGTTTCCAATAGCTCTGACCACCTCCCAGTTCTTATGGTCTCTAATTAGTTCATAACTTTACAGTGCTAAAAGAGCTCACACCGCTGCAGTCTCCCACCAGGACACAACTCCAGGCATCACGTTACACACAAAGCTCCCAAGCCCACAAAGGTATGGCTGCAGCAGCAGTAGAGAAAACTTTCCAGCTACAGTTTTTAATGAGAAAGCTTATCCAGGAACTCAGCAGCATACAATCAATGTAGATCAGTTTTGTATCCCTGCAAGCAGGAGGCAGAATATAGAAGAAAAATCGAAGAGTCAGCGCCTACCTTCCATCAAAAAAGAAGAACTTGCCGCGACCATTCTTTTCTCCATGCACAAAGTTTCCCTCAAATCTGTCTGTCGATGAATAGGTGACTGTACAGAATCCATGTGGCAACCCATCATCATCTAGATGCCCTGAAATAAAATCCAAACAAAGAGCAAAAGAACACATCAAACATTACATAAAATTGCAAACCCGTTCTGATTATGTAGACGCTTGAAATGCAGTGGCTCCCTAGTACAAAACAGTAATCTGCATCAAAACATCTCTGTTAGGAACAGCGATCAGAGATTCAGTACAACTGACGTCTGTACTTGTGTAACACAGTTAGCTTAAAATAAAAAATAAAAAGGGTCAGGATAAAAGAAAAGGGATGAGAGACAAGAGAGAGAAGAGAAGAATAAGCAAAAAGACATGTTTCTAAAAGAAACAAGGTTCATACTATTCTAACTAGTGTTAATATATGTCTTCAAAAATATAGTAATTCTTTATCTAAAATATGTATTTCCTCGTGAGAACAGAATAGATTTAGACTTCAATCCACTGAGTAAGAAAAGGTTTGTTTTCTTCTTTTGATAAATACATGTCTTACAACAATGTGGGTATGCCATCTCATAGCTATATCCACAGGAATTTAAAGAAATAAGAGCATGTAATATCTATAATACTRTGCCCTTGCAATATGTCAGTCAACTTGCTATTTCATATTTTAAACGCTGCTCTCCAGTGCCTTTCTGATGTGTTCACATTACATTCCCCCATCCCATTCCCTTTCCTAGCCATATCAGTTTTCCCCATTACAGCTGTTGCACATGGGGAAAACGGAGGGGCGACACACAGGGATCCTCATCTGCACGGGTCTGTACTTTACAGAATACAACTGGCCAACTCTGATTAAGTGAAAGCATAATACAGCTCCTATTGCATCTCTATCTGCCTCTTCAAAGCCAAAAGAAAATGGAAGAAGAGTGTTTTAAACAATTGTTATTGTCTAGTTTACCTGTGTGAACTTGGAGCCCTTAGCACTGCGTTAGCAGAACATTCCTCCGACTCCAGAATGAAGATGCTCAAGCTCAGCGGGGCTGCTTTCAGCACAGTGATACACCGGGTGCAGGTGTAACAAGCTCCCATCATGACATTTTAGCAGGTATAAATTTTGCATGAAAACTGACGAATAAATAAAAGCTAGCGTATATTTATGTTCTTCCACATTTCTAAATAAAAACTGACCTCTGATCCCCAGAGTCTCTTGCTGAGGCATAGAAAGCCTATTAGAGATGAGAGACAGCACACGCATCCACCTCTACAGGCTTTGGGTCAAGCTCTTCCCTGACTAAATTTGCCCTAAAATGAAAAGGTTCAACACACATATGGAAAGGCAGAAACAAACTCCAGTGTGAGGGGGAGCGATTACAGCCCAGGCTGACGCAGGCAACAAGAGGCAYTTCAGTGTTACCAAACCTCGAGTCCTATGCCCAGAGAGAAAACACGCTGTGCAGACAGCAGTGGGAAAAGCTAGCCACCCATGTGGCTTCAGAAGTCCAGCTATTCATGCCCCGATTGCAACATGTCCCCAGGGTTCTGCGGGGACAAGGGTACCCAGAGGGCACACGCATGGCCACGTGTTCTTCTCACATCACCATAAGCTACTGCTTCCTTGGGATGCTCCGCAGCCCCTCAGGGACATCACCGACAGGGCATGGTAAGGATGTGGGGTAGCATCTGGTTAAGAAGTCCTCTCTTATGAGGCACATGACATGCCCCAGCCTTTTAATACTAGAACAATTGACAGAAGACTGCCATACAGCACAGGATACTTTGTCAGGATATATTTCCAAACTTTTGTCTATC
>JAYKAV010003443.1:1829572-2051907 GCA_035582835.1 Phoebastria nigripes
GGGGGGGGGGAGGTTGAAGGCGGAGGTGCCTCGCCCCACAGCAAAATGGCGGCTGGGGAGTGGGGCGGCGGTGGGAGGAGGGAGTGCGGCCGGGTGTCAGCCGCCCAGAGTCACCTCCAGTGGAAGCGGCGCCGGGCAGCGCGGGGAGCGCGGATCCCCCCGCACACGCGTGCGAGACCCACACTGACGGGAACGCACACGGTCCTCAAGCGAATGCACGAGGAAATCGTTAAATTTCTGCTGAAGAATGTTCCTAACATGGCACAACGCAGCACAGACGGCAGGAAAACCCCAACCCATCCAGCGTTGGGCCCCCAGGGAACTCTGTCTTGTACAGGGCTGGCACAGCACCCTTGGACTGCTGCTCCAAATTTGCATTTCTACAGTTCACCTCATAAAGTAGACCTCCTTATGGACCCCTAACAAGCACCCTGACACCACTTCTCCCTCCCCACACCAAGAACCACTCTTATCTGCTGCTCGACGTTGAGGGGTTTAACTGCCAAAACACACAGGCTCTTGGACTTCAGTTTTGCAGGAAGGGTGACAACCCCAAGCAGCAGGTGCAATTTGTGAGCTCTTACCCAGGGGACATGAGGATGGTGCTCTATCACCCCGTGCCTCAGTGTACCGCAGGGACCTCACACTCCACTACAGCTTGACAATTCGCAGGAATCACCTTAAAGGAAAGTCAGAGTGTTTCTAGGTCTTCCAGCCGGCTGTCTTGGGAGCGCAGGAGGTATCTCCTTCATCCTACCGGAGATGACCCAGACAGTCGGGGGCTGGAGCACGTGCTCTGCGAGGTGAGACTGAGGGAACAGGGCTTGTTCAGCCTGGAGAGGAGACAGCTTCGGGGGGACCCAGCAGCAGCCCACCAGCACTTACAGCAGTGCTACTGAGAAAACAGGCTCTTCACAGTGCTGGGAGGACAAGAGGCAACGGGCATTACTGAAAACAAGAGAGGTTCAGACGTGACATAAGGAGAAACTTGCTCCCCATGAGGACAGCCGAGCAGTGTAGCAGGCTGCCCGGAGGGGCTGTGCAGTCTCCATCCTTGGCGCTTAAAGACCAACCAGATAAAGCCCCGAGCAGCCTGATCTGACCTCAGAGCTGACCCTGCCGTGAGCAGCAGCTTGGAGTAGAGACCTCCTGGGGTCCCTTCCCACCTGAAGGAYGTGGTGAGTCTACGCTGAGTCAGCCACGTGTTGCCAGGCAGTGCTGCTGAAGTCAGGGACAACATCACACCAGGAAAACAGGACAGCTACAGCTTAGCGAAACAAAATAATTAGATATATCTGCAGAAAGAGAGTTTGGAAATCTTTAAACTGGAGAATAATGAGGTTAGTATTTGACCTAATTGACACGAGAACTTATAAAATAGTCTCAAGAGCTTTGGAGAGGATTTGAGACATACAGAAAGCTTGAGCAGAACAGAAGGGCTTGCTTTTGTATCATAGGTGGTTAATTTAACTAAAGGACAGTCAGTTTTGCTGTTTAGGAGAGAGAATTTGTGGCTTAAAGCCCATATACTTAAAACAATTCTCATCTCAACACACCAAAAAGGAAACTGAGGCATGAGAACAAGGCATAGTCATTGAATTGATGAAACAGTCCTGTTTTATCTGCAGGTTTACTGTGCTCAAGCACAGTAATATTGTCCTGGAGCACAATAGGAACCCCTATAAAATGTATCATCTGTTTTGTTTCACTAACTGTGAGTCTCTGAAGAGATTAATTGATACTCAGTGCATACATAGTGTTGGAGTTATCAAAGGTGATGTGCTTAAGCTATTAACATACCTGGTGAGAAGAAAGGAGATGAGGCTTTGGGCCAGGAGCTGGAACACGTGGTTGGTACCCTTTTCACTAAGAGATAACAAGTGTTCAGGACGTACAACAGAAAGCAAGGAAACGGGCACTGCTGTGACCTACACACACAAATAAGAAAGTACAGATCAACAGGAGCTTTAAACACGGTAGTGCGGTGGGTGCTCACCTGCAGAAGCTCATCAGGATGTGGGATAGCAGCATTCGTACTAAAAGCACGCCCTGTTCCCCTACCTTTTGCCAAAAAAATCATACAGTAAAAATGCTAAGATTACAAGTTCTCCAAATACAAGAAATACCCCTCCAACTGCAACATGCCCTGCTTTATATAGAAGCTATTCTCCTGCCTTTAACTGCATAACCACATACTCTTTTTCCAGAGGGCCCATGCCCTGCTGTATGATTACAGTGCTGCCTTTTGCCCTGTTCATTCCACATACAGCCCCAGGCCTTGCTTACTCTATTTACTATCCTCCACTGCATATAAGGGTAACACTTATGAGAGCTTCTGCTCTTCTGCCTCCATGGTACCCAGCTTCCTCACACGTTAATTAACTTATTTTTGCAGCACAGCAATGGCACTATGCATGTTATCATTTCTACAGTAGGAGAACTAARAGACTCAGGCTAGAAGTATTAAAGTGTCTGGTAAATATCAAGTTCTGGATTGTTGTCAAAAGTTCTTAGCGTTGCACGGCATTTCACATGTTCAAAGCATAATTTCCATTAACTTCAAATACAGTTGTAAGAACAGCATAGCAACACTAAATGAAAATGATGGTAAACACACTGTTCTAGCATTTAATGTGGATATTAAGAAGTGGTGAAAAATTTAACATCAAACTAGAAAAAACTCAACTCGCACCATTACCCACAGCCAGGCTGCTGTATGAGAGCTCAGCCATCTGCTGAGCTACTCCCAAGTGTCCCTTGTGGAGCAGAAAACAAGTGGTGATCAGCTGTGAACAGTTTGGTTCAGCCAATGTGCCCACCACAGGAGCAATCCCAAGCAAACGCTTAGTAGGCTGCAGTGTTTAGGGGTCTCATCAGTTCAGACTTCTTCATTTGTTTTGACAGACTGCAGAGGCACCTCAAGGCTAGTGTTCAGCTTTCTTAACTGTCTAAACAGACAAGCAGACATGTTGGGGCTCACAGTGTGTCTTGACATCATTAAGCATTGTCCAAGTTTGTTCCAGCTGCTAGGAGCTGGTTGCCTCTTTTATTTTCTTCTAAGCAGGGATCTGATGCTGCCTTGCCCTCCTTAAATGTTAACTCTGCATCCAACAGTCTAATCTTATTATTGTTTATGCAATCCCTTGCCTTACCTATTATTTAATGCCAACCTCTGGGAGGAAAAAGAAGCCTAAATCTCCCTGCACTACTCTGACTGTGGTAAGGATCCTTTGCAAACAAGCATGTGATCATATAATGAAAGAGAGCAGCAAAACACACAGAATAATGTGGTGAGGTTGGACATACAATCTCTGTTCCTTTACTTCCTTCGTATTTCAGTTTGGAAGAGCAGTAACATTCTCTTTTAACATAAGTTCATAAGACTGCTAATCAAAACAACAAAAAGTATCACAGTGACTCCTAGCTATGCTCCTAAGGTCACGGAATTAATGTAGGAGCCGGTAGCATCAGGACATTGTCACCTATGGGGAGGAGATGGTGGGGCAAGGAGGAGTGTCTGTTTTGCAAAGGGGCCTTGGAGCTGCTTGCTGAGAGCAACAAGAGGAATCCAGAGATTTGGTGTTTCTAAGAAAATCTTGGAAGAAGTTGTTTTTGTTGATTTAAAATCTCTGCTCCTTCCCTATGGTCTGCCTTCCTGCCCCTTCCTTACAGCTTCCCCCCCTCTTTCTCTTCTTCTGGTTCTTTTCCCTTCTCTCAGTACTGAGCACCGCCAGCTCTCGCCCAGCCTGCCTGTGTGCCCTGCTCGGCTGCCCTTTTTGCCTCATGCAACCTAAGCAGAGCTCAGGTACAGCCTGCTACCTCATAAAAAGTGGGTTTTGTCATCTCTAAGTAGGACAAGCTTTACTAAGACAGAAAAGGGAATGACCACTTCCTAAAACTACTTGAAGTGCTAAAATAAGAAAGAACCCTTCTAACACTCCAGGCTGTTGCTTATTTAATCTGCAATGCTGCGTGTTTACAAGATACTCTGTTTTTTGAAGGACAGCACTTGAAGGCTTAAATCGAGGCATAGTGGGTTGTGCTTTGGTGATTCCTGAACTGTGAACAATGTTCCTTCAGACATTTGTAACACACAAATGACACCTCTAACACATGAAAACTTTTGCATCTCTATAACAAAGAAGCAATATCATTTATTAATCCAATTTACATTCAAAACACTCTCATTTTATCCTTACTGCTGAAGTTGGTTATCACTGCTCCTTTGTCAGATGAGACAAAGCAGCTGTGGTTGATATTTCTGGCCAGGGCTGTAACAGCTTGCGTATCTGCTGAGGGGCTCTAGCATTATGAATCTCCTAAAGTTGCAATGTCAGCACACGTAGAGGCAGCCATTTGTGTCCAGTTTTTGTAGGAGGCTCCCAAATTCGGGGCTGCTGTGGATGGTCAGGCCCTCGGGGCTGTCTGGGTGTGAACACCTTGGGACGATGGGTTTTATTGGATGGCTGGACAGACGTTTTCTCCAGTTTCTCTGCAGTGGGAGGGTCAGAGCTACCCCAACTAAGGCCACAAAATCTGGGCTTTTAAAACCCCAGAGCCTGGATATGTCAGGAAGTGTCTTATCAAACCCAAGGAGACCCAAGGCTCCCACTGGGATGAAAGTACACCTGATTTTTTTGTCTAGCCCAAGCCAGGCTTTGCTGATGTAGGGAAGACTAAATGGTTCAAACTGCAAGCTGTGGACTCTGCCCACAGGACACTGACTGAGAAGCTGGGCAGCAAAAAGCATGTGTACAGCCTGGTGTTGTGTCCAGCCTCATCGTCAAGTCACAGGGGACTTGCAGGTGGATTTCTTTCAATTTATACTCCCAAGGCTTCCCTTTTGCATTTAAGGGGGAAAAGAATCACTGAGCCTAAGGAAAAGTAGAAGATTAGCTCTGCAGCCTAGCAATATTGAGATGCACTCAGATATGGAAGAGACAAGTTTGTGTCCAAGTTGTTTATCCTGAATGAATATTGAATTATTTCCTTGGGAATGTTTCACTTCATAGGAGAGGCTGACAAAGCATCATCCTGAATGCCCAATTTTCAAGAGACTTCTTTACAGCTAGGTTAATGGAGGTTGGGCTGCTTATTCATGAAACCTGAGACTCTCTGGGGATAATTTACAACTCTTGGCTTCCCCCATGCCTTACTGGCTCTTTTAGGTAGTTTACCAGGTTCAGTGAATGCCATTTGCAGGTGTGAATTATATGAGCAGTCTGAGCTCACTAACTTGAAGAATTTTTGTGGGTGATTGCCTGTCAATAGGTTGTATTGTTTCCCATCGATGGAGAAATCCAGAGAATGGATGCTACGGGAAGAAATATATATACATTCTAAATTCTTTCATCATAATATCATAGCATGCACAAGCTATGCTTAAGGCTTGGACTATATAGATGGATATACTGCAGGGTAGAGACTCTGCGCCTCATACTGCTTATAGAGCCAAATGCCGTTCTTCCTAGCTGCTCATCAGTATGGACAGAAGACTTCCCTCTGCAATTGAGTGCTCTACAAAAGATTACTGTGTTTAAGTGACACTCCTGAGCAGATGTCCTATGGTTCCCTGTACCAACAATATGCATCTTTTTTTATTGGTTTCTTGCTGCATGCATCAAATACTAAACTCATCTGACATGGTTACTGAGGGTGTCAGAATTTTTCTCTTCTGTATTTCAGTTCTCTCTTTCCTTGGAGATAGTGGAGGAATAAGGCAGATAAATCTCACATTACTACAAAAAACTGAGTTACTCCTGAGATTCTCCTTTCCTTGAGTTTCTTTCCAACAAAAAGTGCCTACATCTTGCTATATCCCAGTCATTTGCCTGTCTGTAACAAACCCTCTAAACTCAGTATTGGAAACACAGAGAAGCGTTCACATTAAGTAATGGAGTAAACGGTGAGGAAAGTTTCCAGTGCAAAGCTGAGTTTGAACTTTTAGTCAATAAATTCTCATTATGGCTCATCAGTAGAGGAAGTCTTGTGTAACAGATAAGGTTTCCTTGGTGTGTGCATTTCTTACTGTCCCTTTCCCTAACATTTGAAATTACCTCTCATGCCTAAGATTGGAGAAGTTTATCGTATTTCCCAGCCTTTTGAATATACGCATTATCTAGAAGCTATTCTGTTTTCTAAATCAAATTCCATCCTCATCGAGTGGCTGAAGAGGCTCTGCATCTGCCAGATGATGTACACAAACCACAGCATGTTGTCAGTAATGACATTCAAGCTATACTCTGTTCTCTTGTTTAGTCTGGGAAACTTGTAGTACTCTTTCACAGGCCACAAGAGTTTAGACTAGATGGGAGCAAAACAAGGAATAAAGTAGATGGAAGCGCAGGAAGAAGCTACACACACAGACTGGGGAAACCTGGTGGAGAGTTCTCTCCCAAAGACAGGGAAGGGATGTGTCTTTCTGTCTCCGCAGCATCACTTTACTAAGTTCACCAATGGGTTTATGCATCTGATTTATATYGCAGCAAATTGTCCCATGTCTCGACTTCTGAGAGAGGCAAAGCAAAAGGTAATGGGGGAGCACATGCACCTGAAATTTTGATAACAAGCTTGTTTGAATCCAGTTTCCTCATCAGCCAAATAATTAGTGGCTGGCTCCACATAGTGGTTTCTCATGTAATTCCACTGAGTAGGGGTTTGGTATTTGGTATTTTCTCTCCCAAAATAGCATTGCATTAGTTTTCCAGTGAGATGCCATTTGCAAGCCTGATTAGTCTTGCAGCCTGTGCCTCTGCAAGCCTCTGAACAGTAGAACAGTGAAAGCTGGCTGGAGTCCTTCTGGCCACTGCCAGTCCCACTTGTGGCTGGAGAGATTAGGGATTAGAAGGATGGTTGTGTTCTCATGCACATCACTGAGTGTGATATCAGGTGTCTGCAGAGATAGGGATAGCATATCAGTGGGTGTGTTTGCCCTCTATTACCTTAAGGGTGCACTGAGATTTCTAAAAAAAAAATAGCAGAGAGCTAAATGTATGGAAATATTATACCAACCCAAGTCAGCATCTGGCACCTAAGAAATAACCATGCACATCCCACAACCTTGGCTTAGAGGTCTTATCGCAGACAAGTTTTTGACACATGGTTATGGAAAAGTAACTCTGCCAGTCAGAACCCTTACTTCATTTCCCTCTCCGGAACCGCCTTCCTGGTAGGAAAAATCTCACAAAAGTTTAAAAACCTCTTTTCTGCTGAAGCTGTCTTATTTGCCTCAACTCTCAGCTATTTAGCAGTGATCTGAGACATACAAACGTATCCCTCATGCTCCTTCAGTCCTACAAGCATGACTGATTATATCAAGCATTTCTGCATGTGTCAAAGAGAGCATAYGTGCTGATGAGATGTAGCCGTTTACCTGGCCTTTTAGGGTGCTACAATGCCAAAGATACTCCTGTGAAACATCTTTCAGAGGCCAACCTACCTATCCCCTCATTCAACTCATCTTTAAAAAATGAGCCATTTTTAAAGCAGAGGACTAAAAGAAGAAGGAAAAGGCATGTGGCTGTTTTTATTCCCAGCTTCCAGCTTTGCAGGTGACCCTTTTTCTGCACAGCACCTGCCTGTTGCTCAGCCAAAGCCTGAGTTACTGACAGGGCTGCAGCGCAGCTCCGTATATGGTTTGCTAGAGTTGAATCCCAGAGCTTCAGAAGAATCCTCTGGCAAAGGAAAAAGGCCAAAGGGACTCTCAGATCTTGCTGTTTGTTTGTTTCTACAAAGCCTTTGCTAATATTTATTTGCCCATCTGAAAGTGAGGATTAATTTTCAGCACTGAGTGAGGATTTTTAAAGCTATGACAAGTCTGCTAAAAGTATCTCTTTTCAGAAGAAGTTGTGGTGAACGAGATGTTTTACTGTAAAGACCTTGTTAGTGTGTGTGCTGCGCGCAGCTGTGTGATTTTGTATCACTTCATTAAGCTGTGACCCCCTGTGTTACTCAGAGGCTTTGATTTCAATTGCGTAAGCATTTGTGTCAGCCTGAGAGGAAGCCAAGCTGATCCACACAAATAATGCTGGACTTGCGTACTGTAAAAAGCATGACTAAACTTTAATCAGAAACTTTCTGACACTTGTTAACAACAAGATAGGTTCCCGTCTGCTTCCAATTTTGCAATCTGTTCTCTCTGCAGGATGTGCGGGGTTAACGTGTAGCTTTCCATTAAACCATGATTCAGTAACTGGTACCAATCATCATTTCTGGGAACCGTATACGCTTCTGGGACCAGCCAGTGAGAATGGGAACTCTGATGCTCTTTTGAAGGTGGCAGCACATGCGAATCCAGCTGCTGAGTCTTCAGCTTACAGCATAGACAAACTCTCTTCTTGCACCAAATGTCCTGCTGTTTCTGGTAAGCTCTGTCTCACGATGCAGTGACTGCARGTGCAGTGAGTAGGCTCTTCCCTGGCCTGTCTCTGCATGGACCAGTTGTAAAAATAAACAAGGCGATGCACAGGTGTTTAAGAGGGCAGTGGGGGAAAGGAGAGAGAGAAAAGACTCCTCCTTCCTGAGGATGTATATATAGTGTATAAAAGCAAACTCAATAAAGATCTAATGGGGTAGGACAAAACGTTGTCTGACTACATCGTGTTAACACATTCACCAAATAGCACTTGCCCTCTTGAGACCCACTTGGCAGTTTGGCTYGCACAGCAAGACCACAGTATACAAACAACTGCTGTGTACGCGCATGGCCAYGGAGTGGGACCTCAGGCTCAGATGTAAGGAATCACAGCTGTGAACAGATAATGCAGCAGGCAACAGAATGGCAACCTGATGTCACRCAGGATGAATAACTGACATGGTTAATGTGTACATGTGCACATGCATCTGGATACTACTCTTTTAAGCTCTTATCTCTACCACAGTGATTTTTGATAATCTGCCTCCGTTGAGAAGCAGATGGGGATGCTTAGCACTTGCATTTTCTATTGATAGAAGTAACATGCCATAAGTGTGTGTGCATGAAACATCCTAAACATCTATTCCTACAGCAAAACAGATTTTTATAACCCCATCTTTTTAAAGTTAATAGTTGTATACTCAGTTGCGCCACTATTTAATTTTGTCCAAGTTTCACAGAATGCAGGTGTGCAGTCTTAAGCTTTCTATTTCTACATATGTCCCTCACTTTTCACTGATTTTCAACAGGACCACTCTTTCCAGAAACCAGTCTGACTTGCTAACAAAAGAGAAAGAAAGGCGAGGTTCAGTATAGTGCAACACTCACTCTCTAATCACATCCTTTCAATTCATTGAAACAGAGGCTATGCAGACCTCAACAAAACAAAAATAGTTTCTTCCAGATATTTCTAGAGGCATGGCTAGCATTTAGAATGGTGTTGCCAGAAGCAGCTAAGAACCTGTATGTTTTTATTTAATCTTTGGCCTACAAATCTATGTTAAAATGCACAAGAAAGTCTAATGTATACCTAAGCACTGTGATAGGTGGGTTGGCAAAGGCAGCCGTGAATCCGCACAGTCCTCAGCTGCAGCTGTGTACGCAGAGTMCATGTGAAAAGCTGGATTTGTTCTAGTCACCAGCAGGCCAATATGTGGGATACCGCTTTGTGGTAACTTAAACTTTCCATGCTGTTGTTGAAAATGTGCCTCAACCACCCACAACTTATTTGGCATCATATGTTAGTGGGGACTRGTATTGCCCTCCTATTGCTCACGCTGTGAGGTAGGCAAGGTCTTTGAGCCAACTACTTCACACCAACCGGTCTTGGGCAGAGTTTTCCCTGGCAGTTTTTTCCTTCAATATACACAAGCCTTCTTTTGAAATTCTCAGGACTGTTCTGACATTGTGCAAACCCACAGTTAATGTTAGCTCAGCTATGCCCTGCAATGGCAGAAAATGAAAGCCACTGCTGTGGAACAGCTGTGCACGCTACTTGCTTTCAAACATTGCTGAGAGCGCTTGCTACTTTTTTCTTAATAGTGATGCTTCCAAATGTATGCTGCCAATGTAGTAGTGAATGTTTTATGCACCCATCTAGTGCTGACAGAAGGGCTGCATTCTGATCAGTTTGCACAGGGAGGCATGCAATTCTGTCAGTAAAGCCATCAAAATAAGCCCTCTGTTCAGAGTGCCCGTATCTTGTTAGCAAGGACATCCACACATTCACCTGCACAGAGACAGTGCTCCAAATAACTCAAAATTTGGGTTAACTCTCAATTAAAAATRTAGATGTTGAATCTCTTTCTTCCTCTGAAATGCCAGGTTGGCAATATCACTGGACCTGGGGGCAGACAAAATGCTCCTTTGATGAAGGATCTATTCTTGGCTGTGTGACAGACCCCCTAGGGAGCCTGCTACAAGTCATTTCAGGCAACGCTTTCGATAACGTTTTGCCCTGGCTCAGGTCTACTTGCTGTCATTGAGTTCCGCTTGTGCAGGAGTAAACCACTTCTAGGTACTTCTGAAAAGCCTGCGCTTAACCCTCCTGCAAGCCTGACTGAAGCCTTGAGCTTGACATGCTTCTCACTGACTGTAAAGCTACTCTCCCTCTCTTCCTCTCTCTCTCTCCATACCTCAMACATGCCATAGATGTGAAGATGTGGGATCCCATCCACATACCTGTTTTGAAGCTAAATTAATGTTTGTAAAGCATTAAGATCCTCAGTTATATAAATCTGAAGTATTGCTAGTAGCTTGGAGCTTCTTTGGCTGCAGACCTATGAAAAGAGTGCAGAAGGATGGGGTGGGCAGATGCACACTCAGGAAGATGCATACCTCTGCTGAGTTTTCACCCACTGCCTCTTTTATCTTGGTCAGTCCCGTTCCATTAGTTGCCTGTTACCGCGAGCTAAGCCAAGTGCTGCACTGATATATACCCTACCATTCAGAAAGCTTAGGGCCAGCCTTGGTAATTCTGCTGGCCAGTGCTTCAGGGAAAACTGGCAGTACAACTCATCAAATGAACTGAGTCATTCTCCATGTACTTCCTAAAAGGATTATGACCAATGGTAATTGCTTGTAATGAACAGGCACCCATCTTTTCCAAAAGATTAACTTCCATTGCACGGGGGTGAGGTAATCTGCACAGGTTTATACCATACTCCCTGGTTATGCCCAGCTCAATTTAAGATGGATCTCCTTCCTCAAAAAAGCTCATAAAATGCCTAGCTCTTGTCTTCATTTCTACAGCCCCAGTGGTTTTGTTAGACAGATGCATGGCTACAGCAAAAGGTTATTTCATGTATAAAATGCAAAGCAACAGGCTCGATAGCCCTCAGAGCAGGGAGAGGGCTCTGTTGGCAAGGAGGGAAGCTGTTCTGGGGGGTGGAGGTAAGAGTCCTGTGTACCATCGGAAAGGCCACTGCACAAATATAGGAGAATTGCAAACCCTGACCATGCAGGAGGGATAGATCAATGCACACCCTAGCTTGTTCTGGCCATCCTTCCTTCTGAGCACTGCCCTGATACACGTAAGGACGAATGTTCTTTGATGCACCCGTCATGGGCAGGACCTTCTGCTAACATAAAACAGGAAGGTTGGCGTAACTTCTGAAGCTCCTGATCTCCTTATTAGGGTGCTGAAAGCCAGCAGGTACCACACATTCATATACTCACTATCGTCTCTCTTCCAGTGTCCCACCGAGCGGAGGCTGCAGCACAACTCTTGGCGTGCTTTTGCAATCCTACATGGCATTCACAGCTGTTTTGCTGCAGGGGAAAGGGCAGGAGTAAGAAGCAACCAGTGCTGGCTACAGGCACAGAGAGGCTGTAGATGCAATGCACGGATGTTCGGTGCTGCTGGAGGCAGTTACTAGTGGCTGCAGATCTGCATGCCCACGTAGCTTATCAAATTATACTGGGCCTACATCCCCCTCAGTAATCAAGGCTCTGCTGGCRGTTCCAATTACACACTCTCTTTGTCGCAGGCTAATAACTAAGCTGTAAGCTGTAAGTTTACGGCAGCACACTGTGGCACCAAAGTCTTGGAGCATTTTGTTCTTAAAGCATGTGTTACTTCTACAGGGTTTTTTTTGAAGAACAGAGATTGCAAATAGAGAAACAATTAAAAAAACCAGTGATACACTCAGAAGCTCACTAGGCTCATAAAATGGAAATCTGACCTGCTTTACAAAAGTTATTTCGGGATTTTTGCATTTTTAATTTACGAATGTTATTTATCGTTCACCAACTGGTTGCTGTGTATTTCAGCATTATTACCTGCTTCCCTATTATCACGATGGTCTGACAGTAAAGTCAGACTAAGAACAAAAGAGTTAATGGATAAACTACCACATGTTGCCATTTCTATCGAGTCTAGTTTTGAAAAGCGTCTACACATTTATTAGGCAGACTGACTTTCAAATACCACGTAAGGTGACCCGTCTTGCCCCCCGGCCTCCCTCTCGCTTCCTGGCTGTTTTGTGCCTTCACTCACACGAGCCCTGGCAGGCAGAGGGCAGAAGTTGAGCACCACCATATGCAAGTCGTCATGATTATTTCAGCAACCTGTTTTCCTAACAGTCATTTGGGGCCACCGCTTTTCCATTCTGAGAGATTAAGCATGGAAGGTGACACAAGGCATTTCTGCAGCCACGCAGACACAAATGCGCGCACAAGAGTACTTCTCTGCAGTAAGGATCAGGACTAAAGTRTTTAAAGGATCAACCTAATAAGCTTTGGAGATTCCCTAAGTTACGGTGTCTCTAGAGCATGCTTATTTTTCCACTCCTAGGAAGTGCTGTAGCAATTACAGAGAGGTTTGTATTCAAACTAGTGAACACAGACTTCAGTTTGTGCTAAATCCCAGTATTTGCCTAAAATATTTAAGAAGAATAAAATAACATTAGTGTTTTGCAGCTGGATTCAATAATAGCAGTGGCATCTAATTAGTTCCTGTCACCAGAGGGCATTGGAGGACAAGCTGATTTTTAGAAAGCACGGGGCCCTATCCCTTCAGTTAAACCAGTGAATATTAATGAAGCCAGCGGGCCTGAGACCTCCCTCTTGTTGGTACAAAACAAGCAACTCTGGCACAAGCAAACAGGGAACGGGGCCCTGGGTTTGCCCCATGCAGAGCTGCAGGCTAAGGGGCATCTCCTCACTTGTTCCCCTGCAACTGTGCACGCATCTGAGGACAAGCTTGAGCACAAATCAGGAACGTGACTAAATGGTACTTCAGAGATTGCCATGCAGCCAAGTCACAAGTGTGTTGGGATGGCTCTTGAGGTACCAACCACGCACCAACAAAAAAATGCCAATACTTGGCAATCAGCCTCTTGGGTCCCTGAGTGCGGTGCAGTGGGTTATTCAGAAGACAGAGTGCAAGAGAGGCAAACAAAGCGGCTGGGGACCTTCCTCCTGGAAGGAGCTGAGCAAGGGGCTGGGGGGCAAATTTGAACTATCAGTCCATGGCTCCCCAGCCCAGACCAGCTGTCTTGTAACACACCTACAGCGTACGTGGAGACTACGAGGTTCTTCTAGGCTCCAGCAGTTTCCTTCTAATTCCTAGTCTGATTCATGAAATTAATTTCTATGTTAAATACAGGCTCAGAGGTTTACAGCAGGAGAGGATTTTCTTAGACTGCCTCACTTGACTGAAGGGTACCTCTTCAGATCAGCAAGGGAATAAAACCAATGTGAGCCTGGAAACAGTGTGAGAAGTACTCAATTTGTCTGGTGCCAAAATGGCAACTATATTTCAGTTAGCAGAAAGAGATATCATCCATTAGAATCGAACAACGAGGCTTTCTATGCGTTATGAACACTTTGCTTTTAAATGGGAGGGAGTAGGCCAAGTGGCCTGGTCTCTTATCACCGTAAAATAGCGATGCTCATTTATAAACTATGACTGTGGCAAATTTATGCCCCATGTCAGATCCCCAAGGCTATGAGATCATTGACTTCAATTAGAGAGTGAATACTGCTGTGTAACAGTCAAAGGCCTTTAAGTCTAAGGCAGGGGTTCTTGTGCTTTTCAGGCAGGATCAGCTCAACACCCTAATAATAACGTTCCAGCTTATATCAGTCAATGGTTTCATTTGCATCATACTCTACTACTTTGTTTTTCCTTTAGACATGTATTTTTTTAATTGCAGTTCTTGTTTCACTTCATTCTTGCAATATGCTAAGCAACTACAACAGTCAAGTAAAAGAGGGAAAGCAATGGGGTTGTCCTGGTTTCAGCTTGGATAGAGTTAATTTTTTTCCTAGTAGTTGGTATAGTGCTATGTTTTGGATTTAGTATGAGAATAATGTTGATAACATGCTGATGTTTTTAGTTGTTGCTAAGTAGTCTACCAGTCAAGGACTTTTCAGCTTCCCATGCTCTGCCAGGTGCACAAGCAGCTGGGAGGGARCATAGCCAGGACAGCTGACCCAACTGGCCAACGGGGTATTCCATACCATGTGACGTCACGCTCAGTATATAAAGCTGGGGGAAGAAGAAGGAAGGGGGGGACGTTCRGAGTGATGGCGTTTGTCTTCCCAAGTAACCGTTACGYGTGATGGAGCCCTGCTTTCCTGGAGATGGCTGAACACCTGCCTGCCGATGGGAAGTAGTGAATGAATTCCTTGTGTTGCTTTGCCTGCGTGCGCGGCTTTTGCTTTACCTGTTAGACTGTCTTTATCTCAACCCATGAGTTTTCTCACTTTCACCCTTCCGATTCTCTCCCCCATCCCACCGTGGGGGGAGTGAGCGAGCGGCTGTGTGGGGCTTAGTTGCTGGCTGGGGTTAAACCACGACAGGGGTGTATTGATTTATTTGCTGTTTTAGATGTAAAGCCTTGTCAACTATACAAAATACAATAATCAATGTATGGACTTTTCCAGCTCATCACATATTTCAAAGGTAGTAYGTATACATTGCCAAAAATGCTAACTCATTCATTTCTCTTTAAAAGCCAGGTGGTCTCCAAAAAATTAGTACCGAAAGTTGTCACACTGACATTGTTGTGGATCACGGGAAAGAAATGGAACTGCCTTAAAGCCCTTATAGAGAATGCTTCCAAGCTGTCCATGAAGTTTAAAATAAAGAGGATCTGACATGAATTCATGACTTGTGTCGATACCAGGACATGCCTCAAAACAAAATGCATCCCATTCTCTATCCTGTATAAATTGCCTTATTCTTCTCAAAGCTTATAATCTGGGAAGACACAATTTCTCATGAGTACTACATTCTTAAATTTCTTATAGAATCAATAGAACAAACTCAAAATTACAAAAAGCAGAGATTAAACAAAGCAGTGTATCTGTTGGGATACCTGTTTTTTTGCACTGATCTGAACACTTTCACTAGTGTGCTTTTAGCAGGAAAACTGTTTCAAGAAAGGCCAAATTTTAATTTATTTTGAAACTTAATTTTTGCATCTTAAACCAAGTTAAAATAAATTTCTTCTCCAAGTAGAAGTAGTGTTTTAATTTCAAAATAGAAAAATGCTTGGAATATTAATCTTTTTTGCCCATTAAAGAGTTGACCTCCTTCTGCTCCCCTTTGGGGAAATGTGGGATTTAAAGTGACAGGTAAAAACAGAACCAAAATCTTAAACTAATACTAAGCTAGCAAATGCCAAAAATGAAATTTTGATTAGGAAATAAAACCACAATAATGCCCATGGGAAATTAAGAAGGGATACATTTCCAAAATGACCTAAAATGCTTTTGTTTACTTTTGAATTAGCATAAATCATGAATGATACTGAAACAACACAACTTGAAGTATATCCCAATATTCTCTGCCCGTGGTCATGCTGTGCTTATTTCAGGCTATCAGTATTTTATAAGAGAACACTGCTTATACAATCATGCCCACGTATGGTAATGCGCACATAGCTCTATCCACCAGGGAAACTAAGTACAATTTATATGTTGATGCACTTGAAAGTTAAGATACTGGAAATGCTACTTCCCTACCTGCAACTCCAGATTTTGGCAGGTAGCATTCCCCTAGCATTTTATTTATTGCTCTATTTATTTTCTCCAGTCATTTTTCTTTTAGATTACCTGAGCAAGGCTTCCTAAAGGAACAGTACCACTCAGAGAAAATGGACCAAAACTTGCCTTTTGGTCCTCCTCTAGGGCAATGCTGCCTGCTTCCCTCAGCTCCTCAGTGCTTATGAAATACATCTGCACCAACGCCTGTGCGCTGATGCTTTTCCACAGCTTCAGCAAAGGACCCGCAGCCTCTCATCTCCTCTTTGCTTCCTTCGCATTTTGAGATGCAGGTGAGGGAAATTCCAACATTTTCCTTGCAAGCAGCAAGGAAAACCTCTGTGCACTTCCATTGTCTCCATGGCCACTTCAATAATCTGTGGAGGCAGTAAACCAGTCTTGTGAGATGGGTCACACTGTGCGGCTTGACCACTTGAGCTGTTCTTGGTCAGAAATAGCAGCTAATGCATGAAGCACTTGTGTGTAGCTCCCACTTGTCCTCACAGGAGATACCATTCTTCTGGCGAGTGGGGCAGCCAGGATTGTAGAGGAGAATGTTATCAAACCGGCTAGGGGGTTACAACTCTGTCTGGGGTTTGTGACAAATTCTGAGAGCAGGAAGTAAATTTGCCATTGACAGACTTCCGATTCTTTCTTGCTTGGTCCTTTCTGTAACACATGTTGACCAATAAAGTGTTGTCGCTCTGAAGTTGTCACAGTGCCTGTGTCGTGGGCAAGGACTGCACTGCGTAAGGCACCAGTAAGCAAAGGAGAGCAAGGACAGGAGCAGTTTGCAGATGCTATTGGCTACACAAAGAAGAACCAGGCCGCTGAAATCCAAGGAAGTGAAGTGTGTAACACTGATTAGCAATAGGCAGAAATGGGAGATGTTATATTTCATATCGATACAACACATAATGTGCAGTTTCCCACAAGCATCCCCTTCCTCGTCAGGAAAATAACTAATGGATTTTAGGAGCTGAGGGGACTTCTTCTGTCGGAGGGGTGCGACAGTGCTGTGGAATGGAAGGAAATACAATTGCTGTGCGCAGCAGGGAGAAGTGCTACACACTCATGTCAGAGGCCCCGGATCTCAATGGAAGATATTTATAACTCTGCCTCTGAAGAAGATGAAAGTAGTTCTTATGCTGAGAAAAGGAACAAAAAGCGTTACCTAAAATAAACGTCCCAAGTCAATGCCACCTATTTCTACATTCTGTGTTTCAGAGCTGGCTAAATGAACTATATCGAGAAACATTTGGGTTGTTCAGAGAGTAATAAGGCCATTCTGGAATTGGGATGGCTTTTACTCTCAAACTCTGCTAATTTATCAGCAGTTTTCTGTACTCTGCAGTATCATCTCTCACTGAGTTGAGAGAGGCAATTCAGTCAGCACAAGGATGTTAGCTGATCCAGACAATGACCAGGGTAAGGTGACCGATAAAAGTACATATTAATTGCACTCCCATATTACTTGGTTTAACTCCTGCTAGCCTCCACATGAGCATTACCAGGTTATGCTTTGAGCTGACACGCCATCCCCACTTCTGTTTCCACCAGAAAACCCAGAGGGGTTTTCAAGCTGAAGACGACTGAAAACTACCCCTGACTGGGCTATGCTCATTCAAGAATTTCGAAGCACTCCCCAAATGACTTTGCAGAGTTTCACAAAACTCCTGATTTGTAAGCTATTGCACCCACCTGGGGTGCAGAGCCACTGCTGAGTAGGTGGAGCTGAGAAACTCTCTTTAGATCTCTCTGTTTGACTATGGAGCCATCTGTGCTTAGAAGGGGTGCAAAGGAAAAGAAACAAACATAAAACCATAAACAATATACTTTTCTCCTAGTCGCTGTAGATTCACGAAAGAAATGGCTGACAGTGGGTCATTAATGCAGATCACTTTCGTCCTGGTTTGATTTCAGAGAACTTCCTCCTAAGCAACCAGCCCATCCAGGCTAAGTGAGCCTGATTTGGAGCTTGTTTTCTTTCTCTGAGGAACAGCTGGGCCATAGTGTCCTCTTCCTTCTCTACTGGTGCAATCCCAYAGAAATGCAAGCTGCCCCCTCCTTGCAGGTATACCTCTCTGTTGTAGCACCTTAGCGCTGGGCCTTCATTTCTGTAAAGGTCTTCATTTCAAGGCCTTTCAAAGGTCTTCATTCTGTAAAGCCCTTTCAAAAAGGCTGTCTTTAATAACCCCTGCTGTGGGAAAACTGGATTTTAAAGTGGATTCAGAGTCTCCATCTAAGAGCTTTTAGACTGGGACTTTCCTTTGTCTCTACTCAGCATGAAAATAAGTGAGCAGATGTAGAGCAGGGAATATGCCGTAGAGCTGCGGTCAGAAACCATCTCTGCATTCAATTCCAACAGATCAGAAATATACAAACARTAACTAAATATACAATCTAAATAGTATAGTGGCAAACTAGCAAACCAACCCTGTATGTACACATCCACTGTAAAGTCAGCTCAGTCAGTCAGTCAGAGGAAGAGCTGAATGAGAAAAAAATTTACAACCCCATCTTTTTTAACTCTGCTGTACGTTGGAGATGGCTTTTATGCTCCTCCGCAGCTTGGGCCCCAGTGAGATGGACATCCCTGTTCTGGGTTAGCTCCTGCGCTGCTTGTTGCGCTGACGCTGCGTGACGATCACCTGCTGAACAAAACCATCTATCTTGTTTGCCAGCGAGCTACCATGCAGGCAGCCTTAGTTCCCAAAGAGGTAATTTCTTAAAGTAAAGGAGAGGCTTCTACTCGGGGGCACACACCAGTAGTTCTGGCATACCCCAGCAGAGGGCAATGGCAGATGTACATATGCATCTGTCACTGCAGAGCACCCCTACAACACAAAACAAAGTTCTCCCCGCCTGTCAGATCGTGTCACAAGCTAGGGAGTCAGTCCGTGCTAACAAATGGAATAAAACCTATCTAGAGCTGAATCAAGGCCCAGCAGAGGATCTGGCAGCACATAACTAGCCAGCAGCATGAACAAAGCTTTCCAGATCTGTCCTGAGTGACAAAAGTCTATCAAGTAAGGAGAGGCCTCAGCCGGATTTTCATTGTAAGACCAGAAAACACATGTGGTCTGGCTTTCTTGCTGTGCTTTTTTAGAGAAAACAGATAAGTGAAGCTATATTTCTTCTTTGTCACATCCACAAATGCAAACCGGAAAGACTAAGCTGGAAGTGGTTTGTGTGGAGGAGGAAGGGGCAAACAGATAAAGTGAAGACTCAGACATCAGGAGAAACCCTGGCTGCTTTATCTCTGTTCATGGAAATGTTTTCATTTTGAAATCTTAATGTTAGGCTTAATGTCCTTTTGAAAGGGACAGAATTTGTTAAATGTAGGCATACCTAAAAACAAGAGCCACAATTTGAGGCAGTTAAGCCAGACTCTCTTACATTGGATTTTTGTACTTCTGAGTGTAAAACCTTGGACATCTCAGTTTGGGGCTGAAAAATTGAAATGTCCAGAACCAGCAGCCACTTTAGAAAACGCCAATAAGATTGTATGTCACGTGCACTGAAATGCAGTGACCATTCATTAATTATGCAGGTGTGCCACAAAAGCATGTAAGAATATCTATTTTGACCAAGGAAGGATGTGAAGAAACGTTTACAAATCCTTTCACGGCAATAACCATAAATAACAAGTAAACAGCAACAGGAGCAACTGCTGCTGTAATATTGCTGTCATTTGTTGTGCGTGCATCAGCAGGCGCTGCGAGGGGAAATGACTGTCGGAGGAGAGAGAAATATGTTGCCAAGCAACACGAGACCCCGGCCGGGGGACCCCCTCCCCTGCCCGGGAGCAGACAAAGCTTCCTGGGCCTCCCGGTTTTAACGTACAACCACTCCGAAAGCTAAGCCGGCATCCATCAGGGAAGAGTGGACATGGGCGGAGTGAGCGAGCAGGAGAAGGGATGAGAGCAGAACCTCTAATTGGCGAGGAGAGGATGCGGAGACCAAGAGAAGAAATGGCAATTGTGCCGGGGAGGGATACAGAAGGGAGCTGAGGGGATAGACAGAAGCCAAGCCAGGATGGAGTGGCCAGCCTGGGAGTGTGGCTGATCCGACAGCGCTTGGATCAAACCCCTCTCCAGCGTGGAAGGGCTGGACCTGACTGGGGCTGCCCCGGCTGGAGAGAGATGGAGAAGCATGGTAGAAGGAAGATACTCTCCACGGGTTTTTTTCTTTTCAAAACATGCCCGTGTAAATATGGCAGTCACAATATCAGCTGCTTACACTATTTTTCTTGAGGGAGCTGGCATCTAGGTCCCTGCATGGTCTGCGACCTGCCAGATGGGAGGAGGGTGCAGAGTCCGGAATTCAAAGCTCAAAGGCGGCAGCCAGGTACCCGCTCTGGTTCCTGCCTCTGCCATTAACCTCCTCATTAGGATGACCAAGTCACACAAGACTTTCAAGTGAATCTCAGGGAATCGGGCATCCCACCTGATAGAAATTTGGGAGCAGCCGAATGCATAACTATAGCAGGCACCTTGGTAAACTGTCAGTTTTTCAATTATGACAACGACTGGGGCTGCTACATTCCCCTGGTAGCTGGAGTCAAGCAAGCATCACTCTGTGACACCGAGAGTCAACATTTACCAATAGCATCTCTGAAAAGTTGAAGATGCAGGCAATAAATAATGGCACACAGTTGTGACTGCCTGTAACGCAAGCCATGCTGAAGAGCTGGCCAGGCTGGAGGGCCTGGCTCGCCAGCTACCTGAGCAAATGCTAAGATCTGCTTTATCGCCTAAAGGCATCAGATAAGGATGAACATGAGCACAATTTACCTCCTACCTCCTAAGCATAGCTGATTTCCACAAAGATGAAATTAAACTTCCTTCTGTATGGATGAAAAGACTCCCTCGAGCTGAAGTGGTTCACTAATTAAAATAGCTCTTTGTCCAAGGTTAGCAAGTTAAAAAATAGCAAGTGCTACGTTGTCACAAATCTACTAGGTGTTGTGAAGGGAGACAAGAGATGTACAACCAACATGTCTTCAAATCTCTTGCTGAATCTCCATTAATCCCCTGCATCCCAGATATCAGAGCAGTCACACTGGCCTGGGGATCTGCTTCCCGTTGGTCAATAGCAACAGGAAAATCTTTAAACCTCCTTTTGATCCAGACATAAGTCGTGCAGGATCTGCATCTCGCAGACCAGCCCTCAGTTCTCCCAAGACTACCTGCTGCAAACCGGAGATACCATACGCGGAACCAGCGGGACTGTGCGATGCAGGAAGTATTCTAACGTCTGGAAGCACCGCTGCCTCCCAGCTCCCATCACTTATTAATGAGTTGTTATTCATTGCTGAAATGCTGCCAATTTGTATTATACAAGCAGTCAGGCAAGATGCTCATATTGGGCCACAGCAGCTTTAGCCTGTGAGTGAGGCGCGGAGCGTAAGCCACACCGATTTCCATAGGGTGAAGAATCTGGGAGAGTTGCTTCTAATCTTCAGGCATAATCACATGCACTGACAAAAGAAATGTGACTTTGCCTAACTCTCTCCTCAGACATTATGCGGCTGCCAGGCCCACCACATCCCGACTCCAGGCTGGTAGCTTTTGCAGCACTCATTAAATCTCTCACAAGGAAAGTCAAAGGGAAGAATGGGAAATAGCTTTGTATACCGCATTTCCTCCTCCTCTTCTGCTGAACGGGTGAGGCAGGGTTTGCAAAATTCCCTTCTTGTGTTAGGCGGTACCTCTTCTGTGGAGATTTACCGCTTGTTCCAGAAACATTCAGGTTAGGAGGAGGAGGAGGAGGTCTGAGACATGGGAGGTGAGGAATATTCGGCCTCTACCCAGTTGTATGCCCCAGGTTTTCCCTGATCACCATATACACGCAGCTTTTTTACATGGCAGTGCAGATGTGCTCATGTGTGCACCATTTTCCTGAATGGGTTCTGATAATCTCTCCCAAGCCATTGCACTTCCGAGCTCCTCAGAGCTCAGAACAGGTGAAGATATTTTAAGAAAAAAACCCACGTTTTTTAACAGAAAGGCACCGTTTTAACAAAAAACAACCACACACTGTAATTACATGAAGGTACTTCTTATAATAATCTAGACTCCTCTTTTTGCTGCTACTTTGAAAGCCTGCTATGATTACAATGGGATATTATGCAAGATTGGCACAGTTTATGTTTTATAAACATATATAAAAATACATTATGCTCTATACGCAGTCCAGAATTGCATCCCAGACATGTTCTTGCAATGTCCAAAGTAAAAAAATGTAATGATATCCAAAGGCCATAAGGAAATCCAAGAGGCCTGTGGGCATGCGGGAATTTATGTGCATATAGCAACTCACATTAACACTGATGGGAGTTAAAGCACATCAATCTTTTGTACACCCAGATGAGAACACCATGAACCAATTCTTTCCTGACTTATATCCAATATTGATGGAGGTGACATAAGGCTGCAGAAGGTGCAGATAGGGGAAGAATCCGAACCTCTGGCTACTACTCTATTTAATCCTTTTAAATCTGCTCTGCCACCACCATCAAAAATAGTCTGATCTCATGCCACCAGTGTCCAGAGGATGGGGATGGAATATGAGGATCTGTTTTGTCATTTGATAACACTGCCACAAAGCAGGGGACTCTGAACAACCAGACCTTAAAATGAACTGGATAAAATGGACTGTTCATCCTTCCTCTGAGGCTCCACACAAAGTATATGTGAAACAACAGCAGACATGGGTTACAACTGGTATTTAGGAGGTAGAAGTAGGAACATTTGAAGGAATAAACGTATTTTCTTCCTCACTCACCTATTTCATAGTTCTGATAAATTTAAAGCCTGAGTATGACCCAGTGCCACACAGGCCCACGTTCTTTGTAATATATTGTTGAAAAGCAGAGTAAATTAATAAACCGCAGAGCTCACTACTGTTACTGCTGTAGCTAAACTGCTTTTGATACACGAGCTAGCCTCATACATTGTAATAGTCATGATTTACCCTATAAAYGTTTCCAGTGAAATATATGAGAGTTCAGATATGTTTTCCCTTCCAGCCAGAGGAGCCTCTCTGTTCTTCAGAGCCTGTCTCCTAGAAGGTGTTTAAAAATAAGAGATGCTGCACTGCCACTTGTGACTGGCCTTTAAGATGTTACACCACTGCATAGACTGAATGCTGCCCTTTGCAAAGCTCTTTTCAGCTCTTCCAGAACAGCTTTGACAGTGTAACTCCATTAAAAGAGCTTATTTGATCAGTCTGGTTTCACACTTAAAATGCTTTTGGTCTCACTACCCCAACCATCTGCTCTCTCATGACAGCAGTTCTGCCACCCTGCTGGGATTCACCCTCGCTGCTGGTCAACAGGAGCTTCTCTACATAGAGAAGAGCCAGCCTCTTTGGGAAGGTCTGCCAGGGATGCACAGGTCAGCCAGATGCAGGACCAGTAATTTGCCTTAAATCCTGGGGCTATGCAGACTCCCAGCTCTGTTATACAGCTGCTGCGTGAAACTAGCAAGTCCCGTCCCTACCCAATGCCTCAGTTTCTGCTGCTGTAAATTACGGTTAAAGAAACTTGTTTTCCCTGTAGAGCACACATACAAAGTATGGTGCAGGAAGGAAATACCACTGTTTCCAAATGGGAAAGACCTAAGTCTGGTAAAATACCACCAGTATCTCTGACTTCACATTACATTTCACTGCTCAGAGCCTCTGTTCTTGCTTTGGAGACAGCTTTGGACAGCTGCAGAAAACATGCATTTACAGCAGCAGAGCTAAGCAAAGCACATATGAAATACATGCAAGTGAAGGAAATCCAAAATCAAATTACATTCATCAGGAGCAAGCTGAGAAATCAGCCACAGACAAGCTGTCAAAATGTCCTGACATAACTGGAGAAATCTCTTGGTTGATCCTGGCATCTATTTATATATTGGGGCTTCTACACATCATAAAAGCTCTGGGCATCTGAGGTACTACTCTATTTCCACAATCATAAATAAACCCAACCTTGTTTTTTATATGATCCGACTTCCCATTCTGGGTCACACAGGGAGGAAGCATAATGCTAGATCAAGTTGCCTGTGGACTACGTATGACCAAAAGCATACGCACTATGCAACTACAAACTCTCTGCTACCAGTGGAAAGTGAACAGAGTTTTAAGCAGACTCTAGCTCAGCCATAATGGCCATGTAACTTACAATATTTCTGTGGATTTAACCCCCTGCCCTAGGTTGTATTCCTGCCTACTTTTAAGTCAACCTTTGTTGGATTTTGCATGTCCGTTTTGAAATTCACATCCTTTGAATAAAGTCAGAAAAACCCCCATGACTTCAGTGTCAGCTGGCCTTAAAAGGTTTAGCCCTTGTGGTTTTAACTTTTCAAATGATTGGCTCTGTCAGAGTTTTCCTCCACTTCCCTATATCAACAGGGTGACAATGTTTTGAACACTTCTGAGCCAGCCCCTAAAAACATTGAGAAACTACGTGGTTAGAAAGCCAACCCACACTACAATAAGAACCGCAATTAAAGTGCATAAATCAGCAATTAAAGAGTTACTAAGCACAAACATCCAACTACTGTTATTACAGTATATCTACTCTTCCAATCTTTAGAAAGAACAATATACTGAATTAATACCCAAGAAATAACCTTTTAAAATTTGGCAAGGTAGAATAACTGATTTAAAGTGCTTTTTATGTTAGCCTTTAAAATTAGCAAATTTGACTAAAGTCAATGAATACCCCACTTTAACATCAGCTGGAGACCAAGTGGATAGATAATCCTGGAGTCACAACAAACATTACACTGGTTTTGTTCCAGTGGTCTTATGGGATCATAAAGGCTAACGACATCAAGCTTCCTGGTAGTTAGGGCTAGCTGATGAAAAAATGTTCCTTGAGGGAATCTCTCCCAGTTTTAGGACTAGGCATAAGCTATAGGAAGTGTACTCCAGGCAGTAAAATGAGGGGAGATCTTTCTTTCTTTCTCAGTTGTTTTACCCTTTGAACTATCCTGAACAATTCCTTTCTGCATGCTGACTACTTGTAAAGTGGCCGTCATGTCATCCGTCAGCACCTAAGTTGTACATGTTCCGCAAAACCCGTAAATCAAGTGTAGGGACAGTACAAAGCTCCGCTCCCCCCCTTGCATCTCCCGTACCTGCTGCTTTCGAGTGGTGCTACTAGTGATGGATGCAGAGCTCGCCGCGCTAGACCCTGTACAAACACAGAACAAAAAGTCTTCGCCCCTAAAGAGATTGCAACTGAAATCTAAGACATAAAAGAACAGCTGAATCCACAGAGGCAGGAAAGGCTGTTTTTGTTCTCTCTGCGCTTTCACACAGGCAAGAGGCAGGCAGGGCTGGCTGACTGCATTTGAACTTTTTCGGGAATGAAAAATGCCCGTAATTTTGCACTCTTGTTTTAAAAAGTTAGGCTGTTTTATTTCCAGGGCAGGCCTTTGTTGCAATGCTGAAAAGCACTATAATTCTTCCACCTGTTGTTTTTCCTTATTGCTCACTCAAGCTCTCTCTCCTATACACACATCCTGCTTGCACACGGAAGCTGCTGGGAACATGGCTGGTGATTTAATTTTGCTTGCGGCTGTCTCTCTTCTTTCCGCCTTCCAGCAATGTAAGATCTGTGGGGTTGTGTGGCTGGGGCTTGGGGAGGTTTCCACCGGTTCTGAAGTGCTGGAAATTATTTTATGATAAACTGGCTGCTCTGTAACATTGATTTCTGAGAACTCCTAATTTTTTTCTCACTGGAGCATTGTTTACCCTCTCTGTAGTCTGAGGGGGAGTTGGCTCAGTGGGACAGATTACTTTTCCCTGTGGGAGAAACTAATTTGTTTTCAATTCTATTTTGTTTGCTGACTTTTTGGAATCATACTATTGTGAGAGCTTGTAACTAGCTGTAAAGTTACCCCAAAGCCACATCGTGTCTTGGTTTCGATTCTTATTTAGGCACCTAAACAACTGAAAACCTCAAAAGTGAGAGTAAATTTGTGAAATCAAATACACCAATGCTGGGCCGAAAGCGCTGTAAAAACTGTTTCCTGAAATAGAGATATATACTAAGTATCTGAAATGAAAGAAGAAAGCAAACCTTTACACCAGGCGGCAATAATATGAGATAATTCCATATTATGTCCTCATCATTACATTTCTTTAAGATCTAAATGGATTTATTTTATCCCCTGCTGGTATGCCTCTGAGAATCAAGGACTAGGGAAAGAAGTGGGCAAGTCTGAGACGCTCTTTTTGCTGTGTATCAGTCTAAAACTGCAGTAGCATTTTTAATGCTTGTCATTATTTTCTTTGAAATATGTTGATTCATATAGTTGTGTTTACACCAGGAAACAAGATACATTTTGAAGGCATTTGTGCTATACTAGTATGAGATTAAGAGCAAGTTAAAAATAATTACTCTGCCTTTTTTTCAAGTATCTTACAGCACTGCCAACTTATCTAGCAATCTATCCATGTGGCTTGATTGTTTGTTTATTTGTTCTCAAAGCCTCAACTACTGAAATAACATTTGTGACCAGCAGAAAAAAAGCTTGAGAATGTGACCYTTCCAGGTTAAAAAAAGCCCAACACAACAGAAGGCAAATAAAAAGCACCTAAAATTTACATTCTCTTTTTCTGTCATCAAATGAGCTACAAGATACCCTTGTGATCACAGAACATTTCTATCTGGTGGCAATATTTACCATCAACGTCTGTGAAAGTTCAACTTGCCTGCCTTGATTTTTAACATAAAAGTGTGAAGGATTAAAAACAAACAAACAAACAAACAAACAAACATTATCGGGAAAAGTACTGCAGTTTGAAAACTCAAGGAATTGTACAGATACTGAAACTCTGAAGGGAGGGGGAAAATACCTATGTTCTTCCTTGTGATGGTTAATCCATATTAGTTAATCTTAGTTAAAATCACAGAAAAGACAAGATAACCTGGGTTTTAATTTACACTGGCAGTCTGACATCAAGCCCAGAGAGAAACCTGTGTAAGAATCTGATCTGCTGATCCGATTTAAATCATCACAGCTTGCCTTACTTTCAGCATACTTTCTAGCATGGGTAAACCAAYACAGATTAATTTATGGGAGTTCAAATGAATGTTGTGAAACCGGCACCGTAAGCATGTGTTATAACCACTTCATGCAAGGGGAGTAGCCCAGCGTGGGGCCGCTTGCTGTGAACAAAATACACACAACATACACAGCACTCCGTGCTCTGTTTGCTCTTCTGTTTATTCTGCTGAGCCTCCGGTCCTGAGTTAGGAAGGTGCTAATGGGCAATACGACCTCCCTGAAGCAGTGCTGGAAGTCAGGTTTCAGCTAGCAATCATCAGAGGTACAAGATTTAGTGTCTCAGAACCATGAGTTACTCGAAGAATCAGGTCAGTCGAAGATTAAGCTCTGCAAGAAATGCTCTAGGGTAGAAAGAGCGAGCAGAAACAATGCAGGATGTGGTTTCCACTCATGAATCCAGTTTTAAGCAGCTAAGATTTGCTTGAGAGATTAGTGTTTTGCAGATTGATGGGAAAACAAAGGAATCCAATGAAAGGACAGAGTSAATCCCAGTCATTGATACAGGAGAGAACAGGGAGTCCCACTACTCCTCTATTTTGAAGCATCTCTCTGAACTAGCACCTTTTAAAATCACTCTTAGTAATTCCAGGACCCAGCAAGACATTATTAAAAAGTATTTGATTTTTTTTTTAAAGCTTGTTAGGCCAGGCCATGCAAATTAACGTGCACTATGATACACTGCAATAGAGGTAGCAGCTTCTCTACAGGCTTTTTAACACGTACAAAATGTTTGAGAGTAACGTTCCTTGAAAGCCTGCTTTGTCCCATATTTTCAGAGTAAAGATATTAACTCAGTAACCATAAATGCCACCTGAAGATGAAAGCAAAAAAAAGCAAACAAAGGCAAGTCAAGCATACTTTGTAACTACCTCAGTCATGTAATTTAGCCTGCTAGAATTGAACAGCTTGATATAAGGGGAAGAAAAGGCTATGAAAATCTTTACTTACTCCTGCTGCAATGCTTTCTGGAGTCCTCACGACAGCATCTCCAGTGGGTGGGGCAGAAGAGCTCTCCCATTGCTTTATTACTTACTTTAGCCCTTGTTAAACCGTAATCACAAAACTTAAATTTGGAGTTACATCGCTACTTTCCATTCACCAGAAAGGAACTAAAAGGCAAGTCTTATGCAGTTAACAAAAAATACAGCAATTATTCATCTCCGGAGCTCTTTTTGAGTCCCTGGTTGCCACCTGTCTTGTTCTGCACACCGGGCTCACCTTTTCTTTTAAGGTGACAGACATGACTCTAGTTCTCCCGTTACGCAGTGGCACAGCTTGGTTTTCATTGGCATATAAAAGCCCACTTGTCCCTAATTGAAGCAAAGTTCCCATCAATCACAGTGGAAGCCAGTAAAGAAGTGGATTTTATGACAGTTGGCCGTACTATCGTACGATCACAACCTGTTTCTGCATATGGTTAACCAGAGCCTCCCGTGGGCAAATCTCTGCCCCTCAAACTAGAGCCTTGCTGACCAAGCAATACCAAAGGCAAATCACATTACAGCTGAGGCCAGGGTTATACCATGGCCTTGACGATTTGCTTTGGTTAATTGTACTGAACAAACAAGAACGATTTGGCCCCTATGGTGCCTTAATCATCTTATTTCCCCCAGTAAGTTTATTTTGTCCAGCATCCGTTCAAAGATTTTTTTCAACTGATTTGGATGCAATGAGCCGCCTTGGCTTGCCTTAGTTCCTCAGTAGAAAAAACCTGGTCCCACACTGGCTGTAAGCATTGAATGGCTCAGTGCAGCCAGAAAAYGAGGAACACATTGCTGGCTAAAAACGCCATTGCACAAAACACTGTGGCTCACCTACCACTTTGACTGATAAGCCAGGCAGGATTTGCCAGCACGTAGCATTTGCCATAAAAAATAGATCATTTTGAGGGTGACAGAAGTTAAAAAGCAACTTTTCAGTTAAGTTTTCCAGGAAAATATTTCTCAGAGGTAATTCTTGTGCTTCCACAAGTTTCAGTTTCCCTGAAGCATGTTCCCTAAACCCTCCCCACTACCATTCTTCCCTTCTGAAAGGGCTGCAAGGTGGCAAATAACGGATGAATCACCAGGCATGACAAGAGGTGCGTGGGTGGGAGTGGAGGAGGTCTTGCTGGATGCAAATACAATGAAAGGTCCCGTAAACCTGCCTTATGGAGAGATATCTGAGATGCTCTGACTAGTCTCTGGAGAGAAAGGTTAAGAGGTCACTTGAACACAGCCCGTAATTACTTACATGGGGAGAAGACAGATGGGAAAATGCTGTTTTGGGAAAAGGCTTTGGCCACAAGGCTAAGACGTTAAGAGGTGCACAGGGCAGCACCACTAATATCTCTAGCTGTATTTTAATGCCACTGCTCCCAGAAGAGAGGACARAAGGTATGCGCTAGGCTTGCCCCTTAGACAAGTCTTTTCAGTGAACTCAGGTGGGTGCCTGGTTTCTGAATCCAGGTAAACTTTAGGTACAAGGTAGATTGCGAGCTTCTCACAGGGTGGCTATGACACAGCCTGAAAAATAACTCCAGGTACCCAGAGAATTTTAAAGTCAAACAGGGTGATGCCCTATAGCTCTGCTGCATACAGAAAATTGCTGTCTGTGTATTGCCTTTTGGCCTTGTGAGCCTCTGTTCAACTTTTAGGGGGAGACTTCTGCAATGAGAACATCAATAAAATGAGGTATACATATACACGTCAGAAGTGATCCTAGAAATACAGGTCAGAAGTGCAGAGATAGTGTTTGATTGGTTTGGGGTTTTTTGGTAAGTCACTGTACAGTAAGTAATCTATCTTCTTCATGGCACTGCATCAGTTCTAAAAAATGCTTTTTACAAGACAGGTAAGTACTATCAGCCCCAATCAGTGGAGGTGGAAACAGCATAGGTCCTCCAACAGATAGCTCTCAGAGCTCTCCAGCAGATGAGGTGGAGAGCAGGGAACAGGCTACAGCCTCCGCAGTTGCAGCTCTCTGCTCCTTCCAACATATTGAATTTTGAGAGCCCGAGACAATAACAACAGATGGAAAAGCATGCGCTATAAGATATGGGTAAATAACTTTAAAAAGGTGGCTACCAGATTTTTGTTTCCAAAGATTGTAATGCTGCCCCATACTCCAAAGCATCATAGCTCTTAGAATCACTAAAACAAAACGACCATATGCTATTCAAGCAAGTAGGGAAGTGACCTCCATCAGGGCAATTTGGTTACTGAGATACTGCTAAGGCAGCACGCTGCCTCTGTAGTGTGACTACACCGCTCCTAGGCTGTGCAGTTCTAGGATTCAGATGAGGCGGAAGGATATTTAAGTCATAGCTAGCGTAGCAAATGCAAAAAGAGAATGAATATATTTCTGAAATAGCAATTTTTTACTTTCCTCATGAGTCACTCTTGAAGATAAGATCTAAACTTTTGTAGGGAAAAACTAGCTTATCTAATATCGGTCTCTTTCCATCAAATGAAATGGAAAGAGCTGAAGAACAATGATCTCTATTTTAAAAATTACTGATGTGTTAGGGATGCAACTGAGCCAAGGAACTGTGTAATTCGTGAGCCCTTATTTTTGCTTACAGGTCATTTTGCTTGGCTGGTGGGGAAATCAAGAATGAAGCACAAGGTCATGCCCCCAGCTGTCACTGGCGCTCCAGAATTTGACAGAACATTTCGTGCACAGTAAGTCCGGAGATCATTAAGATGGTGGCAATGAATAACAATTCAGTTCAGAAGAGAAGCCAAAACATTATCTTAAAATGTTACCTTTTCTTTGCATCCTTTGCTCAAAAAAAAAGAAAAATAACGAACTTTTCAGATGGTTCAGCTATTATTTTAATGATAATGGGGTAAGTTCAGCTCATTTAAAACAGCCACTGCTCAAATTCTGATCAAACTAGGCAATCAGATTACCCAAACCTAAGTACAGGCTGAGAGCTAATTGACTGTAACTTAGAGAATTCAAATGTTCTGGACCTAGCAAGCTGTGGTGTCAGTTCTTGGACTGTGGCTAACACCAAACACGTGGAAGACGAGCACAGAAAACCTCCGTCTTCACAGTGGATAACGGTGGAATAGCCTGTCTAAGACGACAGCATTTTCCTGAAGGGCTTCAGTTTGTGATTAGCTAATGACCCTATGCAAAAGTATTTATATTTATTTCAAACAATCCCATCTGCTGTAACTGTAGCTGTAGTGGATAACAATAACGAAACATAGAATACGTTAGACAACATATTAGATAACAGAATTTATTAGCGATAGAAGGATGCCTAATTCGTTAAAAAGAAATTCATTCAGAACAACCAAGAAAAGATATCCCAACAAAATATTGGTGGGAAAACTGATCACGTCCACAAATAAAGATGTTATGGTCCTCACCATAAGAAGACCTATCGTGTGCTGTCTGTGCCTGACAGGACTTCATAAAGGCAGCTGGCCTCAGCAGGGCAATCCAAGCTGCCTATGCACAGCTCTGTGCTTCCTCTTGCAGTCCCGGGAATGCTGACCCACAAAACTTGCATACCGAGTATGGAGATAAGTGATTAACATCACATCCATGTGCTGGAATTCCTGCCTCTGCTGCACAGGCACTTGATTTAGGATTATTTGTCCTATTTATTTCCATGCAGTTGGGATCCAGATCCTTGTCTAAGTTTAAATACCTGGAAAATATTTGAAATAGTTGGTATTTGAGAATTTTTAAGAACACCTAATGCTGGCTTGACTGTGCTCCCACTGGATTCGACAGCATTAATTGTAGTGGCAACAAAATGAGGCCAAAGCTGATTCTCTGAAAATCCCACCCATACTTCTTTTCCTTTCCAGACTAATGTTCTTTCAAATTTATTCTGCAGACAAAACTGTGTGGAGTTTTACCCAATATTCCTGACTGTCCTCTGGACTGCAGGATGTTTTTTTAATCAAGGTAAACACTTTCAGTTTTTATCTTGGACTGAGAAGTTTTACATAACTTTTTAAAACACTTTAGTTTTATCAGGAGATAAATGACTGTAGACATCTTTTTCCCTTCTTTTAATTGCGTTACCTTAGCATAGCCTTCCTAGAAGAATGTCTAGGAAGTCACTGAAATCCCCACTTAGTCATGGCATTTCACATAGCCCCACCAGCTTTCGCTTCTCTCTGCAAACCAAGGAGCCAGTACATGGCACATTTATCATACATTCAGTGGATTTGCAGGGTGAATCATTCAGAAAAGCAGCTCCCAGATGCTTCCCACTAATGATTATTTGCACATTACGGGACAATTCTCACAGGACATCAAGCATAGCTATCGTCCCTGGGGAGGAGGCAGCCCGAAAAGACTTGGGTCAGAGCACTCATGCCTGTGGCTGGACCCCTGGCTGGTGGAGACGGAGATCGAGCCAACAAACCTTTGGGTTTTTACATCCCAGATGAGTGACACCACCACTGGGCTATGACTTGTTTGTTTTGGGACACAGCACTGAGCACTGAAGCACAGTCATAACAGCGGCATCTCCAGCCATAGATACGGTACTGCAGGCATGCAGYGGGGACTCGGGAAAATCTATTATGTTTTCTCAGCCACCTAGCAGGGGGGCATTTTTTGGCCAAATGTTCTGAACTCAGACACCACAGAGCGTTCATACCTCTCACTCTGTTGGACTTTCCAAGGTGGGTCTGTGATGTCTCCTAGCAGTGATGGGGTAGACTCTCGTAGAGCTAGAACTTGTGACAGAGCCTAATTTTTGCGTTCTGCATTATTAACCCTTCTCCAGCTGATGTTTAGAAGCATGAAGTCTGTGGGCTGGAGAAAGGATAACTAGCTCATGCCCACTATACCTCTCCTTCCTGAACAACTAGCTTTCTTCTCCATTTTCTGTGTTTGCTCCAAAACAGTAATTTTGTTTTGGGGCTCTCTTATAGCCAGAGTCCCATCTCCACTGCAAATCCAATGTAAATCCAAAGTAGCACCACTTCAGTCAACAAGTTGGATACGAGGTAGTACATATGCTCACAGACAGACACTTGAATCGAGAAAAATCACAGTTGCTAACCAGCAACACAGACATGTGCTGTCGTATGTAAGAAAAGAAGGATTATGTTAACCTCCTTTTTAAGTCATTTTTTCAGCTGAGCATCTCCCATAGGTATGTTTACATGAGTTAATCCAGAACGCAGTAAAAGCTGTCYTCTGTGATACTCACTCGCACGGTTTGAAAGAACACAAAATTATCCAGCTTAGTCCTGGATAATACGACTGACCTACACACCCTGCTCCATCTGTCAAACGGAGGTGACTTTATACTCTTCCCACAGGGAGGTCAGAAAGCTAACWTCACTACAGCTTTCTCTCATGTCCTTGGATAAAAGCTGCTATATAAATGCAAAGCAGGTTATTAACAACATAAATAAGATTCTCTTTCAAAAACAAACACTCCCCTTTAGCATGAACTGCCATGACAATACAAAAACACAGCGCTGGGTCAAGCCACAGTGCTCCAACCCACTGTCCTGTCTCTGGGATAACCACCAAACTGGGGGGGTTACAGATTGCTGTCAGTTCTTGAGATCTCCTTTTCAGGGAATGCTTTTAGATTTTTTTGGACAGTCCTATGCCCACCCCGTATCTGTAAACCCATATCAAGAGCCTCCCTTAGTGAATGTTTAAGAATACATATCTCTCTTTTGAGTGATTCTTTCCCAAGGTAACTTCCCAGGGTATGGGTAGCTATGAAAATCCCCAGAGCTATACAACTAGCAAACATAACTAAAGTGTCTAACTGTCTACGATCCTCATTTTTTAGTTTTCTAACTGTTTTTTTCCCCCTATTAATCTTTTCTTTCTTAGAATTAGCTTCCTTTCTGGGTGTGTTGTATGTGTTTGCCCGCTACAAGTACTTCCATGGTTACGTACAGTCTGTGAAAGGAAGGTAAGGAGTTACCAACTGAATGCAGGTTAAAAGCTCCAGGCTGTGGTCTGAAGCTGGGCTGAGAGCCAAGGACTGGCAGTGAAAAGTGACTATAATTGAATGCAACATGTGTAAAGTGTCAGCAAGAGGTCTGAAGCAGAAACCCTCAGGGAAGAGGGCTGGCTGTTACAGTAGAAGCCTAGGTTAAGATGTGCACGTGCCGTAGGTCACAAGAGAGAAAAGGTTTGATGCTCACCTTGTGGGTGCCTGCTTTGTACTGAGCATATTGGCAACCAGACTCGGAGAGGTCTGAAAACAGAGGGACAGTTTTGCAGCTCAGGACTGCTGTAGGATGGGAGGCTGCTCAGGCAAGGCTTGCACAGTGCCTGCCTGTCTGCTGTTTTCATTTTTCCTCAGTTTGTCACATTAAGACCTTTACTCTAGCCATGCAAAATGCACTAAAGGAAGCAAGCAAATCTGCCCTTGTAGGCTGATGAACTTTCACCGAACAGATAAGAGAACACAGCTTCAGATAAGCATACGTTAATGAATGTTAAGTGCACAGCATCTCATAACATGAATTCTGCTTCAACAAACATGCACCCTGGCAAAACACACCTCCAGTATAAACACTCAAACACACAGTTTATTTCTTGTTTCACTGAAGCCACTGCACTATCTTCTGTGTCCTGGCCTAAGGCTCCTCTTCCAGCACACATATCAGTCATAAAAAGAAAATAGCCTGATATATGCTTGTCATAAAATTAAAAGACTTGGGATGTATATTTCTAGAGGAAGATACAAAACAATCAGACTATTTTGTAGTGAATAATCCTGCAGCAGCAAAAGACTGTACTGTGGGGCTATTTTCCATAGCTTGTATACTGATATTACCATTCCCCTTCACACTACAGTCTCCACCAATCCTTTACCCTCTTTGGAAGAGCTGTTGCTTAAGAGAAGGGAGAGGCTACGTATTCCGGAGCAAATATATGGAGATAATATTGTATTTCCCAATACGAGATGCAATAATTCAAATGATGCAATGAACACCAACCAGAAGACTAGCAACTATTAAGGAAGTTTGGGGAGCAAACAGTCTAAATAAATGAACAAGCAGAGCATAACAGACTTTTCTTTAATCAACAAACTAAAAAGTCCTTTGTTCAAGAAATCTTTCCTATGCTTTACTTCAGTACTCTTAGACCAATAGATTCAGCCTCTCAAGGAAGCCTAAGAACAGTGGATGGCTTCACTATTAGACAGCTTTACACTCTGGTGAAACTCAAATTTCTTTGCATTGAACAGAGGGTGCCGAGCGTCAGCCTGGCAGCCCTAGAAGACGGCTTTGCTCACAAGACCTGCCTCTGCAGGCCTGGCTGGTGCTAACCTCCAGCAGGCGCTTCAGCTAGCAACAGGTCAGCACAAGGCTGGCATGCAGAACCCGGCCCCAAAACATACAACAAGCATCCAGCAGCCCTAGTAGCGAGAAGGTAATTAGTCTTCACACTGATTCTCAACCGTAATCACTGACTACAGCCATGCTAGTTATAAAGACAAACCTGGTCTGCGTGCTCAAGGAGCTGGTTACAACACATACTCGTGCACTTGACTACATGAATTGCAGTTCAGATTTGCCAAGGCAAGAACACGACAGAACATGCACCTTCTACTTGGTTTCTGTGCTGGAGAGGCTGTTGCAAGTGAGCTGTATCCTTTACCCTTCCCTCCAACTGGCTCTGACAGATACTTAAAGGGCTAAGCTAAAGACTTCTCATGCTCTCCTGAAACTGAGGAAATCTCATACTTCACCATTTTGAAATCCGCGTCTAGATGTGGCACGCCCAGAAAGGCTACTTATAGCAAGTCTTTAGGCACCAGTGAGATTCTCAGGCTCCCCGCATCCCCAGCGGTGCCTGAGCACCTAACCTCTTCAGCTTCTGTGGGTATGAGGATAGCTAGCTATAAATCAAAGGCTGACAAGCTCCTCGGACCTCTCTCCAATGCTAATGTGATGCGATTCACCAGAGACCTTTTGTTGCTTGCTTTGCCAGCAGAGGCCAACCCAGCAGCAACTCCCAGAATATGGCTATCAGACCAGAGTCTGCACCAAGGCAAAGGAGAACAGCCCCAGGAGAGCGTGCATGGAGAGAAAGCTCCCTGCTCGCATGCGCCTAAAAAGCGAGCTCTGCGTTTCAGAGCTGAAGGGCTCTCCCAGCCTCTTCTGTGGGAGCTTTCCATTTTGTACAAATAAAATAACCTGACCCTCTCCCATCCCCAGCAAGTGCCCTAATCATTTTTTAGGATCAACGCTCTTCCTTTCCAGTCCAAAAATCCATCTCCAAGTCAAAGTGACAACCAGCAGCAGACCTCCCAGCTCAGTGGAGAGCACCTGACCAACAGATGTGGATGTAAGGGACATGCACACCTCTCCCTCAGCCCCAAAGGCTTCTCTCCCACGCTCCTACACCTAGAGTTGCAGTGAGGTGCTAAAGCTTGTCTGAGGCTTCACCTACAGGTCTTCATGTCATGGGATGAGGTAGCTTCATCCTGGAGCAAGTTCCTAACTTCCACATGAATATTTAGAAACACTGGGGGAGAGTTTTCCCATAGAGAGGATATTAGGAATCTCTCTCCTCCCTAGGAAAAGTCACGTGCGGGAATGGTTTATTACCAAAACACCCCAAGGTAGGGTTGCAGCAGTGATCCTTTCTGATTCTACACACCTCTTCTTAACTGGTGTGGACAAGCAGTTTTGCTGTAAACACGCCATGTGCAGCTTGTAACAGTATTTTTCTGCTTTCCACTTCTAGGTTAACAGGTTTTTATTTTAATTTGATAATTCTGATTTGCTTGATAACCCTGGGTGCAGCTGGGATTGTTAACAGCTTTCTGGATGAATACCTGGACTTCAGCATTATGAAGAAACTACATAAATTGTTCTGAAGACTGTTTGGTTTTTTTAATAAATAAATAAATAATGTGGATGCTTTCCCTGAACACCAAAAAGATTATAAACTGCATGTGAATAAAGCATCAGCGCTCTTAACTAACAGCCCATTGCAATTTAAAATGCATGTTTTTCCTGAGCTGTTTATGCTTTCTCCTTTCCCTACACTCTTGAAAAAGAGGCAGTAAGAGAATGTCATGTCACATCTCCATTTGCAATTAAATGTTGTTTTCCTGTACAGTATTACAAACCCTAAACAAATTACATAAAACTAAAACCATTAATTCACTAAGTAATTTAGTTGCAACTGGCACTGCAAGCGTCAGCCCATCTTACCCAATGTCCTTCAGCTTTGCCAACACCTCTGTAGTCTTCCTTCACTCCTCTTCATTTCCCCCAGCAGTGCCATCCGTTCTGCACAAATGTAAAAACACGCTTCAATGCGATATCCTGCTGCGAGGTCCCAACTTTCCAAGTACATCCAATCCCACTGCAGGAGGCTGTTTAAGCATATACGGAAACACTGCTTTCTTCAGGAAAACATTTAAAGCTGCGCTTGACCCTATGTTTCTGTGAAGGCCTTTTGGTTTTATACACGTTTACAGTTCAACACGCGCTCAAACACTCTTCTCGTAGAAGCGGGGCCCTCCTGTAGGCAGATCCCAGTCCTCACACAAAGCCTCTCGAAGACAGGCTGTACCCACAGCGCGGCACTTGCGAGAGGGAGAGCCAGCCCAGACAAAAAGAAGGCACAGATGCTTGTCTAACAGTTGGGTCTACTGCATTGTCTCCTGCCAAGGCACAGATGGCTGGGGTGTGGGAAAGACTAGACAAACGTCCCAGCATGGCCACAGCTCTGGGAATCATAAAATAACAATGAAAAGCAAACTGGCTAGGAAAACAGTTTTCTGCTAAAAGGGGGGAAAAGTCATGGCTTAGCACCATCAGCTCAAAGTATGCTGATGGTCAGTTTAAACTATGTAGAAGAACAGAGAAGCAAGGCCATGCCTAACTATTTTGGTAGCTCCTGATAATTCAAATTATTTAGGCAATGCTGAATATACTCACGCTAGCTAGAGCCAGCAGGCAGAAATTTTCCTTGTCATACCTCTGAAGACATGATTTGGTCAAAAATATGGCACGTTTATATAATGAACATACTTACGGTCTTTCTAAAGTGTGCTGAGATTCATAACCTGAGCACAAAATAATTGGGTGTTGGATCAGGTTCATAATAAACTTTCATATGAAAAAGGTGGACACATTGCATGTGCAGAAGTTAGCTTGTGATTAAAAGGCACAACTTAGTGCCTGCAGGTGGCAAAAGCTGAAATGGTATTTGGAACAATGAAATGAAACAAGTAGAAAGGTGCAAGACTTGGGTCCAATAACGGCTGCCGACAGGAAAAGGAGAGGTCGTGATGGTGAACAGGCTGGAGCTGACACAGCTGCAGAAAAGGCAACTCCCTGGCACTTGCATCCAGGGAGAAAGTACAACAGGGCAAGATTTAACAACCACAGAAATCACCGGGAATTCTTCCACTAACTTTCCTTCTATGGGCTGAAAGACAGAAAATCCACCTAACCCACCTGCCTGTGATGCCTTCAGACAGTCATGGGCAGCAGGAAGTGCTGCCACCAGACGAAAAACCAAGACAAAGGTCCAAACTACATAACAGGCTTGAAATACACGCTAGAGGAGACCCAGAGGTCGCTAACTGTGTTCAAATAGGTCTTTGCCTCTGAAATTATTCCATTCCAAGCTTACCTGTTGTAGTGGTCTGGCGTGTTTATAGCTAGCTTCCCATATCCCATCTACTCCACAGAAAGGAATAAACTGCTGTCGCACAGGGACAATTTCACATGCCAAAAAATGCGGGTGCGAGGCTGCAAAGCATCACCCAGCGGCACAAAGCCAGAGTGCTAGGGGATGAACACGAACCTAACATTTCAGGAGCTGCACCAGCTAACGAGAGGGCAGAAGTAGGCCTAGAGTTGAAGATGCCACCTGTCTTCTGAGTCACTGCTTTTTCCCCAGTAAGCCAGGACAGAATGTCTATGATCGAAAAGTGTTAAAGACTGACTCATCTATCATTAAAAACAAAATACACCTATAACAGATGGATGCTGTCAGTGTCAGTATTTAGTTTAACTCTAGTGAGAACCACACCATTTCCTGCCTGCTGATCGAGGAGTCAGTATCAGGCTGCACATTCAGCATACTCCGTGAGTTGATGCAATTGTTCATCTGTCGGTCACAACCAGAAACGACGGTGGTCCCTGCTGCAGCTTCAAAGCCAGTCACTACCTAGGGGCCTCTTGCTGAAAGCATCTTTTCTCAGCAAGCCCCCTGCCAGCACCTGCTGAGGAGTAACTGGCAGGCTGCTCTGATCTGGGCCAACCTCCTCCTTTGTGCCCCATTATCCACATTTAGAATGGTAAAGGACTGACATTAGGGAGAGAAGGGGAACCTCACCTTAAAGGTTGTACGTGGAGCCAAGCCACATTGACATCCCGAACAGCAAGCTGCACAAACAGAGGTCCAACGTCTGATCCCCCACGACTCCCCAGAAGGCTGGAAACACGGAGGAATCAGGGTCGAGCCCTGAAGGCTACATGGCATGTTTATCTTGAACAGGTCACATAAATTCAACAAGTCTACATGCACTTTCCAAAAGGCTTCTGACAACACAATTCTCACGCTGTAGTAGTAGTAGGTGATAGGGAACTACTCTAAGCGTGCGTCTTCACGCTTCCCCAGTTTCCTCATCTCTTCTTTCCAACTTCTACATCCAACCCCCCATCTCCCTTCTTCCACCCCACCTCGCCTCCCCAGATCTCAGCCGCAGGACTCCTACATCCTGGGCTCTCCATCTTGTGTCCTCCCCTAAAAGCACTTCCCTACTCCCTACTTTTGCTCCCCACATGGAATAAACACAAAAGTTTGGAGCTTCCACCTCTAACGGGCCCAATTATGGACCAACTCCCCCGTCGTAACTGCCTGAGCGCAGACCTCACCTCAGCGCACAGGCAGTTTTGACAGCTCACCTCGCTCTGAGCAAGGGGCTCCGTGACCCCAAAGCAAGGCAGACACCTGACGAAGCACTGCCCGCCCGGCAGCTCGTCACAGCGACCCGTGGCTCCGCTGCCGCGGTGGGAGCTGCTCCGGCGTGCCCGGCAGGGATAACCGGGATGCAGGGGGTTTACCAGCTGCTGAACAAGGCCGGGGCAAGAGGGGCGGCCTGGTACGGGCTATACCCGGCCTGTCACGCCCCGGCCCCGGCCGGGCGAGGGCAGCTCCGCAGGGTGCGGTGAGGCAGCCGTGCAGAAACCCCGGGGCCGAAACCAGGCCCGCCTGAAGCTGGCTTCCCTCCTCCCCCTGGAAGATCACCCACCGAGGCGAGAGATGATCCTATAAACCAGCCTGGTATATGACTCAGATAACCATCTTTTATTTGTTTTTGTTTGTTTGTTTGTTTTTGTTTGTTGTTTTTTTTTTTTCTTTAAAAGTGGTATGTTAACATCAGGTCTTTTTCTACATTTTCAGAGCTCTGTACAGGTCTTAAAAGGAAATAAGCAATGCTTAATGTACAAAGTAAAAACAGAAAACTAGAAAAATCTGAATAAAATGGAGCCAGTTGCTGTCAGGGATACAGTACAAATTAGTAATTAGATGTCATCTGAAGTGCAATACCACTGCAGTAAGGATGAGTTAAGGAATGAAATAAAAATACTCTATTTTAAACAAACAGTATATATATATATTTATATGTATATATTTTACAGATAGTAGACCCAGTGATATCTGTAGAATTGTAAAAACATATTTACAAATAACTTTTTTTTTTTAACATTACATATACATCAGCACCATAGTAAGAAAGAAAAAAAACAACCCCAAATCTATTAAAATCTACCTCTCTAGTACTTGGTCCCAGTACGGAGTATTTGGAGGAAGCTTTACAAAGACAACAGAGACGCAGTCTTCATCACCATTTATTCACCAAAGCCTGTATCTCCCTCATGCACACGGGTTTGCCCTTGGCCGCCGCGGTGGCTGTGTGTTCCTAAACCCTCATGTCCCAGCTCTGCCTTGGCAGGCGACCCCCAGTCGCTCACGCCCCAGAAAGGGATGCTGTGCCGTCCCCAGCGCCGTCCCCGCCGCAGCGGGCTCCCTCCTCCTCGTCCTGCCGTGCCTCTGTCGTACAGGGCAGGACAGGTACGTGCCACGCCAGCTCGTCGCTCCCTCACCCACGCGCTCACGCAGACACACACATATGCACGACGCCCTCGTCCCTTCAGGGTACCGTTTCTCTCGTTGTTTGCCTATCCTTCCCGTTCAGGCTAGTCCGACCAAGAGCCACTTACCCACAAGACGGACTGAAAACTTTGGCTGGTGCTCTCTTTCACTGAATTAGGGCCCAACCCGGCTCCTGCTGAAGCAGCGGACAGGCAAACCCCTATCGTCTTCGGTAGGAACTGGAATAGGTCCTTGCTCTGTATTTTAAAAAGGGGTTAGCTAAAAGAGATGTAACTAAAGCATTTTTTAAAAATTTAGCAGTCGGGGCAAGCTGGATTGATAGATCACCTTGACCAGCTAGTCCATGTTAAAAATGCAGCTTGTCCTACCTACATTATAGCATTTAAAACAGATACTTGCCTCGTCTAGGTAAGCCCTGCAAGGGAACCGTAACGGGGCGCTGAGATGGTTCCAGGCCCATTTTGCTCACACTCCTTAATGTGATGCATATCTGTGCTCCATAGGGAAAGGCAGCACTTAAAAATGCAAGGTGCCAAGCCCCTCAGCTCCCGTGGATTTCAGTGGCTGAGCACCTCGCATCGCCGGGCCCAAGGAGAGCAGCGCACAAGGAGGTAATCGGTGGCTGGATCGTTGGTACTGTTAGTTGTACACCAGAGACACTTTCGCTACAGAGCACATCTTATGGCTCACAGAGGCCAGCAGTAGGCCAGAGGTTCCCAAACTTTTTGGACTGTGGATCACGGTAACATTTTTTATGCACCACTATATACCCTGATAAGCAGCTCTCAGCTGAAAACACTAAAAAGGTGATAGGTTTCGGAGGACAGCTTACCTCAGCCTCAGACTGCAGCTTGGGAACCGCTGCTTTAGACATTCAGAATGGCTGGCATCTCAACATTGTGCAAGACATATCACAAGTTCATTACAGTGCAGCTCAGAACTAGGCCACACAGTAGAGCTAGTGATATGTCGCTATTACCTAAAAGCTTATTTGGGCAGACCGCATGTTTGTAATAACTATATCAATTATTTTACCCATTCATGAATGATCTTTACTGTGGTCCTTCATTGGTTCCTGTTCTTCAAATACTGCAGTGAATTTTATTCCAGCAAACCAGAGAGATTAGACCAAACATCTGTTTAAAACTGAAGATCAGGTTGCATATAACATCACATCGAGAGCCCAGACGCTCCAGGGTAACACTATCTGCCAACCTTGCACTTTTCAAGAGGAGAAGAGAAACTCATGCTGCGTGCCAAACCCTCCCTGTACGTTTTCTCGTGCCTGTTTTCTCCTTCCCTGCCTGCCCCTTTGTGGCAGTTGTTGCTCACCCGAAAAAAAGCGCAGCCAGCTCACCTTGCTTTACACCGAAGGACAGGAGGGGAAGGAAGTGAACTGAAAACATACTGGGGAGGAAGGAGAGAGAAGGACCCGCTTAGGACCCATGCTGATGTCTCTTGGTACCTCCTAGCGCTTCAACACCATTCGTAGCTGCTGTTCTGCACCCCCAGGCAGCAGATACATGCCAAAGTGCTCTGACAGGAAAGCGCTATTGCAAGTCCCAAGGGGACTAAATAGCTCATTAAGTTAACCCACCCACCTACGCCGTCTCCAGCAGCAGTCCCATAATCAAACTGTCCTCACCGCACTGCTAAATTTATGGTGTCCTACACTTTTATTGGATTTTTATCACTCTGCAGTGAAAATGGTGACCTCCCTGTGGTTGTTTAGGTTTGTCACGTGTGTGCTGCACGTTCTCTTGTGACAGCCCAGAGCCAGCCCTGTGGGCCTGGCCGTGGCTCACTGAGACCTGCTTACCCCAGGCGTTAAGCCCATTTCTGTCCAGGGCCTGTGCAATCACCCACAGACATCTTTAGGCTTCGCTCCCAGCTGTTTTCATCTGCTCCCCTGAAAGTTGCAGTGTTTACAGTTACATGAGGTGGGAGATATCGGGACCACCCCATACCACTGTGCAATGAAGCCTTGTTTCAGTGGGGAAAGACCAAATTTCCCCAACCGGAGGCATCACCTGGCTCTTCCAGTTTCCCCATCCTGCCCCACACACACACAGAGCAGGTGCTGCCACGCAACGGAGATTGCTTGGTGGAAGTCTTGGGATGCCGATGTTTTCATCGTCCCCTGAATCTTCCAAAGTTGGCTACAGATCAGCTCAGTTTGCACGATTAAAAACAAAAGAAAACAAAATAACCCCAAACCAAACCAATTCAAACAAAAAACCAACAATCCAAGGATGGGGAGAACATCCAACTCTCTCTTTTCTTTTTTCAAACATAACAACCAAAGCTCCAGACTATACAGGCCCATTCACTGGGGGTTTCCAAACAACTCATCAAGTTCTTGTATCCACTCATCCCCTGGTCCGCTCTTAATGATGGAGTCCACAAGGTCTGCGCCCTCTGCTAAACTGGAGAATGACCCCCCTGCTCCTTCATTACTGTAGTTGTAAGATATGTCCTGAGTGGGATTCCTCTCGTAGGCCTGGCCTTGGCTGCTCTGAGCAAAGTTACCACCTGGCATTTGCTGCGTCGGAGGCTGACTAAAGCCAGACATCGTGGGGACCCCTTGGCTTATTGCAGGCATTACCATCGGCCTGGCCTGGCTGGCTCCTTGTTGCCCAGGTAGTGGTTGCAGCAACTGTCTCCCCATCGCTGGGTTCAGGGCTCTTACTGTTCCACTCGTGTCCACAACTGTCTGATTAAGCCCCTGTGGGAAATGTTGCTTGGACAGCCGTGGCTGCCCAGACTGCATTGGGTATGTTGTGCCATTATTGAAGGGCCCCATTTCACTGCTAGTCCTTCCAGGTATACCTTGTAAGCCTCGCTGCTGCCAGTTTTGTGTTCCTTGAGGGACAGTCCCCATCAGGTTTTGAAGTCGTGGTGCTTGTGGCCTGGGTAAGACCTGGCCCACAGGTCCTTTCATCTGCTGCTGATGCTGGGGAAGAGCAGAGTTTACCAGCATGTTCTGACCAAAATTGCCGACCATTCCCACCGCTTGTCCAGAGGCAGGCTGCCTCGTTCCCTGGCCTGCGTTATGTGCCATGTTCATGCCACTTTGGTTTGGGTGCTGCAACATTTGGCTCATCCCTGTGCTCATACTGTACATTCCCGGCTGGCTGGAAGAGGCGTTGCTGTAAGGAGCCATGCCCATGTCTGACTGGCCTGCGGTCGTGGGCAGTGTGCTCGGGTTCTGGGAGGGACCCATTGCCATCATGCTCGCGTTCTGGGCCATCATTCGGGATGTCCTCATGCTCTGGAGTGCTGCTTGGTTTCTCACAGCTGCTATATCCTGGGGAGAACCTACACCAAAAAGGGAGGAAGGTAAGAAAAAACCACAACCCTGTAAATCTTAATTAACATGTCTTTGCATAAGAGAGAATCTGTAGGAGCCTTCTGCATCACAGTAGGATTTCAGATTGCTGTGCTTTCTCAGTGAATAAATTATTGTTTCATGTGAAGGTTAGCAGAGAGCTAGAAGGTTATCCATCCTTGGGAGATGTGCTTGCTGCCTAATGTTAGTTGCATTTCAGAGATTATGTGTTCCCCACCTCACTCTGGCTGCAGCCTCTGTCCTGACCTGCCAAGTCCCCTCTCCTTGAAGGTGAGAGTCAACAGAGCTCAAGTGCTACCCTAAACAGGAATTGCCGATCCTGTTATGTATTCAATTTGTGAAGCGGGACACCGTTCAGCAGAGAATACCATCAATGCAGATGAGCAGCCTAATTTCCCTTAAGGCCTAAAATGAGGCTGGCAAGGTTAAAAGGCCAATGATTTACTCACTAAGTAATTCTCAATTGTGACAATTTTGGGATGTGTACCCAAAGGGATTCATGGCTTCAGATTCTTGAAGAATCAAGGCAACACGATTGCGTGCATGATGCATGATTACAGCCATGGGTGCCTCCCTGATAATAACCTACTCAGGTACCTAAGCTAGACAGCCACGGGAGCTGCAGGGCTAAAATAGGCCTGCCTTTCTCTTACTTCGCTAGGACCAGAGATTAAATTTTTAAGAAGTGACCTGGGAGTCAAGTCCCCCTTCAAAAGTAAATGCGAGTCTTTCTTTTTGTGTGTATTTTTTCCCCAGGACCAGTGACAATGCGCACCCTCCTCCATGAAAAAAAATTAGTCCCTAAGACTTCAAAGTTGCATACGCACTGTGATTCAGTAGCACTTATCTTCTCCAGATAAGCTTAATTCAGCTTCTAGCAAGCAAATGAGAAAGCTTCCAGCGGTCTTCTTCAATGGCAGCAAAGCAGCTGAACTTCAGTTTACCATTTGAAGCTCTCTTTTAAATATCTCCATTGTCTTTCAAAAGTAAGCCTTAAAAATGGAAATGTCAGGCTCAGAAGGCCAATCAATTTTTTAATAGCTCAGGAGGCATAAATGAATGGATTTTCTATATCACTGTTACTGATTAAGTCTATGGAAAGAAGAAAAATTGTTTTTTGTGGACATTTAAAGCAGGGAGAGGGTATTAGTGAATCGATATTATAAGCACATTTTACTCCACCTTAGGCCAGTGATGGGAAACCAGAAAATCCTAACCTTGTTAAATTCCACACCGAGGCAGACAACTGAACCATGCTTGTGTCTTCCTTTCAGGGGTGGGGGGAGCTATTGATTTCTGGGAAGCCAATATGCTTCTGTATTTACTATCTTAATTTAAAAACAATTACCAGAGCTCTGATTATGCCATGGGTTCATTGTGGTTTTGAGTCACTACCATACCGAACTAAATACAATACTCTGCAGGTGAAGCTCCGAGAGTGTACGGCACACAATTACTCCCGGCTCAAACATTATTAAGTGCAAGATGTAAATATAAAATGGTTGCTTTAGGAGTCATGTACTGTACAACAAAATCTGAATGTTCTTAAATCAGACCCTATCTGTTGTCCCTCAGTGGCAGACAACATACCTGAACATCTGTGGAGAACAGAGAATACTGGGCCTTGTTATTTACGTTGGCTTGGTTTCCATGAGAAATGGGTATGAATAAAGGAAGTGTTGTTTCTATAGTTTTGCACCTAATGCAGAGGATGGCTACATCTCCTTTTTGCTGCAGCAGGATAAGCTTCTGGAGGATGCTTTTAGCTCCAACATATAGATAAAGGAAACATTTTGTAGCATGAAGAGAGACCATCTGGATCTCACTTGAACAGGGCAAATGTAGTTGCAGCTTTTACTTTATCCATGCTATCAAACTGTTTTCTTAACGATTGGCACTGGGGTCCCCTTGATTTTTCTTAATTCAGATCACCTCCTCCTTCCATGATTAGAAGCAGTCTCTTTTTGCAATGACTCCAGCAAGTGCTTAAGATACAGATAATGTTAAAAACTTACTTGATGCATCTTTAGCTGTTTTTTAATTGAAAATGGCAGTTGAAAACCTCCAAAGGAGTCACTACCAGCAAGTGGTTCACATACTACTTTGTTAACTACCGTGCTTGGCATAAGAGACAGGAGATCAGACAAGGAGTAGTTAGAAGAGAGATGCAACAGATTTTAAGATTTTGGGCCACCACCTGGTCTCATTTACACATAACCTACTGCACTGGATTACATTCTTGTGACTGAATAGGAAAAATGGTGAAATATTTATATTTAAATGAGCTCATTTATGAAAATTAATTCCTTGCTCTGTCAGATTAGCCTAAACTCTCTTCTCCATTTCTTTTAAATAATACATATGAAGGTAAGGTTTCAAAGAAGCATTAATGCAGAAAGATTTTACATGTGCATCTCAATGTATGGCAGTGCACACACATATATTTTGATTTTGMAAATGAATTATTGGGGGGGAAAATCATTTCATACATAATTTATGCTGCCAAAGATAAAAATGTGAAGGCAATTAGAAGGAGCCACCCTGATATATACCAGCAGAAGATCTGGCTGCCTGTTCACTTCCTGGGCACGAGAACTGCAATATGCTTGCCTCCCTTGTTTTCTGTTGCAATTACATGACGCTATCATGAATATACAGCGCAAGTGCGTGTTCGTTTCATGTCTATTTAGAATCCATGGTTAGTGAAGACATTCAGCTGATGCTTTGCACCTAAAAAGCTCAGAATTAACTTCTTTTCCTAAGCCAAAATGACTGTACTTACATTCTTCAGTTATCTGCGAGCACACCGAAATAATACTTGCTTTTTTTGAGATCATTAAAAAATCTCCATTTACATCTCAGATATTTCACTGTGTTTCCCACACCTGACATTTAACAGTCACTCCTCCAGATAAGGATGACCTCTCTGAAATTCTCTGCTCATTGAATTAGATAAAGTGGGGAATGAAGAGGGGTAAAACCAAGATACAGTGAGAGACACCAGCTTAAAAAAAAAAGCATAATGAGAGTGGAGGCAAACAAGATAAATCCATAGAATCCAGATGTCAAAGAGGCAAAACAAATGTCAAGTAAAAAATGCAGCTTTCACTGAGGGGAGCAGAAAGGAAATTAGAAACTTAACTAAATACACAAACCTGGGCATTCCCCTTTGGTAAAAGATGCGGTATGTGCAAGTGTGCAACAGCCTGTCTTCCTCTTCTGGCACACTGCTTAAACCCTGGTCTTCACAAAATGCATGAACTTTCACGTGCCCGCTACAGGGCATACATTGACTCTGATATAGAAAAAAGAATTTGACTTTTACCTTGGAACTGATTGACCTGTTGCACTGGATACGGGCTCCGCTGTTGCTGCAGATGCTGCCGAGGCAAATGTGACTGCTGCTGCAACTGCTGAAAATGAATGAGGGAAAGAAAGCAGAAGAGAAAAAGATGATTAATTAATTAGTGAGCTGAGAAAGGGGCTGGTGGCAAAAGGACTGCAGCAGAACTGCAGTGTTTCTTATCTAGCAAGCTGTTCTAGAGAGACAAGCAGAGTCATTTGAAGAGTCCTCTGGAGAGCACTTGGGCTACTCGGCACACGGACTCCTTTTGGTTCAAAAAGGAATAAGCACTGAGGCTAACATCATTTCTCCTTACTTACAACCGCTTCATCTCGGCCTCTATGGTGCGAACTTAACTGTCTTCAGGCTGAAAGGAGAGGGAGGGATATGAAATAACTTCGCTCACCTAGGTCTAAGGGCAACCGTAGCCACACACCCTTTCCTTCCCCCAGCCCTGCCAAGGTCTAGAGGTTTGTGTTCCTGGTACAAGACTTTCCTCCACCTCTGCACTCAAAACACTCAGCTGCAAGGAATACTGCATCCTGACCTGAGCACTGTGGCCTAGGACCATTCCCGAGCCAAACCAGAAACGGCTATTAAGGCACATTTCCTCTTGTGCTTCAGTGAATGATATTTGGGGAGCAGGTGATTGCAAAATGCCTCCCTCCCTTGATCCAGCCCAGACTGCTCCTCTTGTGGTTATTTTCTATGAATACTCATGCATCTAAAACAGAATCAAGGGCTGATTACAAAAAAGGAGAGTGTGTTTACCAGAGCTTTCAAAGCCTAGGGTATACTCGACTAAGCACTTACTAAAAGGACATTGTCTTGGTGCTTCATCTGCAGCTGTACAAACACTGTGTCCAAAACCAAGGATGTGTAACGAAGGTAAGAGAACGGCAAAGATGGGAAAGAAGCAAGTACTAATCCCTGTGTTAATAAATACGTGTTACAAACTATCAAAAAGATAAAGGGAACCTTGTTAGGCACAAAACACCCAAAAGCCTGAGGACTGTGACTTCGTCACTTTTCATCTATACCAGCACACTTGACAGTCTCAGCCCTGTGGTTTTTCAACTCTTCTAGGCATGCCTTCATGAGCCAAGTCAGTGACTGGCTCTTGGGTTTATGCACTTGAATTGGCCTAATCCATGACGGGGGAACATTACTGCATCCTCACTCTTCTGCACTTGTTCACCCCTGAACCAATTCATGCGTCTTTATCCTGAATATTTCTAGGAGCATCCTTCCTGTTCATTGGGGCTGAATTTTTCTGTTTCTCGGGAGGACCAGGAGAAGAGGGGAAGGCTATCAGTATTTCTGTGGTTATACAACATGCACGAGTTCTAACACAAATTAAAGCAGACCCCAGGTCTTAAACTGTATTTCCCCAGCAAGAGAAGTAAAGCCAAGCTTAAAGCAACTACTGACCTATCAGAACATTATCTAGGTAACATTAGGGGACTGCAAGTTTAAACGTGGGTATGAGCTTATAGGAACTGAACAGTGTGACTTTCCACTGACTTTATCCTGGGTTGCTTTTAAACTACAGCTGAGTTAAACATGCATAAGACATCACCATTCAGACCAGGTAATTTAACATCTGTATTGCAAAGCCCGAGAGCTCCAGAAGCCAGGTGACAGGCTTCAATGCAGCAGTTCCACACTGCCACTGCAAGAGCTGGTTTTACTGTTCTCTCACTTCAGCCTCTGGTTCCCCCCTTGATGCTGCCTCTCCCTTGTGCTAACATAATTGTTCGTACTGGTATGTGATAAACCGGATTAAGGAATTGATCTGGGTAAATACTAACCTCTTTTCGTTGCTAGGTTACTGTTAACCCACGTCAATTCTTTGTCCCACATCACTGCATGGCTGTACGTAGCTTTTGCCAGTGCAAAAGTAACCGTAGCAGAGTCTGCTTCCGCCAGCGTAAACGCACCGTGAGATACCAGGTTAAGAGCTAACTTTTCCAGTGTCTAAAATCCCATGTGACTGTCAAGCCCACTGCTGGGAACATGGATAATATTTGCCAAGCTAATGGTAAGCCTGAGGCAGATGCCTCTTCTTTGATAACCATTGCTGAAATACAACGATAGGAGCCACAGAGAGAGGATTACCAAGTATAAAAGGAAGGGCCGGTGTAGGCCGGTGTTGCCCTGTCTCTAGCGCTCATGCTCTCATACCAGCGTGCACTGCAGTGCCTGAGACAAACGGATACGGTACCTGCTCCGCYAGGATCTGCTGCTGCTGCTGCTGCCTTTGCTCTCTTAGAAACTGTTGTTTCTGCTGCTCTATCACGTGGAGCTGGGCTCTCTGCTCAATCAGCATCTGTTTCATGATGGCCGCTTGAGGTTGGTTTCCCAGGAAGGGACCCCCAGAGCTCGTGCCTGTGACCACGCTGCTGGAGCCCGGTGGGACAGAAGGCTGCATAGGCCCTGTGGTCCGAGACAATCCCACTTGATGCTGCTCCTGTGCAAAGAGAGAGAGAAGGCCTCGTTACTCAGGGTGCTCCATGGACAAGGGAAATTATGGCTCATTAACAAGAAGCGTTGAGTCTGTGGGTGAAGACTGGAGCTYGAAGAAAGTAAGGGTCCTTGGAAAGATGCTTGTGGCTTGTGACCAAGCCATGGGCTGTTCCCCACAGGGAGCAGGTGGCAGGTTCCTCTTCTCTCCTGGAGGTCAAAGCCCCCTCAGATAAAGCAAGAGCACTTTACAATTCGTTAATAATAAAATAATAAAGTTGTGTACTAGGTTTATTTTCATTCAGGATACGTAACTTCAGAGTCATGTTTTTCTAAACTTTTTCTCCCTGATCATGGAGACAAGTGTATTTTCTCTCCCTTTCCGTTTCCCTTTCTCCATAATGGCAGTTTCACACAGCCATCTAGATTGAGGAGCCGAGGTTTTAGGCGCACACAACGAATAGCGGGAGCTGGCAGCATCAATTCCCCCTATATTGCACCAGAATCTCAGGATTTAACCACATAATGTGTTTATTTAAGATTTCCATCCCGCAGCAATGGACCCAAAGTGTGTAGCTGAAAGGATGCAGGGCACGTGATGCCACAGACACCTTCTCCTAAAACCACCCGGCTTTCTCTTTACATTTCTATTCCAATTTGCTGCCTTTTAGCGCTGGGAAAATGAAGCGATAGAAGGCCAGGGGGTAAATCCAAAACCTCCTCTCTCCGCCGGCCCTCCCCCAGGCGCCAGCCGGGGGCTGCGAGGGGGCCGGGGAGCCCTCCCACCCCGCGGCCAGCAGCAGGCCGCTCTCCCGGCGGGGGGGCCGGGGTTTCACCCAAGCCCCGTGTCCGCCCTGGCCGCCCGCTGCTGCCGCCGTGCCCGCCGGCGCTGCCCGGGGAGGCTGCGGCCACCGGCGCCGCCGCCCGCCGGCAGGTGTCGCTGCCCGCCCGCGGCCCGGCCCGGCCCGGGCACCGGCCGGCGGAGCGGGACCGGCCTCTCCCCGGTGCGGGTGAGGGGGCCTGGGAGCGGCGGGACCCCCCGCGGGCAGCAACGGAGCGGGCGTGGGACGGCGGGGAGTGTTGACGGGGGTCTGCAGCGGTGCCCAGAGCTTAAAAACCGCCCCCCGCGCTGCCCCGGAGCGGGCGGGTCCCYCTGAGCCTCCTGGCTCTCCCGCTGCCAGGGGAAAACGAAGCTTGCAACAACCCAGTGCCTCCCTTCAGCACTACGGAGGGAGCCTTGCTCAAAAGCAGATGGCCAGCTAAGGCCGTATTTAAAAAAACAACGATTTGAGGGTTTGATTACAAAGCGGCAGGGGTAGCACTGTTTCCCCAGTCGTTATTCCGGGTACTCCTTGGTGTAAAAGAGCTTAAGGATTTTCTTTTCTCTCCCATCTACCTTCCRCATGATAGTACCTGAGCAGTCCCCTGCATGTGTTGCCCCTTCGACAGAGCAGCACTGCTCCGTGTCCCGGAGCAGGAACCGCAGCAGGGACTTGCCCTGGGTCACGCTCGCAGCCTGTGCTCAGCCGGTGTGGGAGACCCGGAGCTCCCGAGCTGGCACCCCTCACCGTGGGGCTGGCTCCACACGCTCTGCTCTGCCTGGGCACTGCTTACACCCGCCGCCGGACAGCCTGCTCTCACCGTCCTGCACCCAGCACTTCATCAGCGCCCAGCTCTCTGCACCGCAGGCTGGGATGCATGGGGACTGCCTGGTGAGCAAGAGATGAGTAACGCTGTGGTTAGGTCAGGCTGGCTTCTCGTAAGACAAAAAACTGTGCAAGAGTTGCTCCGCAGGGCAGGACCACCTTTTATCAAGTATTGGGAAAGCCACTAGCACACACCAGCCTGTGGTGATACCAGTGCTCTTCACCTCTGCTGGGCTAAGTAAGCCAGAGTAAGCGCTGCAGAGTGCTGCTTTCTTGGCAGGACCGGCCTTAGCATTTGCTCATTAGAACCTCTTTAATTGTTTTATAGAGATGGGTACTCATTCAAAACCACTAACTTGATGGAAAGGACCTATTAGGATCCTTTGTGCAAAGCATGCCAGGGTGAGGTTTAGATTCATCTGCTTCATTGATGGTTTGAGTTATGTCAATGACTGTGTGATTGGGAACGTATAGAAAAGTAATCTTACGACACCCACCCCAACCCAGTCAATGAAAGGGTTAAAATCAATGCTTGAGTGTAGCTTGGGAAATTAGGATCAGCCTTTCTGCATGAAGGTCAGGTTTTCAAGGACCCTTCTGAGGAAATAAYAAGAAAATACAATTTGTCCACACCTCTATTTTGCAGAGATACTCCCTGGAGGGCTCTCTGCTGAAAGGCAGCTCTCCGATATTTAGGTTCTTTCTAACATCTGCCCTGGTTTGAAAGTTCCCTCCTTGCTTCTCTTTCCACATCTCCCCTGGTCCCGTCTCATGCTGCACTTTACAACCTGGTCAAGCGTCATCCCTGCAGCACCGTAAGGGCGAGGGCTGTGGCAGCTGCTGGGGCTTCCCCGAGCCGGGGTCAGGGAAACGCACCCGCTAACAATCCCTCAGCTGCTCTTGCACCGAGCCCTTTCACCCACCCCTGTCCGAGAGCTCCAGCTTTYGTTGCCTGGGGGAGACACAGACATCAGCTGTCTCCAGCAGAGCTGACGGTAAAGGCTTTTTCCTACCACCCCCTGGCCCTCCCCCTACTTCTGATGAAGTCATCAAGCTACAGATTGCATAACTGATGCACAGGACTATCTTGTGTTATACTGGGAGACGGGCCAACTGCTTCCATTTATAGACAAAAGCAATGCCACGCTGCCAAATAATGGAGCCTTTGCTGCAGCCACTACAAGGAAAAAGAAAAGGAGGGGAAAAAACCCAGGAGCCAAAGGGCATGCTGTGAAGTGACATCACTCGGAGCTTCCTCTGCCGAGCCTCAGCGCACAGCTGCCTTCGGGGCTGCAGCCCAAGTCCTCACTGAATCGCCTTCAAAACAACCTTATTACAGAACTACTGTCCTGGCTCTTATGCACACACGGGAACGGCTGAGGGACACATTCACCCCATGGTAATGCCGCAGAAGGCACTCTATTCTGGATCGTATTACATTATAAGTTAATTCCAGAGTTTAAAAAGGAAGAAAGCTTTGAAAGGAGCCCCTCCGGCTGACATGAGCCCTGTGCACTGTGCAGCAGCTGGAGGAAACACGAAGATTAGCACAAAGGTGTTACTTCCAGTGTTGTGTGTTTAGTCATTTTGAGGTACAAGACTTTACCTACTTACAGCGAAAACTTCCTGCTTCCAGTTTCAATAGCAGGTTTAAAGCCAGGCCTTCTTCATCAAGCCAGAACACCACCCTCCCACCCGGAATATTTCTTCTCCTTTCCATTTTTTTTGGCGAAAGCTCTTCCCAACCAATGATGAAAGGCCCCGCTGACATCACCGGGAGCAGCCCTGGGTTGTGCGTCCCAAAAACAGGAGCACTGCCCAGTCAAAAGGTCTCTGCAGGCAGGAAAATGCTCCCTAGTGCCCGGGAGCAGAGCTGTTTACCAAGAGCACCTCCGCAGCCTGGCACTGCTGCTGCTAACCTCTGAGGGGGGGTTGTACGGCCCTGCACAGTCCTGGCAGCAGCGTGGGGCCACGTGGGCTTCTGGGTGGCTTCAGCTACCCAGCCACAGGTGTGCACACCCACCCTCCTTCCACTGTTCCCTCTGGAGGTCCGGCACGGAGATGAAACCTGGAAGTGTGCTGGGGGGTACATGCACGTGTCTGGGAATTGGTGATGAAAGAAACAACGCTGGGCTTTACACGGCTGCCTCTTACAAACCATGCCTGCTCCAGGCCCAGATGCAGTCTCACCACAGGAGCCGAGCACAGAGTCAAGCAACTCAGGCTAAGTGCAGCACTTACACAGTTACAGAGCTTCAAAACCAAACTAATCCAAGCTTCACTGACAACGCTCTTTGCTCCTGCACTGCCTGCCAGCTCCCTCATCCTCCTACTGCACCCTGAGCCTTCCTGCCCCTAGATCTCCTGCTCCTCCTCCTCATTCCCTGCCRTCCCTTTCTCCTTCCTACACCCTCTGCCCTGCCTCTGCCTCTGCGTTTTCCTTTCTTCTCTAACTGGCACTGCTGCCTCTTCACTCTCCAGACACCCTCATCAGCACCCCGACTAACCAGCTCCTGGCTGCACATCACCTCCACAGCTGACAGCGCTGGTACCCAGCGGCCCGGGGCCCACAGCCTGACTCACCGTGTGACTCAGGCTGCCACCGCTCCGGAGGGATCCCCTGGGGATCCGCAGCAGCAAGGGGACAACCCAGCTCCTTCCCCCAGGGCCCTGTGCTCGTGTGCGTGTGGGCACGTGCATACAGGGGTGCCCTGTATGGGTGTAGGCATGTAATCCTTGAAAAGAGTGACAAGATGTCATGGAATGGGAAACACGTGCTGTATTCTCAGCCTGTCTCTCATCAGCCCGTTACATCTGGGAAGATGGTACAGCGTGACTTCTGATTTTCACTCTGGCTATTTTCAACAACACCCAAAGCCACTGTGTGCTACTCACAGGCTGCAAACAGCTCTCTCCTGATAACAGTGGCTCGTGCAGAGTTACACGCACTCCAGCCGGGAATAGGGAAGCTGCAGCTCTACCGCGAGGTCCTCACCAAGGGGCAGGTGAAACCGAGAGGCCGGTTACGCGCAGGCAGATGGTGCCAAGGCCTCTTCCCCTGACTCGGCCGTGCCGCACAGCGAGTTCAAGTGCACGCGCTGGCTAAGCCGCCCTGGCTAAGCCTCCCAGGGACCCTCCTGGGCCCCCTCCTGTCTCTGCATCCTCAGCCACCCACTTTTAAAGCAGCCCAGGGACAGGATCGAGTGCTTGGCCCCTGGGAGCAAAACCAGGTATGAAAGAGCCAAGCTGCCATTCACAGAGCCAAAAAAGAGCCACAATTTCCAAACGGTCAGCATAACACGTCTGGACAGGTTTTTATAGTTGCAGAGCACCCAGTAAGATGAACTTTGTAAGAATCTGGCTGCTTAGTTAATGCCTACATGGGAGTTGCCCTCTTGATAATCTGATCCTTAGTTAAGCGACAGGACCATAAACCCTGTGTCCTCCCAGTGTATTTCCAGGGATCCACTGGAGTGAAGGGATCCTCTGCAGGAGTTCAGGGGTGATGTGTATGCATATATGTACAGTTATGCACATTAAACATAATGTGCACTTTAAAAAGAGAACAAAGGGGAGTGGAAAAGGTATTTTCCTCTTTGTCTCAAATCTTATATACCTCTTCCTTACCATGCAATGATTTATTCTTTCCGTATGTCATTCAATCTCCCAACTACAGCTAAAAGCAATCACACAATTTTCTCTCAGAACAAGCAGAACTACCACCAGCTGATGCCCCGAGGGCTGGGCAGCTGGGTGCGAGTAAGCACAGGCAGGGACCGAACGAGCCTACTCATCGGCCCTCCCTGCACAGCCTGGTGATCAAGAGCCCTTGGACATGGTGAGCCGGCTCCGCTCCTGCTGAAGGCCAGGGGGGCAAAGCGGGACCCCAGGGAAAAGGGGGCTGTTCCAGGCAACTGCTGGCAGAAATCGACAGAGGATGGGTATTCCACATCTGGGAACAAAGCGTTTCCCAAAAAGCTAAGGGAAGCAGAGACTTGAAAGCAGGGTCTTAACGTGCGAAATGGACAATCAGACATGAGCTCGCTGTGCTGTTCTGTGGTATGTGAACTAATGCAATCCTTGAATATACAAAGAGCGGAAGAGCAAATAGAAGCCAGGAGGTGGCTTATCCTGCACACTGCATTAGAAGAACAATACTAGAAAAATGTATACAATCAGATGTCTACATTTTAGAGTTGGAGCAGAAAAAGAAGACACAAAAATGATTTGAGGCAGAAAGTGTCTGCCAGTGAGCGACTTGAAGAGCTCAATCCATTTAGCTTACCACAAAGAAAACTGAGAGATGCTTTGACCATAGCATATAAAAATACCTTCACGAGGGAAGAAATCCTTTAAAGAGTTCTTTTATCCAGTGAAGAAGGCAAAACCAGATACAAGGGCTGGAAGCTGAAGACAGATTCAAATCAGAAAGAAGAATCAAATTTTTACACTATGATTTCATTCCCCATCGGAAATGGCAGATCTCCACGTTTTGATGTCTTCGAGGATGACAGCCTTTCTGGATAAACACAACTTCGTGGTGTGATTGAATGGCCTGCGATGTACGAGATAGAACAGCATTGCCTGCCCTTACCTCTGCACAGCTCTGAGCCACTGCTCCCTGGCACCCGCAGAGGCAACTGGCCCTCCTGCATCAGGCTGGTGGTAGGCTGACAGGCACGACCTCCTTTATCGTGGAGCTCTTAGGTACTGCGTGCGCGCGCGCGTGTGTGTGTGTGTGTGTATACACGTTAAAAAAGGGGGTCTCCAACCTATTACTGGGATCAAAAATATTACTCCATTTCCACATACTATGTCACAGTAAAACATCATCTCTACCCAGTGTTTTCAGACCAGCCTGAAAGCACGTTCCTATATTCCCCCAGAAATATTTCTATTAAATTCCTTGTAATGTTGTTACTTATGTCTGGCAGGGATCTTAACCCCCTCTCTAAATCAGGCTGCCCAAAGCAAAGCCACCTTTCACAGAATGGTACCATCTGACAGACTAAGGGAATTACAAATCCATTCATTTTGGACTTTTTTTTTTGCCTTGAAAGAGCCAGCGTACAGGACGAAGGGACGGAATATTCCAGTTTACAACTCTGACTCTGGCAGCAGGCTCTGCAGAGCAGATTGCTTCACCTATTTCCTCTGTCATCCAGTCTCAGGGAGGGGCTGCAAACCTCTCCTCTCTCCCGGGGCCCCCGGTTGCCATGGTCTTTCATATAGTATCTGAGCGAACATGATCCCTCTGACGTTTGACACCAGACCTCTGCATGCAGCCAATTTGTTTTCCTTTCACCTCCCTTCGCCTGCATCTCTCCTCCCCATGTTTTCGATACAGTTTATTCTTTCCGCAGAACAAACAGGATCTGTCAGGCTATTACTTCTGTGTATTTTTGTTTGTTCATCAGAGGGACTAATTTCTTCATTTCTGGTGACGAAGTAGATAACAAAGGGATCTAAAATGAGTAACTGTTTTTCTAATACCATTTAAGAGCTAAAGACCGTCAGAAGTTCATCTCAAAGACTGCGAGGCAGAAGGGGTCGTCGTTTTACCGGGTGGCACCGGCAGCCCATGCACCCACTCCTGCTTCAGCACAGTGGTTTGACACCACAAATCCTGAGCAGTGCTGGTGGGATTYAGAAATGCAGCGTTTCAACAGAATGCTATTGAACTTCAACCAGTGTAATTAAAACAGGCTCATTTCCTCATTTACAAATAACAACTCTGGTGTTTTCTCCCCTCCCCCAAGAAAGAAACCTTTGCAGGGGAAATCACTCCTGCTTTTCAGTTTTGTTTATCCTCAGTTTCACCAGCTAGTTCCAAGGTATGGAGCGTAACGATATAATGGTTGGGTTTGTGCACTGAGGAAGAACTGTTAGTTTATCTCAAATAAACTAGTTTAGTAGTTTCCTTGTAATTGCAATTTTTTTATTGGTCTTCTTATTTCTAGGAGAAAAAAATGGATCAGCCCAAATTAAACCCAAAATAGCCTCTTTACATACATCTCTTTAAAAAAGGGAGAAATAAGTATACAAATATAAAAACATTTGTGAATTGTAAAGTTAAGATGAGCTCTTCTTATTTGCTTTAATAAGTTACAAGTCCTGGCTCAAGCAGAACCTCTTGCAAGGCTATGGTTATCACTTAGTACCTGCTCGGTCACCTATGGGACATGAACCTCACGGTCTTGGGCAAGTCCCCATGGATATGCCCATACACGCTGTGTATGGCAGGGGCTAGTGACTGTGCTACCAGCCGTCCCGGAGGAGCTGAGACCTGAGTAGGCACAGAGCCCTTGCGACTCTGGCAGGTCTGCGAGGCAGCCGGGGCTGCTTCTGATGCTCCCACCCAGCCCCTGCAATGGGAATGAATCTGCCCACTCTGCAATCTCACCTGCTCTTGAGCCGTTTGCATCAGTGTTCATGCTCCAGTGAAATGGTATYTTACATAATTTTCTTGCAGGAGTGAACTAATGGGGTTAACCAAGCCATTAATTTGACCCACAGAGGGAATGGCTGTACAGACAAGTTTTTGTGAGGCAAGTCCGGGTGTGGTTTTACAGCGCATCGGTTACTCAGAGGTTACTCCCACGTACGGCTCCCACCCCGCAGGAGTATGGAGCAGCCCTCCTCTCCCTGAAGAGCAGCCACCTGGCATTATTAGTCTCTTGGGGCAAGAGGTCTGAGGGGGCTGCCAATGTGCCACAAAGCCAGCCCCTAACTGGCCTCTTGGCACTGTCTCTGCAGCTGTGCTCTCCAACGCCGGCCCGCAGCCACAGCACCGATTTCTGAGCTCCAGCCCCTGAGCAGGGCTGGCGGCAGGGAGGGAAGGAGGGCGAGGATTTGAAGAAACATCAAGTGCCCAACCTTATATTTTATGCATATTATGAAGGCTGTAATTACCCCCCTCAAAGACGGCTGCGTGAAGCCGTGCCATCATGGCATTTCACAGCGCGCCCTACCCCGCTGCAAGCGAGCAGCAACCTTCGGGGAGCAAAAGGCAGGAAGAGAGAGTTGAAAAGCCAGCCCACACAATAGCTGTTCCACACCCTGTCCCCGCTGCCTTCTACCACAGGCATAGCTGAGGACTTTCAAAGGTACAAATCAGGCTGCTCCAGAGGAGCTGCGACTGCCCTCTCAGTGCCAGCTTGGCCCTGTCTTGTCAAATTTCCCGGGGATTCGGAAGCTGGTCTGGGAGCAAAGCGGAGCAAGAACTGAGCTCACAGAGGCGGCTGGACCCCAAAGCCGGTGCCTGTTAGAAATTCTCCTGCTAAAGGTTTTAGCTTTTATCAATGCCCCGTTCGAGTCCATCCTGGAGCAGGAGGGAGGAAGGCTAATGTGAAGCGTAAGGATAATCACGGCTAGAGAGCCCCCGGGACGGGGGAGAGAAGAAAAATGGAAGATGAAAGCAGGCAAATGGTTTAAACAAACAGTCGCACAGGGCCAATGAAAAGGGGGAACAGAGGGAAAATGACACAATAAAAATAAATGCTATAAGAGAAAGAAAAGCTTCTAGCACACACAGGGAAAAATGTGGGGCCTGGAAAAAGCGAAAGTATGAGGAAAAGATGCTCTAATGGAGCTCTCTAGCAGCAAACACTAACCCATTACCAGGCAGCCCCCTTCCTTCTAATGGCCCGAGCCTGTACCACATTATCACCTTGTACCCCATGGAGTTTGCCGGTTGTTGAGGTATTTCACAGAGCCTGGCTCTAGCTCACGCCTGGCAGAAGCTGCCTGAAGTCTCCTGTGGACAATTGCAGAATCTTTTTTTTTTTTACTCTAGGTGAAATTTTGTTAAATTTCCCCTTGGTTGTTTTGTTTGAGCGTAAACAAAAGGTATTTTTCACACTTAAGGGCGTTTTTCAGATCCTTTTCTCTGTGCTGTGATAAATGAAATCCCTTTCATTTTTAGAAATTCAAACTTGGCACTTGTGTTGCTCCTCAGCAAGCAGCATGTAATTTGCCAAGCCTGAAAGAATCCTGGCTGAGAAATAAACACAGTGGGCCATATGCTCTCCTTCCCATATGCAGAAGGCACCTTACCTCAAAAATTGGGAAGAGGCTGCAATTGCCCCATGTCGTTGCTTCTGCCAAGGCAAAAAAAAATCCACAGAAAAATTTAGAGCAAAGGTCTGGGGCTCTCCACAAAGTAGCCCTCTTTCTGCACGCCTCCAGGGACCTCCCCTGCACTGTCACTGACTATGTTGCTGGCTTCTGGCCTGGCAGAAATGCGGTGAGGGGTCAGGGAGTGCATATGCCACGTGTCTGGTGCTCACAGTAAAGCTGCATTACCTTTATTGGTATTTCCTGGCACAACTTGCTTTGCAAGTGAACGATCTGCAGAGCACAACTGTTCCTTTAATACTACTCTTTTCTAGCTCATTCACATGTGCCCTCATGGGAGGAAGATCATACACCAGAAGGACTTGGGTGAAGTGAGGACTTCTTTCAGCTCCATGCCCACAAGAAACACAGAGGGAGAGCGTGCCACGTACGTGCAGTACCTCAGTTTTCTGGTGGGCTCTGGCAGATGATGAGTGTGACTGATAAAAGCACCAAAGCAGACACGTGGGTGCTTATGAGGAATGGTCATCTGTACAAATTCATGCATAAATTCCATGACCTTCCCCTGTCTGACACCGACTTCAAAGAGTTGGACTAACTCCCTCATCTTTGGTTACAGGCACTTGTCTATGCAGCCTCTCTGCAGGTGGTATTTCAGCCTAAAATTGAGAGCCAAGTGTTTCCAAAAGGTAGCCGGCAAGAGCAAGGGAAATGGTCTTCCGCTGCAGCTGCCCAGCAAAGCATGTTATCTTTGCTGTAGTTTCAAATAACTAGCTGCTGATAAGCTGAAGTCGCTGGGATGGCACACCAGGTCTGTGATTTCACGAGCTACTTCTTTTAACATCCTTGAATCCAGGCTACCCAGATCACCTAGTTCCAGTACTTAAAACTCTCTTGATTTTTCTTCCACCTTGGACATGGTCTTTGTGTTTCCGTTAGCCACCTGGCCTTTGTTTTGATATTCAATCTTATTAGCCCTAGTGAAAACTGAGACAAGGTATTCTGATTTGGGCTATGCCTAGGTTGTCTTTAACCTTGACATGCTCTTCGCTGCATGGTCTCTCCCTTCTCTCTGAGGTCCCCTTTATTTATATGGCTAAGGAAAACTCCACTATTGCAGTAATTTCTTTTGCAAGGCCTAACTGAGCTTGGCTTTTGGCAGTACTGACTTTATCCCTAGACTTCCAGGTCTCTAAGGCATAGCTTCCTTTGCTGATCAAGCCCTTCTTCACGCCTTCTGAGGCTTTCTGGATATCCTTGATACCTCTTCTGAGACAATTACTTATCTCTTAAGCTTTAAACTTCCTTTCCCTCTCCCCTTCTTCCACACCATCAATACTTTTTTGCCTCCTTCTATCCTGCCATCTTCCTAATGCACACTCATGTTCACCAGCTTAACTAGTCCTCACAGCTGCAATCCCAGCTGCCTTTTTGCAGCCTTTGACTCACTCCTCAAGCCCTGCCTTCTCCTGCCTTCACTGGAGACAGGTCTTTGCACAGGATTGTGTTGATCTCTCCCATGAGAGACTTAACAAAGCAAGACATGATCTCCTTCTCCCCTCGCTTGCTTTCCTTTGTGTCCTGCCCAGTTCTCCCCTCCTGGCCACAGAAGTGGTGGCCTCATCTGCTTCTCCTGGCGACCTCACTGCATCCTGTCTTCTYATCTGTCTTGCCCCCATCTGCTGCCGCCTTCTTTATATCTCACTCTCCTCTCACTCCTTCTCCTCACAGCACAAGCATGCTTTATCTTCATGCTTTTTAAAAAAAAAAATAAAATCCAAACAACCCTTGACTCCAAGTGACTCTCCAGTTCTCACCCTATCTCTCTTCTCACTGTCATCTCTAAGCTTATTGAGTGTGCTGCCTATGATTTATATGATTTAGACTGAATTTAGTCTCCACCTCCAGCATAGATTCTTTTCCAAACAGGCTTTCACTTCTCGCCTGTCGCAGAAACCAATATCACAAAGTCTCTAATATCCTTTGTCTGGCTGCAGCTCTGCACTATTACACCAGCCTCGCTGCCATAGCCTGTCAGCTCCTTCCAGCGCCGCTGACCATGCTCCACTGGAAATCTGGTCCTCCTTTCCCAGTGCTCCTACTTGACTCCAACACCTTCAGTTGCTTGCTCAGTGTTACTCAGACTAGTTTGTCACTACTCACCCTCCCACCTGCCGCTGTTCTGTGGGTCTGAGTTCTTGTCCCTCATCTCCTTTCCCTCTCACTCCTATCTCTGAGCAAGCTCACTCTCYGTACACATTCAAGGACCTTCTCTACACCAGCAACTCACAGACCTACCTCTCTGTCTCTGGCCAGTTCCCGTCTGTTCCGACTAAATTCATGCCCTGCCTCTGGGATCATCTTGTGGATATCTGTCAGCTCAAGCTCAAAGTAGGCTCTCATCCTACTCCCTAGGTCTCCTCTCCTTTCTGTTTCTTCAGTCCCCGTGGACAACACCATCACTTGACTGTCACTCAGCCCATAACCTGGTTGTCATCTTTGCCTCAACTCTCCCTGCAGAGTCCCACAGCCAGCCTCTCATTGCCTTGCACCCTGACGGTTGCAATCTTACCCTGCTTGCAGATAGCCAGAGTGCTGCTGCCCAGGTCATTTTCTTTGCCTGTCATCTTGACTGTGCCATCTCTCTCTTTGCAATCCGCTCTTAGCTTCCCCTTCTTTTGGATTTCAGCCCCCTCCCTTGCTCTCAAATCCAGCTGCAGCATATGCCACCTCACGCATCATCTCTCATTCACTGCTGAGGCTTTCCGTCACCCCATCACGACCCACTCTTTTCCACGTTACATTTTAGCTAGAAGTGCCTTCACACTTTCCTCCCTGCTGGATTTCATTTTTGGGAGGAGATTCTCAAAATCATACAAATCTGACCCTGAACTCTGCCCCCAGTATAGTTACATGTGTAGAAGTTTGTAGAAATTCCTGTCTCCGTGATGCCCAGCAGTCTCTTCTGTTTCCTTGTACTCCTGGTGTGTTTGTCTCCCTGTGTTATCTCTTATCTTACACTTGGGTTGGAAGTATTTGGGGGGAAGGAAATATATTTACATCCTGCATCTGCAGGGAGCCTAGCACAATGGGACTCCTAAACTGTGACTACGACTCAGAGGTGCTACCCACCATAGCGCAAGCAGTTACAAATACAACTTAAATCTGCGTACAGCTAAATATGCTATTTTATATTCTGTAGGTGCGAGAACACCAACATTTCAATGTGCTCTTGCTCCACTTCTTCTTCTTTTAAAGGATGCAATATCAGGATGAGATATTGTATGCTGAAAAAGTCAGGAAATGCTAAGTTACAGTTCCCACGGCAATTGTAACTCAGCCTCATATGGTAAGGCACAAAGGTTATCACCATATACAATAACAGAGGATGCTGAACACATGCAAAGTGACCAAATTACTGTCGTGGCAGATAACCAGGTCTTTGAACTTCTGTGCAGGTAAAATCTTAGACATTTACTAGGCTTTTAGCGTTTAATTCTAGAACTGTGAAGTCCAACACCCTATAAATAAAAGTCAAAATTATTTTGTATAACAAGTAACCGGTCCCAGCAGTAGCTTGTAGCCCTCTTTGCAGAAACACAGCTAATGGCAATAAGAAATATTTCCATTACGTTATGAGCTCTGGTAGCTGTCAACTGAGAGAGGGATCTGCCGATCAGAGAAATCTGGGAAGACATCAGTGTGTCAGAACAAGTGAAAAGACTTGACACAGAGGGCACATTTTTGTTGAGCAATTTGCATTAGCACTTCTGGACAAATTCTACATTTCACATGCAATTCACAAACCAACAGCAGCACTGCTAATTGGTGCAGTTGCCACTCAACTGCGGTGCCTTGTTTGAGCTATCACTAACGTGAATGAAGACTACAGACTCTTTTTGAAAAAATGCAGCAATTATTTTGCAGACTTTGAGTTGGGTTCCCCCTGCCCCCACTTTCATCCTTCTAATTTCATTATCTCAATACCTTAAAAAGGTCCTGGAACAGAAAAATGCAAACCTCAGAAATGTCCTGTTGAAGTTATTAAGAAAAAAAAAAAAACCTGTTTGCAAAGAATAATGCCCTTCATTAATATAACCGTTAGCCCTACCATCACCGTGAATTTGACCATGTCCCAGAGTGCCAATGCAAAGCTACATGTTGATCTGAAAAAATAACAGTAAGTGGCAGAGTACTGGTGACTCTCCCAGCCACCAAACCAAGGCTGTGCTCTGCACGTATCTAAAATGCTGATGGGATGACAGAATCTCTCTGTTTCCTCTTAGGTGGTATTAGAAGTTATTTAACTGAAAACAGGGCAGATCTCTCATCCATCATTCTTTATCCTTTGTAAAATCGAGTCTCCTGAGAAAAGGAAAGAGCTTCCATATTGTACCTTTCTATTTACGCTGCTCAAAATGCTCAGGCAGCTGCAGCTCAGCTGAAGGAAGGTTTGGCTGACTCCTTTTCATAAAGTTGGATGGCTATTTTTAGGCCATATTTCCTTTAGGCCCGTACAGTGCAAAATCCAAAGGAGCTAATGGGATTGGCAGGTGCATAGATTATCGGTGACCTCCTCTAGCCCAATGTTCACATTTCCTTACTACATTTTTTTCATAATGTACAGTGAAAAAGGGAACAACCTACAATTAAAGATCTTCCTAGCTAGGCTCGATACCTTTTATATTCAAATGCTCAATGAGAGACCAATGCACAATAGCTAAAGATGGAACAGCATGAGAAAAACTATACAGATGCACCTAGATCTAAACAAATATAAATCTGAAGAACTGGATTTTTAATGGAGTATCTTGGTTGCATCTCTACAGACAAATAGGTATCTGTAATGTACTTTTCATTCTGACCCTAATCTTTCTGCAGCTGCAAGAATCCCATCCCCTTTCTTGCTTCCCTTGAGATCTCCTTGGCCCCATCCTACTGAGGGTCCAACCTCACTGTTGTAGAAGTCACTAGCAGAAGCCACATCTTATCTACGGCTCCCAGCTGTGCTCTCCTTGGAAAGAACAAGAGAAACTACAGTAAGCTAGTGTAACTCCCGATCCTGATCATGAGTGGGTCTGAATCGTGGATGCAGATGTCGTTTCATTTTCTGCAGTGAAGCACAAACCAGGCTGTTGGGCAAACTCCTGTAACACATCTTTGTGGTGTAAATAACTCAGCTTGGGCTTCCTTCTGCCACACCCTGGGTTACAGGCACAGCAGTCACATTTCAGTGACTAAATCCTGATTTGCAGGCCCAATTATTTTGAGTACGACTGCACAGTCTTCTTGGAAATTGGTGCTATGTACACCCCCCGCTCCCCAGGCTGATTCAGTGGTATTCAGGGAAGCAGGGGCTGGCTGGTAGCTCTGTGTGTGCTCTGTCCTGAACGCGGGGCGCCCAGCACTGCCTCTGCAGGGCTGCTCCAGAGGGCACTTCAGCCCAGCAGGGCTCTCCTCTCTCGGCCCCCCTGTGAGCATCCCTCCAGCATTCACCTGGCGAGGCATGAAGAAAGACAGCCCCTGAAAYCTCCAGGGATATGGGTTGCCTCCTTCCTTCCAGCTACTTTATCCTCTGCCTGTATTGAAAAAACAGAGAGCTGATACCTCAGACCCTTCACAAAGAAAAGCAAACGGTGCCTCTGTGAAACCACAGGCTGTTACTTCCCAACGGTAGAGCAGGGCTCCAATTTAACAACACATGGTGTGGCCGTCAGCTGTGAGTCTACAAAAACTGCAGAAGATATCTTTGGACCTCTTAATATCTTATTTCTGACATATGGAGGGACTGGGGAGTTTGCAGCTTCCCACCTGCTTAAATATAATTCACTACAAAACATCAAACAGATGCATTCAGCCCTTTGTAGACATATCATTACCTTATGTGTTCATGTAACGCACATCTGTAGCACATTGGCAGTACACCTAGTTAATGTGTGGGAGACTCCTAGGTTCAAAGCCTCCAGTGTTTCTTTTGTTCTCTAATGAATCCTTCTTTTGTTTAGCTCCCCCTCCCCTTAGGTTGTAGCTGTAACTCTGTCATTAGCATCTTAAAAATCTTTTCCTCCAAAACTACCTACAACACTGCAATAAGCTGGGAACATACTAGGAAGCACCTAAATGAATCATGATTCTTATTTAAGACAGGTTTAACAGGTCTGGGTCACTGTTTTCAGCAGCACTGTTGCATAGTTAGCAAATTCGGTAATCAAATATTCCCCTAAAAACCAGATGAGGTGAGATTCCTGTGCTATACTCCAGCTAGTAAGCTAGGTTCATGATGTTTCAAATAAAAGATGCATTCCTGCCTACAAGGAGTGTCACAATGTTTGTGAGTCTCTGCAGACCTGTGTCTGCTTCTCGGTGTCCAAAAATCAAAGCATTCAGGCACCTCCATGGCAGCCCACTGAAAATGCTGAGCTGTATCCTTTGTGTGGAAACCTTTTGTTGAATTTTCACTGGACTTCAACCTAATGACCCCAAACCTGATTTCCTAGATATTATGCATGAAAACACACATGTAACACTGAGATATCATCTGCAACACAGACTGGCAACTGTGGCATCCACCAGATTCACTGTCCCTCTCAGTGCTGGCATCTTCCTGGGCTTCCCCAAAAGGGACCAGCTACCAACAAGTTCTGGGAAACAGGTAGCAGAAGATGCTGATAAGGAAATGTTATCACAGATAGGCACAAAGACAGAAAGACTTTACTCGTGTTCCGACAGCCATTTGCCTGTGAATGAAATCATAGAATCATAGAATAGTTTGGGTTGGAAGGGACCTTTAAAGGTCATCTGGTCCAACCCCCTTGCCATGGGCAGGGACATCTTCCACTAGATCAGGTTGCTCAGAGCCCCGTCCAACCTGACCTTGAACGTTTCCAGGGATGGGGCATCTACCACCTCTCTGGGCAACCTGTTCCAGTGTCTCACCACCCTCAGTGTAAAAAATTTCTTCCTTATATCTAGTCTAAATCTACCCTCTCTTAGTTTAAAACCATTCCCCCTTGTCCTGTCACAACAGGCCCTGCTAAAAAGTTTGTCCCCATCTTTCCTATAAGCCCCCTTTATATACTGAAAGGCTGCAATAAGGTCTCCCCGGAGCCTTCTCTTCTCCAGGCTGAACAACCCCAACTCTCTCAAGCCTTTCTTCATAGGAGAGGTGTTCCATCCCCCTGATCATCTTTGTGGCCCTCCTCTGGACCCGCTCCAAATGCAGTGGGGGTTTTGCCTTTAGAAAAATGCCAAGCTCATATTCACTGAGTTACTGTGCTTTCAGTGGGCTGACTCCAGTTCTTTCCAAAGTTGTCAGACCTCTTCTCCAAGACAGCTTAGGGACTGCTAGAGATGGCCAACGGTCAGGGTGTGATCTGGGGAATTTCCTCTGTGAGAAACCCAGCGGCAAGGCAGGGAGGCCACACCACTGGCAGAAGCGTCAGGACTCCCGAGTGCTGTGCTGCTTATGCCTCACAGACATCTCCGGCAACTTAACCGCAGTGCTCACGCTTCCATGTACGGTTATCTGAATAACTGTGCACCATAGTAAGACAGTTCAGCTTTATAAAAAGGTTTGTGATTCTTAGCCGGCACGGTGATATGTGCCTAACTTTGTCAGACAACTCCAAATTGTAACAGAATCGGCAGATTTCAGCATTCATTTTGCCACTGCAAAAAAATCAGCTCCTTAACAAGCACAACACGTTAGCAATGTGTATTGTTGCCCTATACTCATCAATTAGCATTATTATCTTTATTTAACTGTAAGTGGCATGTTTTCTTTGCTGGCTTCCTTCCAAAATCATCTGTTACTCTGAGCTGAGGTAGTAGTATGTGTTCTCACTGCTTATGATGAGACATTTCGCTCTTAAAAAGTATAAACACACCACCACCTGAAGAATGGTGTAGTGATGATGCCCAGGAAAAAGACAACCATAAATAAAACTCATTCTTCCTCTCCCTGACTTTTCAGAAACAATCCTGCAGCAAGCTCCAGCTCCTTTGGCTAGCCACTAAAATCAGCAAAGATATGAGCCAAGGCAGAGCCCCAAGCCTTCAAAAGCTGCTGGGGGAAGTGGTATAGGGAGCTCCTGGAGTGCCCCACCTTCCTGTTGTTCCTCCTCACAGCAGAGTGGGAACCTCTGTCCCGTAGCTCTCCGCAGTGACTGTAAGTGCAGTGACAGCCTCAGTTACAGATCACCTGGTGGCAACCTTCCTTCTGAAAACAGCCAAATGCAGCTGCAGAAGAGGAAGGCCTGCTGCATCTTCAGCAGGTGCTGGGCATGGACACGTCTGCTTACAAGAGGAAATGACTGAAGATTTACAACGGCAAAAGCAAGGTATACAACCTGAAAGACTAATTAACTTTTTCCTTCCCCTCAAAACATTTTCTTATGGCCTAAAAATACATCCTATATCTTATGTGAAATGAAGAGGAGCACATTGACTGTTAACAGCCACATCATAATAAAATCATCTCTAAAAGTTCAGGAAGCAAAGATATTCCCGTTCCCAAGCTTGTACTCGGAAGAATCACTCCGAGTGAGTGGCACGAGTTTGGCACAGGCACTAGGAAGAGAAACAAGCCAGTGTTGTGTGTCTCATTTATATGTTTTTACTGTTATTTTCCCTCACTAATCTTAGGCTGCTTCAAAATTAATTTTCTCTTCTTTCTTAAAGGCTCTGGCCATGCTGACCAGTCCAAGTGAAAAGCTACAATGTTTTTCTGAAGCCAAAGTCATTGCCCACAGGATGAAAACCTTCATCCACAACGGACTCGATAGTCAAAGCTGAGTACAGAGTGCAGTGCTGCAACATAGGTCGTACGGTCTTTTCTACGGGAATACAAACAAGATTAGCACAGAAAGCGGTCCAAAGATTATTTAAATGCCAAAACAAACTTAATTGCCTAATTAATTGAACTAGGCTCCACCTCCTCCAGAATAACTCGGCCCGTTCAGCACTGGAAAAAACTCATGTTGACACTGCCCTTGTTTGTTTGGCTGTGTGTCAGCCCGAGAGGGTATATTTAGCTTTAGCGCGCTTGCAGGATTGCATCTTGCAGCTCAACAGGAAATCTCTGGAGTCAAAGCTAAAGATATCACTGCATGCTCGGAAATTTACGGCCAGCTGTAAAAGTGGAGCTGTGGTGGTCAGAGTGCTCAACAGCCTTCTTTTAAATGAGCGAGGAGGCTGAATTAAACACTTCACTGTACTGAGTTCATGGCAGGCAGGGTGCACCCGCTGAGCTAAAAATAGCAATAGAGGAGGCTCTTCTCTTGCTGGGATAATACTGAATTGATGCATCCCATTCCCATTCCCAAGCTTGTGCTCACGAGTAGGTGGGAGGGGGAGAAATCTGAGGAGGGAGAGCTGGGGACCGCACGCACGCGAAGGGTTGCTGAAGGAGCACAGAGATCTCCTCCTCCTCTGAAGCCTTCAGAAATTTTAACAGTTGTCGGATCCATTTCAAAAGAGATAAATCATAAAAGRGAACACACATCCAACACAGGTTTTCTTTTCCATTAAATAAATCTAGACGCAGGTTGTGGCACCAATGCCAGGGCAATTCAAGACAGAGAATCCTTTTCTTTCGGTCTTGCCTGTCCTCGATGTTTCTAAGTGCCATTTTGCCTGATGCTCTCCTGGCTCCTGAGCACGCCTCTCCAGCATGAGCACAAGAGCATGGGGCACCTCGGCTGCAGCCTCACCTAATGCCTCAGTCTCAGAGAAATTCACTACTCAGAGGAAGAATTTACTGAGGTGACTTTTGTGCTAAAAGATGAAATGGTTAAAAATTAACCTGAGTATGAAACTCACACCCCTAAGGTCTCTCACACGAAGTCAGCAGTGATATCCTGGTGGATGGCCCACAGCGTCAGCACACCGGGCAAGCACCTGAGGGGGCCTGTGGTACTGTGAGATGACACCAGTCATGTGCCCAAACAAGTCATGCCACCTTGCTTCGTTCAGTCACCCAGCAGGTGGAAAAAAGCAACCACCACCACAGAAGCCCAGGGAAGACAAAGCCTTGGAGCAAACTGTGCCTCGTGGGGAGCTGTTCTGCATCGTCTTGCTTGCATGGCCTAATCGTGCAAGCTTCATACGGCATTTTGTAAAGCACTGGACCGTATTAACTTGGCGAAGCTCCGTGGTACACTGAAGGATCAGGCCCTTCTACTTCACCACAGTTAAGGCATGAATATGACCCAGGACCATTCTCTACTGAGATAATGAAAAGGCAGGTCATAAAAACAGCTCTTGTTTTCTGTTAATAAGTGCTTTCTTTCTCTATCTTATCATTTTCTCTCAGGTGATGGCTAGCTGACTGTTTGCATTTCATCTCAGCTTTGGGAATGCTTTGTGTGGTCCAAGTAACCCGAGTAAGCCAGAGCACACCTCTCTTTGCTCAGTGACAGGACAGCTATGTATGTTTATAAAGCAAAATCAAAAAGGAGTAAATGTAAACAAGCCATCCCTCTTTGAAGAGCTCCTCAGGATACAAAGTGTTCTGTCAAGAGCTGTGTAAGGAAGTACCAGGGCCTTAGAGTCTTGCATGCTGTTGATACCAAAAAAGCAACTTTGTTAATCTAAATAAAGATTAACCTCTTTTCTTTCAAGCAAAAAGCTGCCCGTGCCACCCTGCCTACAGCTGACTGGTCTCACAAGAACAGACTAATTTCTTTGCCTCCAGACAGGTCATTAACTGGTGGAGAGGGGGTAGGTAGGTGGATGTAGTCTTAGGAAGCATGCAGAATTTGTTTTTATTAACCCTACACGGGAGAAGGCTAGTTGAAAGGCTGGGGTTTGGCAGCCTGATGCATTCACAATCTGGATTTTGGACAAATCAGTCCCCTGCCTCATGCCTCAGCGTCCCCACCCGTACGGCCAGAACGACGACAGTTCCTCTGATTTCACCAGACTGCCCTGACCCCAGCAAGGCAGCCGGGATCCAGGGAGCTACAGTGCCAGCATGCTCTAGTTACATCCTCAGAGAATACATTTTCTCCAAAAAAGCCCAGAATTGTATTCCTTGTCTGCATGCACCTGGACAAACCAACAGGCAAAAATCTTACTCAGAACAGAACAAGGAAGAAAAGAGATTTCTCTATCCCATTCAACTCCCACTTCCTTTGAGCAAGGTTACTAAAAACATAGGTTAAGGAGCAGGCAGGAGAAGGAGAGCAGGCTTCTTGGCTAAAAATGAGGGATTTGCTGTGGCCCAGGCAGTGCCAGCTTTTCTGGATCCTGAGACAAGCCTCTCCTTATTTCCAGAGCTGGGTGAGATGGAGCAGCAGAGCCCCGTGAATCTGTCATGGCTGTCAGGAGCTGACAGCTGTGCGCTCCCCCTTCAGCAAGCTGCTTCCTCTTTGTCAGGTGTAATTTGAGTGCTACACACCACCAGGCACACATTCGGCCCCTCGTTACAGGCGCCTTTGTGGTGCCAGAGCAAGGCTCGGTCGCCGTCGGAAGATTTAAGGGACAATGCTGAGATGGGGGCCGAGGCTGACTGTGGCCGGCTGCTTTCAGCTGCTCCCGCAGCAGCGCTGCTTGCCAGAGGAGGTGTGGTGCCTCTCAAGCTGTGCCGGCGTGTTACACTACCAGCACTAGCTTATTGCTGAATCCACTACAGGAAGCGAAGTTCAGCAGTAAACAGGAGACCCCTCAGCAGGGAGAAACCCTTCAGATTTCCCACGAGTGGAAGAACTCGAGAAGGTGTGGAGCCCTTCTGCCCCGAGGCACTGGTCCAGCCGCCTGAGCACGCGCCAGGGTAGAAGGCTGCTCAGCAGCCTGCTCTCCTGGGGTGGCTCTTCAGGATGGTGACAGCTCTGCAGAGCAACGCGCCGCGATCCCATATACTTGCTATGCCAAGTCATGACCTGATTGGCAGATGATGGGAGTCAAGCCACAGTCCCCTGAGTAGGCACCAGATGCTTAGACTGCAAAACCGCTGCTTTGGTTAAGCTGTCTACGCTTTCTATTATGTAATGTACTTTGAGCTAAAAAGGCTCTCCTTGGATAATCCCGGCGTTTTAGAGCTTTACCGCCAGGAGTGCTCTCTAAGGGCACTGTTTAGAGAAGTGTCATGTACAAACGACAGAATCACAGAAGGCAGAGATGGAGAAGATCACCTAGCCCGTCTCTCAGCCCGTATGGGGTTGCTCCCATGAGGACTTTTTAGTCCAACACACAGGAATTACTGTAACGAGAGAATCTCGCAGCACATCAATGCTCCTTAACAAACAATGAAAAGCCTGGGAAGAGGAGGTGATCAAGAACTTTGTGATATATGCCCGTTAGCAGACAGGTCCTTCTAGAGGCGGCCTGGGGAGTGTTCTTGTTAAAAGCCAATTGGATGAGTGACATTTGAAGAAAAAAGGATACGTGTGTCACTTTTCACCAGCTTCCCCCTGGCTCAGTTCAGACAATTACAGCTTAACTACCAGGGTTAAGTCGAAGCCTTCCGCAATGTCAGAATATAAGATAGAGAGGGACACTGTCAACTTCTTCAGGTATTGAAATCTCATTTATGAGAAGGGAAGGCATTCTCTGTCAGCTCTTTCTTTCACATCTGAAAGAAGTAAGTCAAAGTAGTTACAAAGGAAAAATGTGGTGGGTGTTTTTCACAGTAGCCTTTACCTGTGGTCTTTCATTCGCATGGCTGCTGTGAGAGGAGCCTACTCGGAGGCTCTCTGGGGTAAAATTGTTTTGCCACTTGACAAAAGGAGAACAGTGCCTTCCCCACAAGCCTCCTGCTGATGAGCTCCATCAGAAGTTTCCCAAGTGAGTTTCCAGCAGAGCCGTCACCACGCCACCCACAAGCCTGCTGGCTCCATGCCCAAGGACAACACATGCCCATGGGTACAGACTGAACTGGCAGTGTCGCCACCCTTGAAATCACATCCCTGCACGTGCAGCGAGGTGCTGCTTTACCGTCCTCCCTTGATGCGCTCCCTGAAGCTGCCACTTGTCACTAAGAAAGGGGAACCGAGAGCTTACCTTTAACCAAAGGTGCTTACTCACAGGTACGAGATGCCTCTGAGTTCCATTCAGCTCTAAAGTGCTGTTGAGGCATGGCAAACACCTCTCAATGGGAAGGTGAAAGATAGGTAAGAAAGTGGTCTGAAAGCTTCTGCAGCCTGGGAGTAAAATGCCCTTCTCACACTACTGAAGAGGCTAAGAAAGTAGTCAGGCTTCTAATAACTTGTAACGTACCATCCAACACCAAGCTATAGGTACCACTGGAAGATACAGCACTGTGGCGATCACTGCTTCTGCAAGAAACTCTTGAAAGGACAGGATGCTCCTGGTTTCTGGAGTGCTGCAAATCTCAGTGCTGCAGCTCTCTCGTGTTTCAAAGTCGGGAGCTGGTATCTCCTTCCTCCACCAGACAGTTAAGGAGATAAAATAATACACCTGCAGTTGGTTCTGCTCCAGACTTAGAACTTTACACCTGTGGAGTACAGAAACTTGCTTAAAAAAAACAAGAGCTGAGGTGAAACATTAAATCACCTGACTCCAGGAATCAAAGTCTTGGGACAAAAATCAACAGAAAAAATCCCAAGATGTGACAACATTACTGCTCTGCTTATACGTGGCCAGGTTCAGCAAGAGATAAACGGAAGAGACACCGTTTTCCGTGAAGAAGCCTGGGAAGGCAGAAACTTAAAGCAAAATGATGTAGAAAGCTATTAAATTTATTTCTAGTGTTGCTAACATAACTAAATGTTATGATGGCATTCAGTTATGTTTAGAAAGGGGAGATAGGTTTTGCTGTTTGTTTAATACCTTTTCTTAAGACCTTTTTTCCCCCAATGTTTAAGTAGTTATGTGGAGCACTAGACATCAAGAAATCCAAGATGCAGCCCTTCGCTTGCCCAGGATCCACTATCGGATCTCCTGAACACATCTATACAATGGGGATAACATTTCCAGTGCGTTGAGACGCATGTGCAAAGTACTATTACTTCTTCCACATACATTTCATCACTTTCAGAGCAAAATTTGTTCTTGGACGCTTGCACAAAGACCATGCCAAAAGCAATGGACGTGCACGTACACTTTCAAAAAACAGGCTTTGGCTTCCTGAAGGGAAAGTTTTTGTTGTTGTTTGGTTTTCAGCAAAGGCCTCTTTCCAAGGGCACAGGGAACCACCCTTCTGCAAAACAACAAATTACAAGTGTTTCCCTCAACCACACACACGCTCTGTGGAAACTTAAGAGGATTCATTTGGGAAAGCAGGGAGGGACTGCACCAAGCTCTGGGAGGAAGGTTTTATTTCTTTTCCTCATGTTTCTCATTGTTAAATGATCTGCCTCTCCTCTAGGCCACAGTACACATAGCATAGCTTTAGCTTTAATTGCTGTCCACATGCATCTCTGCTTGTGAGGTTCACTTGGCTACCTCATTTCACGAAGCAAATCCCAGACTTCTCGGACTGGTGTGGGACCCTAGGGGATGTGGCAGTAAGCAGTAACCCTCCACGAAGAAATGGCACTTGTGAGGAATTTTACTGCTGTGTCGACTTCTGATGCAAAGAAAGGGAAGGGGCAGCTGGCTAAGGGAAGAGGGAAGAACAAATTTATACCTTCTGGGGCAGAAAAGCCACAGTAACCTTCTGTTCAAATCTACAAGATGCTTCTTTATGCTGACTACTTTCCACCCACTCTCAACAGCTCCCTGTTTTAACGCATGGCCTTGCCCTCTCCTACTTTCCGATATTAGCTTGCAGCAGCCCATAAAGTGCTCCAGGATTCTCAGTTGCAACACGTTCCTTTTTTTCAACAGAAACATCTGTTTTCAGGGACTTAACACACAGGCACGCATGTGGCCCCCTCCTTCACACCAGCTCTGCACTGGCATCTTGTCCACTGATCCGAATGAAATTTGTACTGTACAAACCAGTCCGGACAAAAGTTAACAATTTTAGACACCAGAGATCTCAACCAGAATGAAGATGGCAAATGACCCAATAACACACAACTATTGCTGTCACCAAAAAGTCTTCACTTTCACCAAAAACGCCTCTCAGAAAATCTCTACCCATGTCATTTTCATGTACTGTGAAAATTGCTTAAGTAGGTTTCTGCTCAGCATTTTAAAATCTTCTATACCAACGACTAACGTCTTTTTCTGTAGAAAATATGGTTTCCCAGAAGAGGCCATTTCAGAATTTGGGATGCCGGGAGAGACAGGACAGCTCAAAGTCCTGTTGCAGTACTGGGGTCATCTATGACCTGCCCGTTTTGAAATAGAAGTCTCACTCATTATTCATGTTTGCAGACATCCTTAATCACTGGGTACAGTGTTAAGGCCTTTAAATAAGTACACGTGTTAGAAGACAGACCTGTGTAGCCCTGTGGTCAGGCTGAGGTTACTGAAAGGTTCAGCAGCCAGAGTGGTTATGAAAAACAAGCACCAGCATTTATTTACAGATCCACATATCCACCAGTTTGATTTTATTTTCGTCCGCAGTGGGATCTTCCATCTATATAGCCTTTGAAATATGAATCTGTAACGTTATTTTGGGGGACAGTCTTCAAAATCATTTGTTACCTTATGTCATGCTCTTGAGTTTATTTCAACTACTGCTCCTTCACTGTGCTAAAATAATGAATAATAAATAATGGTGGCAGCAGCAGCAATAGCAGCAGCTGCAGAGAGACATCCAAACCCAATCCATACTACAAAAGGAAACAAGTCATATCTATTTCTCTCCTTCTCCTTTAATTTCTTTTCCCATTTTTTACCATGCATTCTGCTGTTGTTATTGTCCACTTTATCTTTTGCTTCCCCTGTTTCTTTCTACCAAGGAGTGTGGAGGTCTCTTAAGAGGTCGGAGGATTTCACAACGTCAGCCCCCCACTTATTTTAGGTACTGATTGTTACTGGAATACATAATTAAATTCTAACAACTGGGTAAGAAGAAGGTGCCCCTACCAACCTTTGCTCTTACTTTTCCGTAGATCTTATGCCTTTTGGGCCCATGCTGTATAGGGATGATAAATGTCTATTCAGATAAATGTTAGTCAGCATACCTACCCCACTGGATACCAATTTAGTTTATTATTCTTCCCTCTATCACCTCGGATGCTGCTGAACTGGAAAGCACGAGTAAAACAGTGCCTGAAGGATGAACACACATGACACCATCGGATTCCTCCTCCCATGAGCACTGGGCCTGTTCTCCAAAGTGCCTGGTCTGCTGACAAGTTGCTTTTCCTTGGCTAGTCACACAGGAAACCACCAAGGTTGCATTGTGGTCTCTTCTGGCTGACTTATCCCTCACACCATGATAGGACCGAATGGCTCCTACCAAGCTAATAAAAAACCCCGTGTACATGCACGTTAGAGCTCCGAGAGAGAATTACAGCCCACGGAGGCAAGACAAAATACTTAACAGGTCTGAAAATGCTGGTAAGAGAGCAAAGTAAAGTGTAAGAAAGATGTATCTGTCTGTGATCAGAGGCTGCTCCAGCCCTGAAAAACAGCCATCTATCTGCTTGCCCCCCTCTCCAAATTTGACTTAAAAAGTGAGTTTCAAGAGAATGGCTCAGCAGGGGCTTTTAGTGACTGAAATACTAAATCTGTGACTTTCATACAAGATGCAGGAACAGTCCTGTGTGATCTGTACGCCAGGCTGATTACCAGATCTTTGTTCCCTAAAACAGCCACGGTAAGGAGCGCTACAAAGCTCCCATCTTGGAGGAAAGTGGGAAATGATTCACTCTGACCACCTCTGACCACTAAATGGACACTGCTTGTGGCACTAAAAAGGCAATGCGCAATCTTGTTGGCTGGGAAAACAGTGACATTATTTCTAAACTGTGGCCTCACAAAGTGCTTTCACAGATGGGCAGAACTTGAACACAGAGTTTTACTTAAATACTGGGACTGGGTAAAAAGTTTCTTTTGAGACTTCTTTTCCCTGGAAAATTACCATTTCAACTGCATAACATTCATCACAACAGGTTCCTGTTTTCAGGGGAAAAATTAATAAGTTTTGCCAAATACTGGGGAAAAAAAGTGCTTAGAAAACAGAACACTTCAGACAAATCTTCCAATTTTCAGCAAAACACTTTCACATTTTTCAAGAAGAGTCACTAGTTTCTACAGAAGAAAAAAACTACACTCTATCCAGCAATACTTGATGCCAATTTTTGTCCAGTGACACTCCCTTAAAGGCAACCTCCTGACCAGAGTCAGATGGATGGCTTTATTGATGGCTCAGCATTTAACTCGATAGATCACTGTATACAAAGACAAACAAAAATACCCCTGCGCAAACTAAACAGCACGTGCTGACCACTTCTAGAAGGTACAGCTTCTTTGCAAAAGTTGATTCATTTTGCGACAGAAGTGGATCCGTTCTGTAACAATTTATGAATACTATAAGTTGACCTGGTTACTGTAATGCCTACTATATAAATGTACTCATTTCATTTCATTAAAGGCTACCAAAAAAAGAAACCAGGAAGGAAACAAGTAGTCCTGACAAGCCATCTGTTAGTAATCATGGGTCTGCTGAGAGACAAAACTTGCACTATTAGCACTGAAGATCCTACCACCTGCCTCTAGCCAGCTAACAAATGGTTTGGAAAGGACTCCACACACATCAGGTGAGAACAAGAACAAAAACTAAGGAAGTTCAGAAGGGGACTCTATGAAAGAGAAAAGGACTTGCTGGGGGAAGACGACGGGGAGGGACATCTGCTGGGATGTCCTGAAAAGTCTACTACCTTAGGTACCATCTGCTGGGCAGGTAGATGTGCATGCACACCACTGATTTAAAATATGTTGTATCCATAGGGCCTCTCCCTACTGTTAAAATAAAGAAAACTTTGTTTGCCACTGGCCATGTGCTCCTACGAGGAAGAACCAGATTTGCCCAAACTCAGTCCAGTCCAGTTGATCACAAGATAGTATATAGCCTACAGCCCAGTGTAAGAGCAGGAGGGTGTCAGACATGAGTCTCGGGAAAGATAAAAGCTTGATGCTCCAGCCTTGCAAGACAGACTTGAGAGAGTCCAGGAAGGGAACAGAGGACTTACAGCTCTGTCGCTGTCCCAAGTCTCACTTGAGATTTGGAAGCTTCAAAGAGTTGAATTTCATGAGTCTTCCACTTAATAAACGTACAGAATTAGTCTGAAAGACCTAGAGAAAGGGAAACACCAGCTGCCTTCTGGGGCACATCAGGGGACCGGAGTCCTACCTTTGCCATCGCATGTGGCTTTCTTTGCACATTAGGAAGGCTCATAGAGGTGGTTCCTTTTCTAGATGCAGAACAGCATTATTTGTGAACTGTATTTTTTACAATGACAGTAGTCTGGAATCAAGTTATGGTATTGATAATTTACCTTTTGAAGCCAACCAATGCAGACAATGAAAACACATGTTACGCTGCCCCTTGCTCTCCCACAAGTGGTTTTCTCTATAGATACACAAGTGTCTAAAAATAGAGCAACAAAAGTGCTCCTAAACTTGAATTTTTTAACCATTGAGCTAGGGGACTTGTCCAAGGGCACTCTGTTTATCAGATCTAGATTCCTGACAGGAAAATGCTGTAGCTGTTTGTTTTTTAAATTAAAAAAAAAAAAAAAAARAAAAAAAGTAATGTGCCTATGCAGTAGAAATTATAAAGACAGTCCTTCAGAGCAGACAGTGAGAGACCTGGCAGTTCTCTCTGGCTGTGTAGCTCAGTGTGACTAACACGACCAAATGTCAACACACGCTCCCTAAACCCTCGCGCAGACTAATCTAGCAGTAACTGTCCCTGGTGACGGGGAGTTTCTTAAATCAAAGTTCCAAGCAGCAACTTGATGGATGCGCTGCTCTAAGCAAGCAGTGTGGAGCACGGCCACACTGGACGAGCTGATGAACAGCCACGCGGCGCTGATTAGATCTACCCGCTCCTCTCCCTCTCGGGACGCAGTGTCGCGTTCAAGGTTCACAGCCCAGGAACATGCTGCAGAGCCTAAGCCTGTACCAGTGCCGGCTTCCTCCTGCCTGAAGCGAAGGGCTGTAAAAATCACTTTGCCTCCTCATTTGCAGTTAGGCTCTGCTTTCCACTGCTAAACACCTACATCCCTGCCTCCCGGCTTTCCATGATGGGACATCCAAAATTGACAGGCATCTCTGCAAGCGGCACAGAGGGGAGCAGCTCTCAGCTGCCACTAGCTACAATAGCCAGGGAGTGTTTGTCAGGGTGGCTGGTGGCAGACCTCTATATAACTGGAAGTGAATGGGGCTTCTGTGCGCCTTTCATGCCATTGTGTACAACTGAAGTGGAGGACAATGAGAATGGAAACATTTTGCCTGTTGTTGACATCTAACTGCCTCCTGGAGGATACAGTCTCCACCAGACAGATGGCTAATTTCTTTACCCTAACCTCCTCCTACAGCACTCCAGTGTTAGTATGATGTTCTGCCCCTGGAGTGAAGCCCTAATTGCTGTCAAACGTTCAGAGACAAAAGTGGTGTCTACATATCATTCATGCAAATGTTGTTACCAGGGTGTGAATTAAACAGCAGAAGCCACTTGTCAATTGACTCCAACCTGAGCCATTTTGCTTAAATGCTGGCTCACATTTTAAAGGATCAAGGTTGACAGTTTTTATTTCAGCGCAGGCAGGGACCACGTGCACCAGAAGATGCAGCATCTTTCACTGAAGGACCCTCAGCCGCTCTGCCTCCATTAGGCTTACAAAAGACGCAGGGTGCTCTTTCCCCTGATCATTCAGAAATCCTCCCACTGAAGAAAAATGTTCATTTTCCTTTGTCCTCGCCAGCTAAAGCCAAGTGGCTGTTCAGCGTGAAATGGGCACTGAGCACAAAGCCAAGACATAGAGTTCCTCATTTGTCTCATTCACACACAAGACATATTTTGGGACCGACGAACTTCTTGCTTCCTGGAGACGCGGCTGCCATTGAATAGACAGGTAATACTAATGGCCAGACGGTGACAGTCAGGTATTGGTAGGCTGATTGGATGCACATTCATCTTCAAATTATGTTGTGTGACAGCACAGGCTGCTGAACACCATTTTAACATGCAGAGTAACTCCTCAGGAGGCTCTTCATTATGCATTCAGTGGGCTATTTTCAGACTAAACAGCATGTCAGTGGCTGTGTTTATCCCTTTCCACCTGGGCAGAGGAAACAGTTCAATGTCCCTCCAGGGAATTAATATATATTACAACCCACACGTCGATTCTCCTCAACAGACAGAAATGGCCAGACATATTACATGTTTCCAGAAAATATTGAAGTCCTGACAATGAGGGATTGCTAGGGGAAAAAACGCATTCGAGCGGAGATCCTCAGTTAAAAGGAAGCCAAATTCCCCAGGATCAGCATGAAACGCACCCCGCTCTCCCTCCGCACGGAGGTGTGCATGCACAAACATGCACGCAGACACGCGCGGTCTCTTGCACAACCGCTTCTGACAGCGCGTTGCAAGGGGCATGCTTTTCCTTTGTCTAAAACGGTGTTAGGAGGCACGGCACCTGGATCCCCCACAGCCTTGCAAGCTGCCCCGGCGAGCCACGAGGCGAACCACATCAGTGCCCGCCCTGGGATGCTGCCGCCGGCCGCTCCCGGGCTGAGCAGGCAGCATCTGCAATGAGGCTCAGGGGGGCCTTCCCTCTCTCTCTGTCTCCTTCCCAGCGTGATTTACTTCCACTTGCTGCGAATACTTCATCTCGTGCCCTTTAACAAATTCTGCTGGTGGCTTCCTGGGAATGGATTCATGCCCATGCCTGTAACTCCACAGCAGTGACTGAAGAATGTAAAAATCAGTATTCCTCCTCTTCTTTTTCTTCCCTTAACCCACATAGCTTTGACAAAAAATGTCACCTGCAAGAAGCTACTCTCCCCAAACCTCAGATAACACCTGGGACTTTTCCTGGACATAGCAAGACCAACAAAGAGCAATAAAAATGTTACAAGGATGCCTGTGGTTTTCTTGCTAACAGAGCAGAGGTGGGGGGACCTGGCTGGAGACGGTGAGGGTGGAGGACATTGGTGGCAGAGACGGCAGGGAGAAGGGTGGGAGGTGGGCAGTGAGGTCTCGTGGCAGGAGAGCGGTACTGGGGGCAGGCTTCCTCCTTTGAGAGCTCATGGCCCGGCACAGACCTGGGGCTGCAGAGAGGTACCTGAGCCCCAAAGGCAAGACCCCAGGTCTCAGCCCACCTCAGTTCCATCATGTCAGGCTCCTAGCAGGGATTCAAGCCAAGACGCCAACTCTGCCATTTATTTATTCCCAGACTTCAAAGTGGCTGCACTACAGTACTGAGCCTTATCAAGTTTGGCGCAGTCTGGGCTCAGAGCAGACTGTGATCCAAACGGAGCCACTGCTAATTAAACACCTCTAATTAAACACAGAGACGTGACCAGTGGTTCTGGAAGTCCCTGAGCTGCAGACTGCTGAAAGCTTGGAGAGTCTCCTGGGGGAAAGCTCCACAGCCCTCTCCTGCCCTCACGCTCCCCCCGAGGCATCGGCTCACACCCACCATCCAGGACAGGACGCCAGGTCCATGGACTCAGGCTGGTCACCGTCGGGTCCTTAATGCCCTCCCCCCCACCATTTCCAGCAGCACGTGCAGGAGAGCAGCGAGGGAGGAAGTTACATGTGTTCAGTGAGCAGCCCTGACACGGGAGATCGCAAGGTCAGCAGCCCCCCTCTCCACCAGTAAAACCTAAACCAAATTTGAAATGAAAGACTGTTTATTAAARTTGACATTTCTATGGTGCCTGCCCAGCTGATTAGAAGTAACAGCTGTGAAGCCGGCAGTGAAGAGGCCTGATATCCCAGAAGCTGCAAAAGCACTTTATATCCTTCATTACTGATTTAACAGCCACAGGAAAAGATTTAAAGCCAAGTTTCTGCAGCCTGCGAGGGCCACACTGCTCTGCGTAACCACCTGCAGCACCAGCTGCCCAGCCCTGGCCAAGGGTAGCTTTGTCACCGGCATCCCGGGCTGGGGCAGACACCAGGGATGCTCGTACGAGCACCGGCATGCGCGGGGTCCGGCAAGGGTCTGCTGGCAGCTGCAGAAAGTGGAGGTGATCCCTGGCTGCTCCAGGCCRGGCAGCAGAGGATGGAGGTGCCGCTGGCGGCTCCTTGGGGGCAGGACCGTTCCTCCTAATGGTGATGGTAAAGCTCATTCAGGATGGCTTTCTGTGGCAGAGGAATATTGAATTCATTATACTGCAGGGAAAAACTGAGAGGTTAAAATAAAATGGCAGCAGGTGCATCTAATAAGATTACAAGGTCCCCCTGGGATGTACTGGGAGAGCAGTTTCACTGTGTATTTTAAACCAGACTATACTGTTGAAATCAACAGGATTTTAGTTGCAAAAGGCAAGCTAATTGGGAATTCAATTCATGATTATTCAGGTATAAGGCATAACACAGCCAGAGATGTGCTCAAATAAAATCTGCTTGATCTAAGCTAGGTAGAACAAAGTGGATGTATCTCATGAGTACAAATGTATGAGACCTGCGTATGGAGATAGAAGTATACTTTACAAGAGATTTCTGTACTGTCATTAAAAAGACATTCCAGTGAAAACAGAATGAAATATATTGTGCTAAAATACCATTTAGATTCTGAGGCTTTCTGCTTTAATACCTCACACAGCCTCAGAGGAGGGGCTAGAAGTGCCAGTATATCACCCTGAACTAACTAAGCTGTAGCTTACAGATGACCTTATATAATGAACTGAAACACACCTTAAACTTTTAATGTATCTGTAAAAAAATTAGAGACAAACTGTAATTCTGCCATGTTGCATCTAAACAGTACCTGTACAGCCATCTTTCAGATGTGCTCATAAGGCAGAACTGACAGCCTGAACAGAGGAGATGCTCCAAAGAACCTACACCACCCTTCAAATAAATCTCTGAATTCCTATTTGAGCCAATCAATCCGGCTCTCCAAGTGTCAGCTGGTAACGCACACATCTGTCAGCATCCAAGTGCTGCAGTCACAGGGTGAGCTATATTCACAGCTGGAAACTTAGCTTAGCAATTGCTTACATTTAAGTAAAAGATAACCCTGGATTATGCATTTCACACAGCAGAGGTTGAAAACGAGACTGGGGCTTGGGTTAATGCCAGTACAATGTTTCTGTCTGACCCCGAGCACATATAACATTGCCTTTAGTAATGCTTCCTCTCAGTTCCACCTTCTGTGCTGTCCAGGAAAAATAAGGGAGGGCCCCCACTGCAACTGGGACTCACCTGCACAGCTTGTAGATCCAAAAGGAGTCAGCTTTTACTATTAAAAATCCTATCATATTCTCTGTGGGCAGCTTCCAGCTTCTGCCTGGGAGCATACGCTTGCTCACCTTTATATCATTACATTAGCTTGCATGTTGACAACTGCTATTAATGTCTACACAGGTATCTAAGCACCCTATGGGATCCTACCAGCCCTTGCAAATCTTTACTTCTAGGGCTCAGGAATAGAAAGCATCTCTATATATTTCACCTGAAAAGATGGCAGTAAGGTAGACATTTCAGCTAGCTAAGTAGAAACAAATGTGTTTCTCAAACAAGCTCCAGCTGGGCCATCCCAAAAGGCCTGCAACATCAACAGCTGACTGGTAACAGACCTCTTAGTGGGTAATGGATAAGGAAGGCTATTCTCAATGTACCAAAGACCCAACTTCCCAGGGGGGCTTAAAGAGATGAGCTCGTTTCTGATCTGGCCCTAGAAATGGGCAAGGAGCTACTGAAACGCAACTGGCACCGGTGCAGGTTTTGCTCACTTCTGAGCGTGGGGCACACATCCTGCCCTCTCTGCCAGCAAGCAGGCACCTTCCTCCGAAGCCAGCTGCTCTGACTGAAAAGATCCCTCTCCCCGACATGGTCCCTACACTGTTTTCCATTGCCTTCTAATGAGAAGTGATAACTCATTCAAATCATCCAGTGCAGAAACTTGTGTAAAGTGCTTTCTACTACACTGCAGTCCAAATGAAAAGGGTTAAATAGTACAAACTGCAAGTCTTTCCTAACCTGCTCCTTTTAGCTGAAGCAGGTCAGGGAATATTCACAAAAGCAGTGATACCAGCACACTTGAGGAGAGAAACAATGAACTTTTCCAGTAACTGCAGGATAGTCATTGGCAGCCTGAGCTCCTACCTGCACCCTTCCCCAAAGCGGCAGGGTTCAGCTAGACTGAACCATCTGAACCTTGATGTCTAGTTAGGACGTGTAAGAAAGAGAGCTTAGCTTAACGTTAGATCTTGGGTAGAATAAGAGGAGTGGAAATGAGAAAAATTTGCATATTTATAATAGTCTGGAGCACCTTCGACAGAGAAGAGAAACCACCTCCACCTTCTTTTCTGAGTTATTTCTCAGGCATGAGCAGTACTGGAAAACCTGCGAGGCTCGCCCTTGACTACACGTGCTCCCTGGAAGTGATCAATCCCTGCTTCTCCTTCCCAAAAGAAACAAAAGCAGAAGGGGAATTATTTCTGGTACCTCAGAAATGGCACTGCTCACACAAAACTATCCATCATAAGTGACGTGTGTACAACGTTGCATTAACCTCTTCAGTGCCACCCACCTATCACACCTACAACGCTGCTGTTATCTATTAATATTTCGTTGAAATCTCTCTACCCATATATTTCCTAGTGCATCCCTCACAGAAGTGTTGATGAGCAAACTAGACACCTAGTAAATTCTACAGGAAGATACAAAGAAGATTATTTTAAAATCAAGCAATTAAAGAAACAACTTTACCATGATTCAGAAGCACTTCAAGGGGCTAGAAAGTTAACAGAAAGATAACCACACATTTGACCGCAAAAAAGACGCAGATTCTTCTATACTTTCAACCAAGGTTTCCCAGAGCTGCATTTACAAAGGACTACTGGTTTAGCTCTCTGGGAGATGCCAGGAACACTGACTTGAGCAACCAGGGTCTCAAGCGGGAATCTGGTCCAATTTTCTGGATGGCCATCCTATGAAGCAGCTATCCCTGTATTCAGCAGACGTAACAAACAAAAAAAGAAACACCCAGCAGCTGGCCCTGGGGTTGCTGTTTGGAACTGCCAGGAGGAAGAGCTGGGCCCTTTCTCCAGGCCATCCTCCTTTCCCCTCCGACTGGGGACTCCCATGGTCCCTCACCCTCCAGTGAAATCAGAACCACTCCCGTGCCGTCAGTCAGAGCCGGTGAGGGATGCCAGTGACTAAATGGCACAATATGGCACTCAGTGAGGCTATTTGAGAGGCTGCATCAGGGAGTGGGGACAGCTCACCTTCCCCTTCTTGCGCAGGGGCTGCTCGCCCGTGCCAGCCCACAAGATCAATGAACCACTTTGCAGTGTGGGAGCGCAGCTCTCGAGATGACAGTCCTCACTGAACGACACAAGGGCTTCATCACCTCCTCTGGCAAGCGCTTCAGTGCAGGAAACCATCCCTCCCCTATCATTCCACACGGGAACTGCCATTTTTTCCACCAAGTCAGCAGCTTCCTTGGAACTGAGACCCGCCATGAAATAGGGTGTGGATGCAGATATTTTAATTCCATTTTATGATTTTTAACATCTTCACCTCAAAGGCAAGGTGCTTTTTAACTCTGGTTCATTTTTAAACAGCAGGAAATGTAGTTTAATATGTTTTTCAAAAGCGGTAAGAACAGAAAGGGGAAAATATAGGCAATTGGGAGAATAAATGGAACAGGAAACTGAATGTGGTATCTGCAAAACAGTATGTACTTTTCATGCAGAGCTGATTAGCATGAACCAAAGGGTTTAAGAAAACAAGAAGCATGGTACTAGAGAGAGAGCAGGATGCCACTGCTAATACAAAGGTCTTTATCCCTAGCACTTTATGTCCCTTCTTCCTGACCCTTGGCCCTTTATGTCTTTGCGTCCCAGTTTTCCTAAAAAGGAAATCGCAACTGCTTCCTTCCTAATAATTAGGAGGACAACCCCCGTCACTAACTGGCACTGTCGGCACACCTACGCTGACTGCAGGGGGGGATCTGGGCCAGGAGGGCTCCTCCAGCTTGGCCCTACTGTGTAGGAAGCATGCTGAAATCCTTGCACTTCCCTGCAGCATGCAAACTCACACATCTTCAGTTTGACAGTTAGCTCTAAAGTGCTGACGGATGAAGCTGGGGCTGTATCCATCCCACTGCACTTCCACAGCGGGCTACCTGTGTGGTAGGGAGAGCTTTGCTGCTGGAAAAGCCTCTCTCTTGCACGGCTGCAGTCCATTAAGGCAAACGGCAATCTGTGCCAGTTCACCTTAATGTGCTGGGCTGTGAGCTATGGCAGTTCAGGAGCTGATTCAAAAATGATTAAGCCGCTCTCGCTGCAAAGGGAGCTACTTCAGGACCGGGGCGGATGACAGCTGGGCACAGCAACTTCCTCCACTGCTGCACGTTAACTCACAAACATCTGCAGGCCAAGGCCCTGAGAAGGAAGGAGGGTCACCGAGGGACTCCACAGGTTACGGTCTGTTTTAATACAGACCCCGTCAGGTACATACGTGTATGTGGCACATACATGCACATGGCCGTGTGCCATCTCTTTGTGGTTTTGCTGCCATACACCTTATCCCATTCCCACCCACATACAGGGCTTGTAGCTGATAAACTATTTTTTCCTCACTGTTGCAAATGCTTGTGTGTTCACCACAACTTTTTAGAGAGAGGGAGGAGTGCCTGTAGAGCATGGAAAGGGTAAACCAAAGACAGAAGGATGCTGCTGGCTCCGAGTACCATGCCCAGGGACCAGCACTTTGGCACCTGGGAGCCAGCAGCAGGAGAGTGCGCGGTGGGCACACGTTTATCCCCTCTTCTCAGCCCAGAGACTCTGCTGGGAACGGTGCAAGCAACTTCTCCGGGAGACTCCAGCTGCCAGTCAGCCACGCTGGCTGCACTCCTTTGTTTCTCAGTCTTTCTCTTAGGGCCCTGCACAGAGGGAGGCTGAAGCGTGTGCTCAGCAGCTGGGCTCCATGCCCACAAAGAAAGAAGGGAAGGACATGTCTGAAATACTGGCAGAGCAGCTTGTTTTCAGCAAGGAAAAGAGGCAATGTCAGCTCTGACGCTGCACTGGAAATGGAAGTGGGCTTCCCCTGTGGAGACCAGCAAAATAAGCGGGTGCCGCAGAATCAAATGGCGTGGGTTGTATTTCAAAACTAACAGGTATCGCTACTGAACAGCCCTTAACAGCAATACATGACTCGCCAGCAAGGCAGCAGGCACAGGCTCATTCAGAGAGCCAGCAGCACCCCTGCGAGATGCTGTGAGCCAGCATGTTGCTGGGTCCCACAGCAGCGGCTCTCATGCCACCATGCAGCATTGCTGCCCAGCTCACATATCTCCCCACACATAACCCAGGTTGTAGAGGCTGCTCCGGCCAGGCTCCGAGGGATGGTGGGCTCAGGAGAGAGGAGCCTGGCCCACCATGACCCAGTGGCAGAGCAGGAACACAAGCCAGACCTCCAGGTTCCCACTCTGGTCCTCCGTGCCCCTCGCCTTTAGCCCCCTTGTTCATATGTACTGATTTTACTTTATATATAATTTATATATTTATTCTTAGTTGCAGCTATGCCCCCAAAACTACTCAGACCACTGGGGTTCAACAAACGGTTAAGAAAAGATCATTTTGATAGCAGCAGTTACAGATATATATTAAATACAGTAACAACTACACCCCACTGCTTCTACTGTGAAAATGAAGGGGTGAATTAAGAAGCGCCCTCTTCGTTTGGTTTGCGGCTGGTGGCTGTTCCTGTAGTGCTGCTTTGGGGCCCTGTTATTTTATTATCACCATCTTTATGACTGCCCAGGGAAAGAGCAATTGCAGCTTTGCGGCTTCCCGGAGCAGCTGTCCTCCTGCACCGCTGCAGCCAGCAAGCTGACACCAGACCCCGGCACTATGCTTTTTATGGCCATTCCACTTCTAATCGGAGCGACAAGGAGCATGCAGAGTCATGCACCGACCCAAGGAGATATTAGCTAATTGAAATTGTGCTGCCAGTGCACTAAATGCTAGTCACTTAAATCAATCTCTTGCTTCTTCCTCTCACCTCCATCTCATTCTCTCCACCTTCCCTGCGCCTCCATCCATCCCTCCCCCTCTCCTCCTTCTCAGCCCCGCCTTTCCCAAAATCCCCYGTCTGACTCCTAATCCCTCCAGGGCGATTAAAGCAGGACCAACAACAAAGGGAAGGCGACAGGAAACCCTATTATTTATCCTCTGCAGCACATTCTCCCCTTGGGCTTGCAGCACCCACCCCTCCTGCAGGTAGCTGCCCCCCAGGCCCGGGGGCCGATGGCCCCTGCCAGCTGGGGTACCTGGGGTGCTGCGCAGTTGCAGCGGGCGCCTTCCCCCCTCCCTGCACCTAAGAGGCACTCGTCTTTCTCAGAGCAATTACCACGAATGATTTATGTGGCCAGTCAAGAGGGCCTGCCAGGGTTCTTATTTCATCTCTGAAAAAAGGAACTCTGCTGGAATTTTATCAGGGAGCTTGGATTAAATTGACAGCTGCCTTTTGTTTTGTTTTTAAAGACCTTCCCTTTGGAKCCCGGCATTCTGCCTGGATCTGGGGGGGGAAATCCAATGCCACGCAAAGGRTACAAGACCCTCCTGTAAGAGAAAAATCCATTTTCTTCTCTCCATATACATTTTAAGTGAGGCCATTTTTGAGGAGCTGACATCCGAGAAGGATCCCCACTCCCACTGACTTGAAATGGCATTTTATTTCACTTCACTGAAGCCACCAAGGTAACAGCTTTTCCTCCCCGGTACAAGTGTCTGTTAGGCTGACAGGGGGAAACGATGGAGTCTCCATCTCAACAAGAGCACAGTCACYGAATTCAGTTTAAAACGCTGCCAGCCCCACCGCACACAAAGCCTCCTGTGTACCGTCCCGCAGCGAGGCGCGCAAACGCACCGAGGCACACAGATGCACGGGGAGAGATGCGTGCAGGCAGACAGGCAGACGCACATATTGACACTGGGAGATGCACATATTGAAAGCTAGGACTGCACAGGGAGGCAGATGCCGGCACGTCGGCTGACTCGGAGAGACCCATGCAGCCAGGAAGGCACAGGCAGACATGCTGGGACACACCGGAGCAGAGCCCGTATGGAGCACGCAGGCAAACACAAGCTGAAGCGAGGCGCACACACGAGAGACAAGCCAACAGGCATGAAGCTACAGACAAAATCGCACGGCACAAAAATGTGCCGACAAAGTCAAAGGCAAACGCAGAAGGCAGAGATAGACACACAGACAGAGCTGATTAAAACTTCAGGCTCTGCCAACAGCAAGAGGTATTAACGAGTATTTAACAAAGTCAGCTGCCTCTTGCCTTCCTTCGCTTAGCGGCTGGTTCTTGCGCACCCTTCGAACATATTTGAAAGCATTTGTTCTCTAGATAACACAATTTGGGCTTTGTATATTTGTGAGGCAAAGTCTAACATGAGGACATAAAATTATTGAAGATGCCAGCGGAGATTACAGCATCAATGCTGAGAGGTCTAGATTTGCGTGTATTGCCTTAAAAACAATTCTGGTTTTGATACAAAGCAGCAGTCTTTCTCTGTACCACAGGGTGGGAGGGGGGAGGAGAAGAGTATGTTAATTTTGTATAAAAAAAGGTAAAAAAGAGTACAAAATAGAGATGAGCAGTCCAATAACAACACTAAAAAGGTGACAGAAGGAGGATGCAGGGCGGTATAGTTCACACAAAGGAGAGGCGTGTCTCACTGCAAAGGACTCTGTCAACCTGAAATCCAGGCATTTCCTAGACACAAGTTTAAAGTATTTTCAACAAATTCACCTCCCAGACGCCTGCTCTAGCTTCTGGTTTTTTCTACTGACATTTTCATACTTTCAGATGATTCTCTGCCTGCCATCACTTCACAGAAGAGCTAAACATGCATTTGGGGGAATGAACCAACTAGACAGAAAAAACACGGACACCAACTACATGCGTGTGCTGCTAAGTGCACCAAGACATTAGACAGGAGAAAAAGAAAAAACACTGTTTTCCCTTCATACTTTCTCCTCTTGACACCTTAGGTTTTGCCATCAACAACAGTAACCCTAATCGCTTTCAGAAGAAAAGACATTTTAAAGCCAGTTGGCATCCCTTTGAGATGCAAAACCTTTAAGATCCATTTGTTTCTTGCTATTCTGCCCACCCAAACTGCTGTGCACCCTCCGGGCTCAGGCGTCAGAAGCGTGGCCCAGCTAGATAGGGCCAGACTGGTCCAAGACCATCCTTCCTTTCAGAGATCTTTTTTGCTCTTCAGCTTCTACCAGAGATCACCAGACTGCTATAGCCACACACTGGAATGCAAACTGTCTTGCTGTGTCTACTTGCCTGGGCACTTGCCTATTTAGGGACACTCAGGAACACCCGGGCAAAACTAATTTTCTATTTCAATGCTCATAAGCAAAGCACATTAAAACTCCCGCAAATGCTCTTACGTGCAAAGAGAGTGGCCATGGATCAGAAATTCTCCACGGTGGGCCCAGGATGAATCACAGCACTTAACACTGAATCCAAAAAAGCTGCACTTTGTGTTGCCACTTCATGTATTACAAAATGGCCACATTTTCTTACTTACTCCTTCCTGCCTCCCATCACTACTTTTCCCCTAAGTGGACATGTTTATAGAAGCTTAAGAGCTTCCAGCTCCTGTGCCCTGGCTTCACTCTCCCAACTATAGGCTTTCTGCCTGTCCCTGGGCAAACCTGGTGCTGGAGAAGCAATATGGAAAAAGGACTGAGGAAGCAAAAGAGAATATAGCCTCTCTGCAAAGTGGCAACATGCCTTTGTCAAGTCCCTGACTCAGCTGCACTGGCTTCTCTAGCTTCCCAATGGTACGGTAAGGAATGGTGCAGCTACAGCTGTATGGTACGCTGGATGACATGCAGATGCATCTTCTTCGGCTGTTGCTAGGGGAAAATAAGGGCTGACACAGGCAGGACGTTCTTTGCACTTGCAGAGGGAAGAGGAAAATAAAATCAATGTAAGAAGCCAGTGGAAGTTGACTGCTGTGGATCTGTCCCTTGTTGCACTCTCAGTAAATACGCTCGCCGCACCAGGCCCTTTGGTCAGCCGCGTGAGATGCTGGGAGCACCGTTATCCTGGTCAAAGCAGCACACTCAGCAGTGGTGCCCAAATCCTAGCCCTGCTCGCAAAGCTAACACAAGAGCAGTCACATCTCAGAGCCTGTAATTAAGCACCTGAGGAAAAGTGGTGGATTTTTCTGAGCTCTTAACATCTCTGACTCATAAAGATATTGCTGCTCCCAGGACTCTCATCCCTGACAAATCAGGCTACTTATATATAGACAGCTATCTAACGTTGGAGACCTGTGTTTGAAAACCTGAGTATCAGTCATCTGCCGCAGAACAGTTGCCACCTAAGCGTGCAGCTGGCAGGGGCACTCTGTTCTCCTCTTGAAGTCAGGGGTGAACGCTTTGGCATTTAAAGACCAAGCTATCATCTTCACCACCGATCTCTTAAAGGTCTCACCAAGACCAGTCACTCCTCCCTGCCTCTGGTCACATCACTTGGATAAAGGAGGAGAGCTGGATACTCTGTTAAACAAAGAGGGTTATGTTAATTTAATGCTAATTAGGTGCATCCATAGGGCCCTGCTGTAGAATTACTTCCCTCTGCCCAGGCCTTCTCCACACCGCAGGAAGGATGATGGGGGAGGTGACAAGGGGAGCACAGCGAGGATGAAGAGTATAATGCAGGGAGTCCAGCATCATCGAGAGAAAGAACGAACCCCTGTTACCTTCGGTGGGCTTTGCTCCGTTTGTGGCTCAGTCCCTTCCCAGTGCAACCCTTTGCAAGGCTGCCAAGCTCTCAGCCCCAGAAATAGCATGTCAGGCAGCACAAAAACCAGAGGGGAGGGGGAGATGCAGATAAAAATAGAGAGAAATGTTGATTGCATTGTTACTGCTTCAATTAAGCTCAGACACTTCAGCCTGATGAGTCAACAGCAATGACAAGAGGGCACAGAAAACAAGAGCGACTGCAATGCAAAACCAGTTTACCAGTCCCATTAATGTGGAAGGCACTAAACTCCCAAACCAGTCACTTTGATAGGGAAAGGAGGAACAGCTCTGACATTGTCCCCTCCGCGCAAGTCTGACAACAGCAGCAGAAACAACAAAAAGGCACAGAGTTAATAATGACCGAGCAGCAAGAGCTGATGGCTCTGTAAAAGAGCGGCCCTCAACAGCCCAGCATGCAGCAGTGGGGCAGTAAAAGCAGGGCATTAGAGGCCAGCTCGGCTTGTTCAAATGAAGCCATTGTATTCTCCAGGGGCTTAAATCACACTTGTGATGCTTTGTGTGTTTCTTTGGCTGCGGAGGAGACAGGGAAGTAACAGATGGGTATAATTACAGGGACCAAGGCACAGTCCCCTCTCCACCACCCTGTGCGATGCACGTTTTCTCTACAGGAATAGACTGCCCTGCGCCCTCCATGAGCGGGGGTGATCCTACCCCCTCCCTGCACCATCGCTGCTGCTGGGAGCTGACAGAGCAGGGATTTTGGTCAAGGCAGAGGCGCAAACGCAACATGTGCTGAGTGAGGGGGAGGACCGCAGCACTACCGGACACGAGGTTTCTGTGGGAGGGTGCTGTGGTTGGGTGGGAGCAGCCACCAGCCGCCCCGATCGGTCYCTCTCTGCGGCTCTGAGTGGCAGGGGACAGGCATGGGGCCAAGGCAGGAGACAGCGGGGTGGAAGGCGGACAAAACTCTCAAATGACCTTTGGACTAAGAAATTACTGTTGTGGTTGTCTGTGTCACCCACTACGTAAAGTTGTCTCCRAAAAGAAAAGAAGAGAAGCAGTTGGTCACAACTTCAAACAGTCTGCCTCTCGGCCTTGCCACACCACACCCTGGGAAATGTTCACCTCTCTGTGAAGTGGTTTACAACATGTATAACATCAGCATTTATTGCACTGTCTGCCAGAGCTCCTCCTTTGACCGTCCCCATCAAAGGGATGCTGAGGAAGTCACGTATGGGACTGCTTACGACCAGCAGCAGTTCCATAAAGCTCTGCTCCGCAGCCTGGGCTGCCCAGGTTATCCCACCGTGTCCCAACGCAGGCGTTCACCCCACCCTTGTCCTGTCAGCGTAACGTAATGGTCTTACACGTAAAGGTTTTCTTAGCCCAGTATCCCGTCTCTGACAGTAGCCTGCCACGAATGCTTAGGGAAAGCGTAAAAGGAACAAGGACGAATATACAGCGAGCCTTCCCCTGGGATCCCTCCCAGCTTCCAGCAATCAGAGGATTAGGAGCATCCTGTGCTAGAGACTGTGTCGATCTAGCACACTCTCATTCTCAACTGCAAACCTCTCCTTGGCGCACTTAACCAATTCCTTTTACATGCAGCCTTTGCAACAGCGTGCAGCAGGGACTTCCGCACATTAAGTAGATGTTGTGCAGAAAACAAAACAAAACAAAACGAAAACAAAACAAAACATCCTTTTGCTTTAAACCTGCTGCCCACTCCTGTGCTGCTGGAGTGCTCCTGAGACACTACAAATCTCGTGCTCTTTTTCCTTGATGGTGGGGAGACCTCACGTTTGGGGCAGTTCCCTGGGTACCTGGCTGCCTCCTGRAGTTCCACCTGTGTCCCCTTTGCTGAATGGCTTTTCAAGTGATTCCCACCTGTCTGTAGCTGACTAGCTAGCCATCGATTGTGGCAGGGATACACAATTTTAAGATGATGCTATGCTTAGGTTAAAAAGGTCCCTTTTGAGCCTAGAGGCCCATTAATTTGCATGGTTCAGGCTTGCTGTGCCCACCGGTGTTTGAGAAAGCAAAGTGCCAAGCAGCACCTCCAGCTGCCTTTGGCTTCTTTGCTGAAGGGAGGAGGTGCCCAGCCGACACGGACTTGATTGGGGTGGCATTTGGCAGCAGTCTGGAAAGGGGCTCCCATGCCTAGCATGGCACAGCCTGTCCACTGCCAACCACCCCCACCCCAAAATACATGCAGAGCACGCCAGGCTTTATGAGCTGAAATGCTGGCAGTTTAACACCACTTAGCTGAGCTGGGCTAGATCCTGGTGCAGGAGAAAGGAAATGCCGACCTACTGCAAGCCTGAGCGCTCCATGAGCACACCTGGGAATTGCACTTTACCTTCTCAACTGGGGCGGCATCCGAGTGAAAGGGAGCTGCTGAAAGGAAAATTAGTACACCTGGAAACACGTGATAGCACCTCGGGTGAAAAACTGCATACCCCGCTGCACGGTGGGGATACAGTTATCCGCTTCTGAGACATGAACCTGCCAAAGAGGAAAAGGGCTGGCACAGGATTAGAGCAAGTGAAGTTCGAAAGTCCTTAGATCCTGTGTTTGCACATGCACGGGGCCAGATCCAAGGTTCGCAGTCTTTCTGGTAGCTATTCATCAAAACATTTGCATTGCCAATTTGGACAACGTTCGTTAAAATCTATGTTTAGTTTGCAAGGCTCATGCCAGACTGTCCAAATAAATGACCCACCGAATTAATCTCTTTTCCTAATGTTATCTCCCGATATTTAGGATGACTTCATGCCAGATACCTTGCTAAAGAGATGAGAGTTGGGTTGGGGGAGGAGCGGAGAGGGGGCTGCTCAGGGGAAAAGCCCAGCTGATATTCATTCCGTTTCACTCCCCTGTGAGTCCCTTTCCATCACACTACTGAGCACAACACAATTAGTGAAAAGGGCCCATTTTTCCTCCAGGAGCCAAGGTCCCAAAAAGGTACAGCTTCAACATCATTAGCAGTTCATCTTCTTAAACCTCCGGGCAGCCCCTAGGCAGATCCCCCTCATGCAAACCACCCACCCCTCCCCCTTTTTGGTGTCTGCTTATCAAACTAATGAAGCACATCTAGACTGAAAGGTCTTGGGGTAGAAGACAGCAGCTTAACCATGATTCAGTACATGTCCTTTCCCCTCCTCCTCTTTATCAAATAAAGCAAGCAGAATTTCCTACACTTAAATGGAAGGGAGGAGGAAGGAAGGAGGGTAAGGGGAGGGAGACGTTTGTCTAGTAATTCCCTGCAGAAGGAGATGTCTGTTTACTTTCTTTGACTGAGCACTTGCATATTAAAAAGGCTCGGCTCCTTAGCGGACAGGATTTATCAGTGCCACATTTTCTACTTGAAAGCGCAGAGCTGGCGATGCCTGCTTCAGGTAGCCAGAGAATAAAACAACTTCTTGTGACCTTCCCCTCGCCCTTCCCCGAGTCCACTCCATGCAGGGGAGCTGGCGGAGGATGCAGAGGGAGCTGAAAGCCAAGAGCTGTGCGGTGGGGAAGGATGCTTCGTATGCTATAGTCCTAAAACAAGAACACCACTGCAAAAGCAATGAAAGCACAACAAGGCTCCATTAGCTTTTTTCTATTCAGTGATATCCGGAAAGGCAATTTCCAGCTTTAGGTAAAAACACATAAACATCTTTCATCATGTCACTGACCTAAATATAGATGATTACTTCAAGGCAAGTGAAAAAAAAAAAGACGAGGAAAAAAGAGCCCTATTCTTATACCTTCAAAAGCTATGAAGCCCTACAAGCAGACTGCAGTAAAGACGAGCAATAGATAACCAGTCAGATGTGAAGAAAGAGAGAGAGAAATGCATGTTCTTGAACGATTGTCCTGATGGACCATTATCCTGCGCCCWGCATTCATCCGCTCAGCCGACACAGGCCTCCTCTGTGCCCGCCCGCGCTTGGCTGGCTCCTGGGCTGCCTCCTCCTGGCACTGGCACCCGCACCCTTCTCCCTGCGGCCAGGGAGCACAGCACAGCAAGCAGGACCTTTGCTTTGGCATAAAGCCTCCAGAGTTCAGATTCACATTAACCCCCTCTTAGCCAGGCCACTCCACTGCCCTAAAAGGTCAGGCCACGTTTTTCAAAGGGACATAAAGCTGCCCTCGGACCTAGGAGCACGCTTTAAATGTGTCAAAGCTGCACAGGAGCCCGAGTCGTGCCAGCCTCCAGTAGCACTTGAGCACCAACCTAACTAAGAGCGCTTGAGCATGTTTTCTGCTGGATCACCCTCACACCAAAGTAAGGTTGCACTCCTCTTGTCAAGGGTAAGTGGTTTTGCTCACAGTACCTCTGCTGGTTCGCAGCAGCAGTCCCTGACACCGCAGTGCCACGGACCCCACCGCTAACTAACAAGCTAGGGGGTCCCTGTATATAAACACACACACTGCCAACCTGGCAGCACGGGGACGTGCAGGCAAGCTCTTCCCACTAACACAACCCAAATATCAAATATCAGTGACAAGTCACAATCCTCCACATTTAATGCACATCGTACCATTCAGAACCACAGAATCACACTTTATGACCCTCACTGATACGTGCTGGGAACAGAATTAGATACTTAATTGCCCCCTGCCTCAGTTTACCCCTGCACATCAGCAGTGTATACAGAAAAACTACCATCTTGGGACAGCATGTGAACTAAGTCATAGGGGTTTGCAAAGGCATCCGTGCATATTGGTGATAATCTGCTGTTCGTTTTAAATCAAGTAACATTAACTTAAATACTATGTGCTATGAGTCATGGCTGTTGTCACGGTTTCAACTCAGTCTTCATTCGGCTGGGTCAGCGGGAGCTTTGCCTGAGAGAGGACTTCATGAGCAAGAAAGCTATTGTTTACATAGTAAAAAATTATTCTTGTCAAATAAACTTGATATTCTTTTAAAAAGAGTTTAGTAGGGATACCTCATTGTCATAAGCACTCGCTGCTGTACACTATCTTCCCAAGCGGTGTGCAATTGCCTGCTGCTGGGGGACTGACAAGCCACTTCGAGTTTAGGCTGCCAGAGACTGCCTTCATTTAGTACTGCCAGAAACTTCCTCTTGCTCCCTAACACTAGACCACTGCATTTGCACCAGTACGCTTGGTTCTTCTGAGACAAGGCAAAGGAAAAGCTCAATCGATCTATTGTACCTGCTTTGAAATCTTAACTGTATTGGAAAGACTTAACAAACCCTAAGTTTTGTCTCTTGAAAGGCAGGGACCAGATGAAACCAGCCAAAAATACCGTGCACGTATCAACCTCATCACAGACCAACCATGCAGGCTACAATGTTGACTGAAACCCAAGGAACCCACAGGATCCTTTTTTGAACAAGCCTGAAAAATCATAACAAATGATAAATTTTTCTCTCCCATTAACATGGGTTAAGAGTCATTTCCATCAATGCAGGTGAGCTCAACATGTGGATTTGAGTGTCAGAAGGAAAAAAACCCAAACCCCCAAAAAAGAAGCTGGAAGTGGATGGCTCAAGGAAGTCCTCCCTAGTGGACACGAGGTTTGCAGCCCTGACACCACTTAATGGAAATCTGCCTGCAGACATCAACGGCTCCATCGCAGAGTGACATCCGCATGCTCAATACTGGTTGCAGATCTTCGGGTCAGTCGGTTTAGCAAARGCTGCACTCTCATGCCTTCCCCTCTTGACTGTCTATTTACTATGCAGAAATAAGCAGTGACCAAAAATAGCAGCACAACAAAACCAACGTGGCGTCAGACAGCAAGTCACCCGTGGTGACTGCACAAATCTTTCTCCTCGGGAGACCGGTTCAAACGTGGGTTGTGCCACAAGTGGAATTGAAGCCAATGCCTTATTCTGGCCTTGTTTGGTCCAAAAGACCCCAGAACTAGTCCCGGCTGGGACTGGCATCCTTCTGAGGGCCCCTGGCCAAACGCAGGCGTAGGTGTCTCCTGCTGGGCCCCCCAGGTTTGCTGGGATCCCAGAGCCGGAGAGAAAGAGAGCAAGCGGTAGCTTGCAGTTTAGCTGCCCAGAGCCATTCTTGCCCCCCACTTTCCTAAGCACTGTATACAAGAATGGAAACATATTAAATGGTTTTGTGGAACTTTACAATATCACTACAGATGATAAAATACACTGCACTGTAAGCGCTGGGAAGTCCTGGGAATCACTGAGCCTCTTCCATGGAGGACCCATGTTTTGTGAAGAGTCTTTCAACTACCATTTCTCTTTCTGATGCCGCTTTCAACCACCATTTCAATTGAGAGATGAAGGCTACAAACAGTGTCGAAACCCCATATTCTTTGTCTCACAAAATACCTACTGCTTAAACTGTCAGAGGAAACAAAAAGCCAAATAACAAAATTTGCTTTATTTTTTTTTTCCTCAGAAATGCAGATATTCTTGTAGTAAAGGCTACTTCTCACATTTCATAACGTAGTCTTTGACACAGAGGAATCCACAGAGTACCATGTTTGTAAAATTTGCTGCCAGCCTGATATGCCTCAGAAGACTTCTCCAACACTGTCAATCCTGTGCACGTACCCAGCTGGCCTGAATGTAAAGACTACTCCACGATGGGTGCTTGCAGGGCTGGTAGGTTCTGTGCTTCCTGACTTTCAAGCCAGTGTGGGAGTTGCTCAGTGCACATGTCCATGCAAGTGAAAAGAGCTTTACGAGCACGTGGTAGGGTAGACAAACCCACTGCATGAGGGATTTGCTTCTGAGCGCTGGCACCAACTGGACTGCTATATCTCTCTCATGTTTCACTATGGCTCTTCTTTCTAAGAAGTATACGTGAAGCTGCAGACCAACCCCAAATGCCTGTGACCTTTGAAATCTTTGATCAATCATGCGTTGAAGAGAAGAGCTGAAGACGGCACCAGGCCAATGCCTCGTCCACAGTGTTAAACGTTGCAGATGATTATTCCGAGTTATGATACTGTTCTCTGAGGTTTAACATATCCAGCGTATTTACACTCTGCTCTCCATTATCATCCTGCTTAGCCTCTTTATTATTTTAGCTCGAGGTAAAAACTTACTCCTCCCTACAGAAAAGACCGGCTTTTTACCATCATTATTGAATGTATCTCCCCACTGTTACCACTCAGAAGATGTGCAATCTGAAGTTAAGCTTGCTGGGTCAAAACCAGGGGAACTAATGTCATCAAACTGCCCTGGGGAAACAATGCAGCTCTTCAGGAAATTTGTGTGAAAATAAACTGTAAATGCACACAAGCATACAAACACACACACACACACACACAGAGGGACGGCATACACAATTTGACTATGAGTGCCCTGACACACAAACTTATTTGTACAATGAAAACACCCAGAGGCACCAAGAACACAAGCATACCTTTTCTTTAGATATCCTCCCTGTTTGTGCCACCATTAGGTTTCTGCCACTAGTAGCTGGTGCCTGGTCATGGTGTTTAGCTCCTCCGTGACCTGGCTGAGCTGTGAGCAGAGCCAAATTGAGCGCTGGAGGCCAAGAGCCAGCCTGCCCCAGCGGCTCCCTTTGCTCCCACCCGTGGTGCGGGGCACTGGCAGGAACCCTCAGCAGGAGCAGCTAAAGCAGCACAGCTGGAGAGCTGCAAGTGATAAGATGTACAGGATTCAGGAGCTGCACGGACACGGTGAACTAAAGGAATGGAAAACCTGCATAGATATAGCCTGAAAACATGTCTCAAGAATATTAAGGGGGGGAAATTCCATGAATTAAGAGTTATCCAGTTTCTGTACCCGACAGAGGCAAGCTTGCTCTACAAAATGAGAATCTGGAAGTCAGGTCCCGTTTTTGCCCCTTTTAAGTTTGGATTGGTGTTTGGATTGCAGTTCCTAGCTGAGTCAGAGGGATGTCTTTCTGAGAGTGCCGTGTTTGTTGTTAGCTTGTGTGCATTATCACATTGTAATCAGTCCAATAGCCCATCTCTTATCTAAAATGTAAATACTAATTTGAGGGCTCAGGGAGAACACAGCTATTTTATTTTCAGTTAAAAAAAAAAAAAAAAAGAAAAGAGAGAGAGGAGGAGGCCTGGCATCGTAACAGTAATTTATGATTTTACCGGTGTATTATCATCGGGTAATAAGAGCAACTTGAAACTGCCAATTATCTCATAAGAGGGGTATCACCTTTTCTGTTTTGAATGACTCCATCGATAAATGAAGGTTCTGCTTGCTAACACTCCGTCACATAATCAGTGGCCTTACAGCAGGAGAGAGGAGTGCATGAGAAAGAGAGAAAAACAAACCCGCAAACACACAAACACTTGATGTGAGCTAAGCCCTTGGCTCGGCAACAGAGCGAGGGGAGGGGGCCGAGGGGGCTGGGAGGAATCGCCCGGAGCAGTCGGCAGGTCACACACACAGAGTGTGCAACAGCAAACTCAGTTTACAAAGAGACATCTGTTCCATTACTTCGATGCATTGTGGCTAATTACATCCTGGCCCGTCTGTGAAATGACAGCCACTTATTCTCCAGTGAACCGTAAAATCTGTACATGTTCGATGTGGGCAGTGGGGAGTAAGAGGAGTGCAGGGGAGTAGGGGAGGGGGGACGATGGAGAGGGGAGAATGGGAGAACGGCACAGGCGAAGCACCAGGAAAACGTACCGCGTCTCTCCTACCAGTTTGGTGTCAGAGTCGGGAAAGAGCAAAAGAAAGCAAGCCATTCTGGAAGAAAGGCCCTAACAAAGCACTGCCATTTTGATGCAGGGCTGCAATGCCTGCTCTAACCCAAAGCTCCTCACTCCCCATCTTTGCCCGTGCAGGGGGAGCGAGATGGTGCCAGCAGCAGAAATTACACCAGACCTGCATCCGTGTGCTTTACTTGCAGATTTCTACAGCGTTTCTGCCATTGCTGTTTATATCTTCCTTACCTGCTACTCTTACAGCTTTGTTAGAGGCTATTCTCCTATACACCAATTTAATTTTAGACTTAGATGAATTAAAACCAAGGACTTCTCATCTCCCACCACCTCCCACAGATTTTTAGAAATCTGAAGGAAGCTGCAAGAAAATGAATCTCGCCTCAACTTTTCTACATAACAAAATGGGCCTTGCATTCAAGCGTGATTGCAAGCCACTGAGTCAGATAACACAAGGCAAATCATATTTCCAGACCTAGAGATATAAGCAAAGGTATGGCATTCAGCACCATACCGGCTAACAAGGGTTAAATCCTGATCCTAGTAGGTCTGTCAAAAAAACTGCAAACCTTTCAGTGAAGCTGGGTTAAATATCAAATGAGCCGAAGGCTGCAAAGGTTTGAAAGTAACTTTTGTTAGGGGAATAGTGGCTTTGCTTGATGCTAGCGCAGAGCTCTCACGGCAGCAGCTCTACCAGCAGCTATCGGCTGGTGACTTCTGATCCTGTGTCCAGCCACAATCCCCGCTGCACAGACTTCTGCAAAATGTCATGTTTCGATGATTCTGGTGAACAGAGCACTGGGGTGGTATAAGTGGCCGGTCAAACTGTTAAGGTAGCAATTAAAAAAACATGGCTATGTGGTTAAGAGGGGGCGACAGACTAGAAACAAAGACTGGCTGCTCAATGACAACTGACCAGCTCTGTAACTGGGAGCACTGCTTTTGTTCCAGGATTTCTGGGTGAAAGCATCACTTTTCAATTAATGTAATCACAGCTCGTGGATTTGGGCAGAATTTGCTCAGTGCGATGAACTGCTCACTCCCAAAATATAAGCAAAACTAAATGCACAAGGAAGGAGGGCAAGGAGGATTGCTCATACCATCTACAAGCTGAAGCTGTAGAAATCTGATGAGGTCTAAAACCAGCATTGCAACAGCCAAACTAAAGAAAGCTAGGATGCTTTGGGATGGGATTTCTTCCTGCATTTGGCTATGGGCTAAAGGGACGTATTAATCCATCTGAATCCCTGACTGTACCATATCCTGCAGGTGTTATGGGTATTCAAGATGGTCAGATCTAGAGGGGAAGAAAAATACAATTAAAAAGGGAAGCACTGTAGGCAGCTGGTTTGTGTTCACAGCTTAAAGCAAAACCACCTGAGGCTGAAGCATCAGGAAAAGTAGTGCAAGCATGATGTTTTTGCTCCAACTTTAAAACTGGCTTCTGTAGCTGTTGGCAAACCAATATAACAGGGAAAAAAGGATTGGGACCTAGTGTTCCTGCCAGATTGGGAGTAAAAGTAACTGGAAAATTTAATGGATTTTTCATTAAAACGTTCACCACTTCCTCCAACTTTTGGTCTGCATTCTGTGGTTTCTGTTTTAATCCTCCTTTCCTGACAAAGGTTTCAACACTTCTTAAGGCCAGAATGAATATTTACAGTCACCTCGCTTGTGAAATGCAGGTCACAGACTCTCTGGCAGTAACCTATGCACGATGCTTGTAATGTCTGGTTGTGGTCAAGCAGGGATGCTCCTTGCAGAGAGCCTTGTGCTCTGCCTGGGGCAGCTCCAGCTGTGGGCCTGCTGCTGGGATGTGAGGACGCTGCAAGAGAGGTGTCTCCAGGCCAACCTCCCTCTCCTGCGTGAAGGCAGCAGCAGCACCACCACCATAGCTCTGTGTGGAGTAGACAGCACCACCACCATAGCTCTGTGTGGAGTAGAGAGGTGTCTTCGTAACACACAGGGTGACTGGCCAGGGTTTTGAAGGGTTTCTCCATGGGTAGATGCCTACACCTTTGAGCTCTGCTAGTGGTTGGCACATACCATAGTTTGCGAAACTCGGAGATAAAGTACGGCTCTTCCAAAGCACCTGCTTTGACTGACAGATTTAAAGCAAGGGGCTCAGTATCACTGTACTTGACAAAACCTGAAAAGCTACTGAAAGGCATCTGGGCAACTGAATGGTGTCAGTCTAACTCAGAATGGATGATACATCCATCTTACCAATTTCACTGCAGAACAGGCAATCGGAGAAGGCAAAGAAGGGGAAGGAGAGGGCTGAGTGAGCTGAATTCAATCTTGCAGTGGGTTCCTCTGCTGGAACAGCTGGTGCTTAGTCTATGGATAAATACAGGATTTCATTTTCCATGGACATCAGGCTGCCTTTCCTCACCAGCACTAAACTCAGCCTCACAAAAGAAAAGATTAACAGAAAAAGAAGCTCACAGTGTGTAACTCTACAAAGAGCTTACAGGAAGGATTTGTAGTAAATTAGTATCACCAGCAACCATATAGTTCACAGAAGCTCACAACCTTTGCTGTAAACTGTGATTTAGTTGGCTAACACATTAGGTGTAAGATCCGGCAACCTCAATTATGCTCTTCATTCCCTGCCTGTGCAGAGGGAACCTCCTCCCCGCACTGCCTTAATGATGAACTTAGTTTCAGCCATGTTTTTGTTGTACGTATTGACCCATCACTTCTGATCATTCATCTGGGTGTGATGGTCTGCACAGCGTCTTAGCCTGCTCTTGTGTCTGAAGCCTAAATGTTTTACAGTAGCTTATCACAAGTTCAACTTAATGAGAATCAAGAAAGTGTATCAGGTGCAGGCCCAGGGTTGATCCTGAGTTCATTCTGATCTGAAAAGATTAGAAGATACATTCCCCCCTACTCTGTTTTATTTTTCACTTGCCTTTCACATTGTATATGGACACCCAAGGTGAGTTTCTCCTCTCTTCTCCAGCAAAAGCTACGACAACTGGAGAAGAGCAAATGGGTGACATCGCAGGAGTCAAAAGTGAAAAATGAAGCAATGGGAGAAGGCAGGGTTTTTAATCATTCCATTTAAAATGCTGCTTCCCCCTGAGTTTGTGTGGTGTGAATTCTTGCTCATATCTATTTCAATAAGGAACGAAAAATTTGTAACAAAGGACATTTGTTCTGTAAATGCAAAGCTTCCAGCTCTTCAAYAAAGATGAAAAAAATATCTTTGAGACTTCCAGGAGTTTCTCTGTCAGAAAGCAGATATATCCTTGAGGCCTATATGGCAAAGTGAAATCTCTCTTTCAGAATCCATCCCTTCTCCCCCTACTGTTGCCTGATGTGAAAGCCTTTTTAAGCCATTTTCCCCAACTGTAAATAAAGGTGACCACCACAGGGTTTCAAAGATATGGCTCTATGCTTCCTCTTAGCTAAATTCTTCAAAGGCAAGGGAGGTATGACTTTGCAAAAGCTGAAAGCATTCCCAGTCAGCAGCTGGAAAGAGCAAAGTGCTAAATTCCTCCCCTGAGAGCCTTCCCTGTTCACAGAGAGATGCCACCGTTACGAGCCTTCCTGGTTATAACCCCCCCAGATTTCCCGAGCTGATGACTCTTATCCCTAAAGTAGGGCAGATGCATGCACTGATTTTTCTTAGGGGAGAAGACAGCAAGCCAACTGCTACTTATTCCCCCATTACCTGGTTACAGTCTTGCTACCAAGGTGATTAGACAGCAGTGCATGAAGAAACCAGATGAAAAGAAGGAAACAATCATTTTGCCTTAAACAAAAAGACTGGAGGGGGATATTTGTCTCTGAAATTGAAGGTTGACACAAGCAGCATTTGAACTAGCTTTAAAATGTTAGTCCCTCACCTATCAGAGTTATGCTGGTAGAGAACTGGTTAGCTTGGGCCTTTGAAAGTTCAGTATAAAAGGGACAGAGAAGAAAAGAAAACTTCGGGAATATCTATTAATTAACAAGCCAACAGGGGAAGAGTTTTAGATAAATGAATGCCATGCTAACTAAGGAAAACAAAACCTGGAAGAGGCGTTAAGAATATGTGTGCACGTACACAAAATATACAGGGCTGCTACACGCCTAACTGCTTGGATCTCTGCAATCAAATGCTAGGTCTTCTGTGCACAAATGCTACCTGTAAGTAAATCTGAATAGGAGCTGCTTTTGAAAACGTAGAGCAAGGCAAATTACACGTACTTTACAGATGCATGCAAAAGTGACAAGTTCCAGATTCTTCAGAAAAGCCATCCCAGGAAACAAATGAAACGCAGGCACAAGCCATAGCAGAAACACCACTTCACATGTGAGCCTGCGTGTCCTGAGCGGGGAAAGAGGGGAGGAGGGAAGTAGAGGGGCTATATTTTGACTGAGGACAGGCTCAGCCTTCCTTTTCATAAGCACCCATAAAACCAAACTGCAAATATAACCCATGGCACACATATCTGACTTGTGCCTGCAACCACATGGCACGAAGCGATGCCATGTACTTAGATTTATTTGGCCAGCAGCAGGGCAGAGCAGGGGTGCTAAGTGGTCTAACAGGAAGAGCTTACCCATTGGGAAGGTGAATCCTTAGAAAGCATATTTCAAGGAATTCAGAGTGTTTAGTGTTATTCAAATAAACCTAGTGTGACTGTGGTAGCTTGGAGGAAAGGGCTGTGTTTATTTCTGATGTGCACACTGGGAAGCGGTGGCACAGCTGGGCTGCCCAGGATTTCTGAAGAAGCACTGGGAGGAAGAGACGGGAGCTCTGCCTCCCAGTCCTTGGCCACTGACCTTGGCGCTTAGGCTTCCAGAGCGTAACACTCAATTACTGAAACGGTTGCTGGCAGAATAAAAATCATGAGTTTAAGTCCCTCCGTGAGGCTGGTTTACAGTAGCTGCAAGTGCCGGTTCCTGGAGATGGAGCAAATATGCAGCTGGACCCTGAGTGTGCCAGGGCTGCTCACCGCCTCGTTCGGCAAGTACATTGGTCCCAGTACACTGGCCTTCCTGGACGGTCACAATTAGCTGCGCTTGCTTGCGAGAGACCCAAGTCGTTAGCTGGCATAGAAAGTTAATCACCTGTCGGCCAGTACAAAAGGGATGGTCCCTTCAGGAGAAAGGTCGGTGGCTTGGACCACTCAGGGGACAATGCGTGTTCTCTAAATGGTGCCCTATGAATAAATCAATGTCCAAATCCCAGGGCTTCTAAACCTCTACAAACACAAACACTCAGAAAGTATATACATTAAAAAAAGATTCGAATACAAACTTCTCCCCCTGAGCCCCAGCTTTCGAATGCCATCTCTCTGGTTAACCCCTCCCTGCCCAGACTATCCTGTCTGCCTCGCAGAGTGTGTTTTGTTGTTCCCATAGTACATTATTTGTTGAAATAAATATGGAAATAAGGCTGAGCAAGACAGCCAAGACAGCCAGACTGAAATAAATTCATCACTCACGGGCTCTCAAGGGAAGAAAACCGCGCGTTTTTTCTAAATGATTATTTCTGAAGCACTGAAGGAATGGCTATATCACTAATGAGGCCAGTGCTCCATGACTGCTGATTATAAATGACCTAAAAAGAGACAAGGGGATGGTGTATGTGTGTATAGGGGGATGGGGAAAGAGATGATCCTTAGGATCTGGAATCGTCTCCCCAGGCTCCTCAAAAGTCTGAGAGCATTTGCGGTTCACCACAAAGGCAGGCCTGGCATATTTACAGCCACGCAAGGAAGCTTGGGCTGCAGTGTTGGGCTGTTCTAACAAGTAGGCATGCAATTCCTCTCCTCCCTTGATAGGTCACCATCTATTCACTGCAATAATAATTAAAAAGGAAAACGAGCTCTCTCAGTTGCCCCTGGGTCTAAATTATAGGTCCTGCAGGTTGATGCAGCCACACTCGAGGCAAGAGGAGGCTAAWGCGAGGAATAAGATTCACTTATGTCTTCCCTCACTCGCTAATTCCCATGGAAACAAGCAACTCACGACAAATGACTCAAATTCGCTTGCAAAAATCTTACTCATATGTTTTGCTGGCTACCTTCCCCCACACCTTCAGGTTGAATGATTACAGATGCATTACAAATGCAGCAATCCTAGAGCAGGGCTGATTGTGGAACAGGACAGGATGGCCACACGTAAAGGTGGGCAGGATGCAAGCCACAAGCAGCGAAATCAACAGCGTGAACTCAGAGAATAATATAGCAATTTGGCCATAAAAAGCTGCAGCTTTCAAATTCCTAGCAGTATTATTTATATCACATGATATGTAGAAGTGACAGCATCCAGAAGTAAAAGAAAATCTAAGGGACAGCCCCTAATACATAACGTGACCTATTACCCAAATCTGAGGGTACTGAGAAGATGGGATTTACTTATTTATTTAATGGGGGTTTGGTTTATACACAAAAATTACCCAGGACACCTTCAAGAGCAGAGATCTGAAAATGAGCTTCTGCAGAAGCTCAGACAAAGGAGCCCTGACAGATATTAGATGGATTATAGTCATGCACCACTGCCAGAGGTTTCCTAACACTTTCTGAAGACTGTCCCTTTTTGCAGGCAGCAATGTCCTCTTGCAAAAGCTGATGGGGTTTGGGAGATGCAGCTTTGCTTCCGTCAAAACCGTTCGAACTTGCGCATGGACTTACGGTAGCAAATGGACATGTTCTCGGCACAGAGGCTCAGGCCAGGGCTCCTGCTATCACCTGTAGTCTCTATTTCAGCTGACTGGGGCGGCTTATCACGTAAGAGTTACTGCAGTCTCAGTGGGGAACTCCAGAAGATTTTCTCCCCCTTGCGGGAGAGACCCTTTCCTTGGAGCCTGGGATCACTCACTCATCTCCCCACAGGTACCCGTCTTTAGAAAGACTGAGAGCATGCCTAGACTTAGCACAGCTGCTAAATCTAGGGGTAGGGGCGGGGAAGAAAAGTTTAACTAAGTTTCCCTCCTTCTCCCAGGTCATTTGTCACAACCCTTTATAGCTAATAACCTCTCTGTAAAATTTATAAGCCAAGCTAGAGAATTACAGAATAGGGAAATAATTCACTAATAGCCTATATAAGGTGGTTTAGAAATCTTGTAAGAACGAACTCCAATATATTAAATGCCACAGGTTTCAGAAGTAAATGCTGTAGTTGCCACTCTTTTTAACCCTATTGAGTTCAGCAGGCCTAGATCTATGCAAGATCTATTTGAGCCTAGCCACCGCCGCAGCTCTTCTCTCGGAAACGTTCCTGCTGAGAGCTGGAACCACCGGCCAGCTGCACACAACCCATGCTGGARCCTGTTTCCTTCTCCTCCCTCAGGGGTTACAGACGGGGTTCCCTTCCCTCTCCTCATGTAAGCACACCTACAGACAAATGAAGTACCTCATTTGCTTTTCCAAAAGCCTTGGACTACTTCACCACAGAAAGTAAATCTGACAAGCAAGTGAAGACCGTCCACTGGGTTACACTGACTCTCTCCCTCTTGCTTGGAGCAGGGAGCATAAAGAAATCAGGCCAGATGCTGTATCGGTATCATTTCTGCAATACTCTAATGAATCTGACCCCAGGCTGAAGCTTTAGAAGAGTGTAGTGGCGTGTCAACGTAAACAGCTAAAACTAGTGTCATGTCAAGTGGTAACAAGGCCACTGCTGTTTTTACAAGCATCGTGCACTTAGCAGATAAAAATGAGCATCCTATCAAAGCCCGCCACAAGTCGCCCTTATCGCCAGCGAGAAGAAACAATGCCCCCGCACGATTGCTGTTACTCAGTGCCACTGATAGCAAGTCCAATTTCTTACAAGCTGTCCATTAGTATGATGAAGAGACTAATAACCACCACACATGGGTTTTTATCTTTTCTTTTTCTCGTTGTTGGTCTGCTGGCAACTGCTAATAGCTTTCCGGGGCTCCTTTAAATAAACAGAACTAATTACTCCGCACAATGACACCGTGGCTTACAGACAACTAATTATGTCATGGAGGGGTTTCTTAACATGCACATTTATTTGCAGAGGGCCACGTCTAACATGAAGCAAATTTATTCAGCCTTTATGCTATCAGCTGGTACCAAAATAACACTGAATACACAGCAGATCCAGATTGCAGAACTTTAGCAGGCAAGCTCTCCCAGGAGGCTGAAAAACAACACATGGAGTACGCATATTACAGAACATGTGTAGCCGCGTTGCTGCTAGCCTCCTGCGCATTTAACGTAGTGCCATGGCACAGACTGAAACTGTTGTGTAAATAAAGCTCTGCTTTTCTTTGCTTGCATTTGCTATACATTGAACAGGCAATCACCACTTGCTATGCCTTATGCCCCGACTACATGCCTTGCTGGAGGAATAATGGAAATCCTTGTCCAAAAAAGCACAGAACTGAACAGATGGGCAACATAAAAGACAAGATACACTGGGAAACTGTTCTACCAGTAAGAGAAGAAGAAAGAGCAAAGTTAAGTGACTCACTGTATGTCAGGCGGCCAGCTGTGTTAGAGGCTGGAAACAAACTTAGGGTTTCCTGACACCCCCTCCCTTTTTAGACAGGAGATAGTGTCAAACCAAAACTCATTTTTTAAAAATAGACTTTGCAGACAGATATCTAACTGACAACACAGGTTCATACCAAATTATTCAAAGTGGATGTGATTGAATGCTTTTTTGAGCTCCTGCAAATCTAAAAGGACTTTGTTCTTTGAAGTGAGATGCTGGGTGAGAGAATTTTTTAAGGTGTGCTGCTCCCCTCCTCCCCCCACATAAAAAGCAAATGAAAGCATTTGTTTTGCAAACATTTCTGGACAGCCACGTCGTACGAACGGTAACTCCCTCTCCTCAGAGACAATATCCTTAAAGGATGTAGCAAGGACACCTCTCCACGCACACTCATAACGATCCTTAGCATTAACAAGAGTTATACGCATAAAAAGCAGCATATATCTTGCTAAGCATGTCTGAGTGGCAGATGAGCTGATATAAGAAGGCAGAGTATCTTATTTGGAGCTATTAGCTGACTGTCTGGCCAAAATATCTGTGTAGAAATGTATGCCCAATTATACGTGTATTCAACTCTCATTCACATATCAAGACCACCTACACCTCTACAAAGAACATGGTGCTTAACTTGCCATTTAAAGCATTCGAGTCAACGGGTTTCATAAGAAAATGGTTGCCTTTACAAAGGGGCTTCAAAAATCTCATTTAAGATGTGGGCCACTGTTTTCTGCAGTTCTCTAAGGCTCTACCTTCCCCCTCTAAACAAGAGGATGTGTTTTTACAGAGAGCAAACTGAACTACAGATTGCAAGCTCACTGTAAAACTGTAGCAGAAACAGGAGACAGGTAGTTTTCTCAGGAACCAGGCTGACCTTGATGAGCAACGTCAAGACAAAAGCTACAGCGCTTGGTCTCTCACTATGATTTTGCAGAGGTGGGTCACCTCAGTAACGTCCCTCGCTGTAGAAACAGACAGCCCTAGCAGAGATGACATACTCTCAGAGGGCTCCCCCCCTTTAAAAACAGAACCGTTAGAAGATGACAAGACATGCACAGGAAACCCTAACATGGAAGTCGAGGGAAAAAATGGCATGAACAAGACAAAGAACAAGGGTGCATCATGTCCTCGGTCCCTCAGCATGCCCCTGCAGCCCTGCAGGGCAGTGCCACAGAGAGGGGACCTCCTGCCGCGGCTTACGTGAGCGACGCGGAAGCCTTGGGAACAACGGCTGAGCAGTGCTGCAGCAGGTCTTGTATTTATTAACTAGGCAGAAGGTGGCCAAACAAACCTGTTGAGAATCATGTAATGTTAGGTATAAGGAGGTCATGTAAGGTCCTCATTACCCGCCTTGATTTGTACTGCCCAACTTGGGGTAAGTGCCAAGTGACAACAAAAAAGGAACAGAATCAGCACAAACGGTTCATTTCTCTTAAGACTGGACAAACAACTTGATTAAAGCGAGGAAAAACATACCAATCCTGAAAAAGAGCTTCTGCTCAGAACCATCTCCTCTTCCTTTGTGCCTCTGATTTTCAGATCAATTTAAAAGAAACTGTATGTACCTTCACAGCAAGCATACCCATGACCTAGTTATCATTTCCCATGGGAAACCCCAAGGTCTCTTACAGCATTTTTCTTACTCTTATGCTAGGGAGACTAAAAGACGATTACAGAGCAGCCAACCCTGAATGTTTAAAAATCAGGAAGCAAATCCCTAAAATCATGGCACTGGCCTTTATATTTCTTCTTAGTATCAGTAAGTTTTGTGTTTTTCTCCATTTGCTTATCGTTGCAGGTACCAAGTTCAAGCTTTCCTTTGCTAGACAATGCTTTTTTCAAAACACAAAAACTAAGACTCTTGGATAAGCTGGGGCTCCAGGATCTGAGGTCTTCCAAAGAAGACACCAGATATCAACTCCATGCTAAAATGTGAGCTGGAAAACATGGATTGTCCCCTGTAGCTCAAAGCACGGTGCTCACTCATCAACCCTTCTGAGCCTCAGGAATAGGCAGAAGCCATGGGGGGGTTTTGCACCTAGGTCTCTTCGAATGAAACCGCGTTGCCCAAGTTCCCAAGGCCAATGGCCACACATGGAAAAAACAGAGGGGAACTAACAATTTCATACAGTCTGGTATTATACTCCTGCTCTTAGTTTTACTGTGTTGGTAGCAAGAAGATACACACCCCTCCTAGCCTTTCCTGTTAAGGTTATTGGGGTAGCAATTCACGTAACACGTTGATTTTTAGTTATCTTAAGTGAATATAGCATTTATATGTGCATTTTTCCCTCCAAGAATGAAGATGTAGAGGGCACAGCAAGACACATTTTGTCCTGTCAAAGTGGTCTGTAACAGGAACAGAAAACCTTTGCTTTCTGATATTACAGGCTGAAGCATGTTGCGGGCTGAAAGGAGGACAGGCTCTTGGTGCCTCCACACATGCAGGTGCCCCTGACTGGGTGCAGAGATCCACGCTCTGATCACAAGGCAGCACTGAAGGACGGCAAGACTGCCGAAGAACCCCATGCCTGCAGGCAAGCAGTGATTTCCCTCTCTTTAAGGCTCATATCTTCAAATTTATCACCCAAACAGGAGTCCAAAGATGGGCAACACACTAACACCTTCCTCCAGGAGGAGGAAAGCATTTGTTCCAATAGCCTGAGTGTGTCTGAACCACAGGTCATCTCCTGTGTGCAGCTGCAGCAGGGAAACCAAATTCCCCATTGGATGCAGTTCCACATGGGTGATTGACATACGTGGTGACTACTGACAGGCAGCCTGAGACTTTGGTATTTGTTCCACATTTTAATTCCTCAAACTTCAGTACTGTAGGATTCAGACCTCAGAAGCTGTGAGTTCTGGGGACAGCGTACAATTTATAGCGGGGCTCTGCACCTTTCCTCCCCTCTCCCCCTTCTCTTCTGGGTATTTATACAGGATTTTAAATTTTTTTTTTCTTTTTTCCCACCCCCCAGACTGCTTGCAATTGATACAGGAGAAAGTAGAGGTCACAGGAAGACTAAAGACGCATAATCTAATTTTCATTTTGTCCATTAATCATGCACTATTTCAGCCAGCCATTTAACAAGGTGAAACTCTAAAGCGATCTCTCAACTGATGGGGGAAAATTTACTCTAATTCCTGTTGCTGCTCACTCTCCTGTTTCGGCTGAACAGAGCAGCCTCTCCTCCTTACACAGAAAAATGGAATCCATGTATAACGTACACTCTCCTGGAAGTTTTCTCAAAAGCTTTTTGCTAAATTTAAAAGTGTCCAGCTGAAGCTGGTGGTGCTTTGTTTGTGGATGGCTGGTTTTTGGGGGTGTGTGGGGATCAATGCAAGCCCAATAGGAAGCTCTGTATTTTCATACATTTTGTTATGAAGTTGTCAATAATGCTACGCATTATCCTAGATCACAAATAAAAAGCTCAGAAGTTCCCTGTGTCTGTACCCCTTATACGCTCTCTGCTACTTGCCAGTCTCCCAGCTAGTCAGGACCAAATCTCCTCTTTCCTAAAGCAAGACAATTCTGGAAATGAAAAGGATGTGCAGTCATCATAGGTAAGGTCAAGGAGATTGGAGGCATCAGGCCTTGGACACCCAGAGATGAGGCAGGAAAAGGCATCTCTTCTTTTGCTGGGGTTTGATGAGTACTGCAATATTTGTCACCTTGGAAGATGATGATGTCTGGTCCTCAGCTCATTTATCTATCTCATCTTTCTTTAATTCTTTGCAAAAATTACCTAGTGTGTAGAGGGGAAGAAATCTCTCTATGGTTTAAGAATGGTCCAAAGCAGCTGCATGGGGAGTGAGGGCTGAGGAACCCAAGAGGGACTGTAGCAAGGCACACTTCTTCTCAGTAATCATCTATCTGCTCAACAAGCAGGGAACTGACTCCTGCTCTTCATCAGTGTGAGAACTGTGGAGAACCCAGCAACTCCATATTCAAAGAAGCTTCAATATTTCATAAGGTTTCTATGTCAGCTGTGCACACCTCAGTCTCCCTTCCATTCACCATGCTTTTGTCAGACAGAGGAACAGAGCAAAGGCTTATCCTGGGCTGAGAGGCAAGAGGCCCAAGGACATTCATACCTCCCTGACTAACCTAGAGGGGAACAATGGGGCCTTCCAAACTGAAAAGGCGATATGCCCGAGAAACGCGCGCTCTCTCTCTCTCACAAGACGCTCAAGGGCATCGTTCAGCAGAAAGTAACATTTAGCAGTAGATTCCTTCACCCTTTCAAGGTTTCAAAGAAACAGCGGGATGTTTAAAGAAAGAGGAGTGCATATGCACAAAAGTAGGATAAGATTTGAGTATGTCAAAGACTGAGTTGCTGACAAACACTTGACCTGTTTCGGAGGGATGCTGAGCAGTTCTGCTCTGTGACGGGCAACGCATTTGCCAAGACAGCATTGCCACTCAGGAGCCTTCTTTCTCTACTCTGATGACTAATAAATGCTCATCTGTTCTAGGGAAAAAACTGTTCTGCAGCTGGCTGCCCATCTTTCTCTAAAAATTACATCCTCATTTCCAAGAGTATCTAGGTTTCTCTAGTAAGACCACTGATTTAAGCAAAAGTGCTACAATTCCTAGGCCCAGTCTTTAAGTCCCCAGAACTACAGGGATTTCCCAGTATGCCAGTGCTACATCAAGTCCTGACGCAGGCTATGGAGGGGTGGCGTGGGGAGCAAAAGCCCCTTTAGCACAACTCTGATAGAAATGAAAGATTTATTACGTTTTCTTTTCATATTCTGAATTTGGGTCTGATAATCTTAGGGGCTAATAGCCAATGTCTGTGAAACCAGGAACATGGGAAGGGTAGCAGGGATTATATTTATCTGTCAGTGTTTCTGATGAGATTGACCAACTCTGGGAAGATGTGTGGGCATTCTTGTCAGAGCAAAACAATAAAGATGCAGATAGAAATTTTTAAAAGAAGAAATGAGAATTAGAGATCCAACCTGCAGTCACTTTCTGTGGGATTTGGGGGCATCACTGCCCTTTTGAAAACTTCCCTTTGCACATGAAGAACACAGTCATGTGAACCGAGATACCACACCTACAGTCAAGAGTATGGAACAAGAACAGACATACTGGCTCAATTCTTACGATTCTGTTAAATTCATTTTTAGCACTCTAAGCAGAAATACCATAAAGTTCAGGAAAGACCTTCTTTGACATGAACATGGATAAACAATTACATATAATAATTAAAAGTTTTCACAGTGCCATTACTGAGCAAGCCGTTCGTATTACAAACAACTTTATCAGGTGCTGAGCCAAACCATGTTTCACAAGGCAAAAACCTGATCAGAGACCACAGTTGCAAGGCGAGTATTATGTAGTGTTTTCTGTTCATGTGCTTGATCCGAAAGTAGCAGCACAGAGCTAAAATCTTGGCTGTTGGGTCTGATTTTTGCTACATGTCTGTGTTTAGTAAATTACATATTGCAAGCAACCCCTGGGTGTGCAATCCCATCTCTGCTAATAGACTTCTATATTCTGACAGGGACGCTGAACAGCATGAAATAATCCTCTTCGATTTACAAAACAAGTTCCCAATCTGTGAGTTTTAAACTATTAGTGATCCACCACTTGCAACAAAAACCAACGTAGCTACTCTGTTAACAGACTGGATTTTAAATATTCACGGTGGCTGTTTGCCTGTGTGTGCAGAAATGACTAACTCTGCGCTCTGGCTTCCAGGGACACCATCAAAAACAAGAGGGGATTGTGCAAGTGGACTATTTCCTGGTTAAGTATTTTAATGAGTTTCATCTTTTCCCCCATCATGCATTATTCTAAGGAAGAGAATGTAAGTCTGTTTGCGGGGGTGGGGGAAGCAGCAGATTATGTGACAGGAAAGCAGAGACAGATATGCACAGAGGCCAATTAAAAAAAAAATATTTTTTTAATAACACCACCAATTGAATGCCAAATGCAATGAGAAACAACAATAAATAACCAAGCTTGTTCCTAAAAGAAGGAATAAGCCCTAAATTCCTTCAAAAAGCTGGTATTAAAAAATCTGATATGTGCCTTTTAAATAGATAAAGCAGTTCAACTTCGGAGTGACTGAGATACTTTAACTTTTTCATAATCTTAATTTTGTAGTTGGATCCAGATACTACGATCACAAGCTCATTAAAAATCATTTGATATGGAATAGGAAAAAAATAGGACAGATTCCCATTCCTGACCAATAATCATCCAATACAAAACGTGCATATGCTTTTAAGAACAAGAATGACAAATTTTTCAAATCCTTGTCTACCTTCTGCAACTGAGCCAGGAGATTTCCTCCCAAAATAAGTCTGAAAACACCTTTTTAAAAAAATCATATGCTGCTTTTAGACCGAGATTTTTTGTGCTTTTCTCCTGTACCCAAATTTTTCCTTTGTGGGAAAATAAAAGTAAATATAAAAAGAAATGTTATGAGTATGCTCAAAATGTCTCAGTGCTGATCATCTTTTTTGTTGACACTGGTTATAACAAGGATCATTTTGCCATTTTAAAAATCAAGCCTACCTGAATGCTGCTAAGACATCCAAGACTGCACCAAAAAATGATGGTCCTACCCTATTAATTTCTGTTTGTGTTTTCCAAGAATTGCTATCGATAATAAGTATTGTGTATTGGAAGACATGGTCGACTTTCTTTCAGAAAATAACCATAAGGAAGATCTCATTGCTTAATATATTTAAAAACCAGAAGAAAGAGGGGGAAATCACAAGCAGTAGGGCAGAGAGAGGTGGGCTTGGGTGAGGTAGAGGCAGTTTGCTAGAGAATGCAAAAATTCTTGGTTTTCATTACTGTCTGACCGCAACTTTTTTTTAACAAGGGCACAGCATTTATGTAACAAGGGATTCACTCATCTGATGCCAAGCCGTGCCTGTGTACTACTGGGAAGTGAAATAATTATATCACGTGTACTCCCCTTTCTCTCTGGAAGAAAAACGTGCCTTTGCACAGTGCTCGACCACCTGAAATCGCCCCACAAAACTCCTCAACAGAGTCGCGCTAGCGCAGGTGCCAGGAGCACAGCTCAGGGCACCAGCTCCGCTGGCCTGCGCTGGGACTCGCAGGAACTTCGGCTCCACTAACAAGTGTTGGGACTCAGGTGCGTCACTTAAAGGACGTTAAACTCCCGTGTGCAGAGGTGGCTCTTGTACAAGCCTGAAGCTTAGTTTGCTGTAGGTTACTTCCTGGGGTCCCCATGTGAAAAAGCCCTGAAAGCATCCCTTCAGTACCAACTGCTGCAACCGCTGCCCCAGTCATTTATGGTACTCTGCTCTGAGTATCGGCACTTGTTCCTCAAGTTCCTCTGTTCCTTCACACAGCTTTTAAGCAGCGTATGACCAAGCAGCTTATGACCTGTTTCTGCAGTAGTAGACATTAACATCTCTGAACTAATTATCAGAAACAGTATACACCACCTCAATGAATCCATCTGAAAACTGAAACTTTACTAAACATACTCTGTTCCCTGGTCAAACTACATGGGTCTGATTTTCCTGCACAGGATGAGGTAGGATTTTGCTGCTACCAAGGCTGCAAGCCCCAAATGCAACATGACTAAGAACTGAACTGCCCTGTTTCCAGAGCTAACGCAAGCTCCACATGCTAATTCTCTGCTAAGCCAAAGCATGGGGCTTTGATTTCCTAACCTCAGGATGTCATCTGGCTCCAGTATAGGATTACCATTAGCTCTGTACGTCTGTCCTTACAGCAGGGTCACTGTCATGCCATATGCCACTTGGACAACCTTTATTCTTTCTAGTTTTTTGTTTTTTGGGGTTTTTTTTTTTTTTATATCACAGTGTTCATCTGGAAAAGCCTGGATTCCCTTGGCTTTCAAAATCTGCTTTGCGTTGCTAATGCATGGGACTGTAGGCAAAGTTGCATTAGAGAGACAGAGAAAGGCAGAGAGAGATACTAAAAACCTGTTAAGAGATAAAATGTCTTCAGGGTGCTCTTCTCTTAAATATTAACAAAAAAACAGAGGAGGTTTACTCAATTTCCATTTACCAAACAAAAGACCCAGTTCTTTTCTAAAATGGCTTCTGCATAACTTTGTTAACTTCAATGAATATTCCTGACTTGCACCAGTGTAACTAGAGAGAGTCTGACCTAGAAAGAGCAGGTCAGGCTCCCCGTGGAAGTCATAGCAGGGTGGGGAGTCACAGCATCAGTACACACAAGGTATCCTGATCATTTGATACAGCAGGAGAAACCTCCCGCAAAATTCATGGACAATTAATTCTCCCTCTCCCCACTCCGGTACTGTGGTAAGAGAAAGGGTCATCAGTCTCCAGATTGTCACACTCTCAGTAGAACAACAAAAGAAAGAAATCAGGGAATCTGGAGGGAGAATTGCAATGGCTGTTCCAAGATCGATGGCCAGCCTTCTGGGACATTAAGAGGATTTTATACTCATATAGTGCCTTTCATCCCAAAGGAACTCAAACACCTTTCTAAATGATATACTGATCTCGCATGAAGACTACATCCATTGAAATGAAAAGAAGCAGAGAAAATCACCTCCGTACAGGTGACAGCGTGACAGCGAGGGGCAGCCACAGTGCTGCAAGGAGCACAGAAGAGCACCCACAGGAGATTCGGGTCTCTGTCCCAGGGGTTTAACAAGCCTGGGCCCGACTGCGTAACCACAGACTTGTGGATCCCAGGAGGAGAGAGATGTGACATTTTCTCTGTCACAGGGGGACTGCTGAAGGAGTCAGTGAGGACTGATAGTGTTCCTCCCCATGCCTGGACAAGCAATCCAACCCAAGCAGCTCATCAGAGGCTTCTTGACCCCCACGTCGACGGCACAGCGCTAGAACCTGAAGCAGAACAGCATCTCCAGTGCTCTGTAACACTCCTCCCTGTATTCCCATTTCCCCTTTCAGTGGACATAATGCTGAGAGAGCTTACTATGCTTTATAGGGAGAGGTGAATGAAGCGAAAGAGGTTTTTTGGTTGACAAAATGGAAGAAAGGAAAAAACTGTAAAGGCAAGAGTGAAAGGAGAATGGACAAAGATTGCAAGGGGGTGCAGGGAGGAAGGAGATGACCAAAACATAGGGAAGCCACCAGAAAAGGAAAGAGAAAAGACAGTTCTGGCTTGCTTCAGTGGGGAAGAACATCAAGTCAAACCACGAATATAAGAAGCAAATGGAAACACGCCACAGCCATTCAGAAACATAAGCAAGAACAGCAGAATTGTATTGAAGTTGCAAGGGAGATCCAGGGCACGTTCCTGGTGTAGATGAAGACAACAGGACTTTTTCTAGCAGCTTAAGAACGAGCAAGTCACAGCAGAGTTTGGACTCAAGATGAAGACACCAAAGAAAAGAGCCCGTCTCTCATTGAAAACCACCATCCCTGCCTCCTTCCACACCTCATCTTCCATTGTTTTGCCAATGAAAAAGTTCAGCACGGCCTGCAGATAAAAGAGCAGCACCAGATGCACCCCTACCAGGGTATCCAGTGGAATAAAGGTGCTCCCGCAGGCCTGACTCAAAACTGGTCAGCTCAAAAGTGTCATTGGAGAGCTCGTGCAAACACAGTTTTCGAGCAAATTCAGTTACACTCAAAGGCAAAGATACAGCAAGTATAATCTCACCTAGGGTAAATCTTCAGCTAAGCATCAGATGCTTGAAACCAACCTTAACAGCTCGTCTTCCTGTGCCTCCTGTATTTCCCTATCCCCTCCTAGTCTGGGGCATCTGGGTATGGCCGTGAGCTTGTCCACGCTGGGACGGTGAGATATAAATGACAGAGGAAGAGACTACAGGTTGACCTCATTGCCAGATAAAATCCATTATGCGTGATTAAAACTTAACAAAATGCAATCACATTAAAAATGACTATCATGAAGTGCACCATGATTTACTGACTAAATGAATGAGAAATTTATCTGAATAAAATAGTCCTAGCCCTACTGCATTGGCAATGCATGATAAATTGCTGATTGTGAGAAGATCATTGCTTGCTGTTGGATGACATACATGCATTGATTTTTCCTAACAACGCTAATTAGCATAATGGCATCTCCACATATATTACATAAAGTTTCCTCTTAGCAAGCAAAAATTATTTCAAGCCTTCAGGTCCCAAGTTGCAAAGAATAAAGATGTAAAAGAAGGATTTACAAACTGCCTCCTTGTCCTTTATTATGCAGATCAAAGGTCCAACCCACTGGATCTTACTTAATCTTGAAGAGATGGGAACAACGTTCAAGAAAGCGCAGGCATTGTGCAATTAAGCTGTGATCACAGTGGGTTGTTTTTTGCATAGTGGTGATCTAATTTTGTGAGGCCAAAAAAAGCCTTTGAGAAAGAAGAATCTAATCCTAAAGAACTAGAAAAAAAACCCCATTTCTCCAATTTCATTAAGACGCACAGGGGGCAGACTGTGCAATCCTTACGTAAGTGCTTCCATTGACTAGGGCTGTGTAGGTGAGAAAGCACTCACTAAGTTGAAAAGGCAAAGCACAATCTATTAATAGGAAAATAAAAGTGATGGAACAGGTAAGGAAAATGGAGGAGAGAGACCACGTGATTTTCAATTAATTGAAAATCAATCACAATAACCCACATTTTTTTTCTTTGAAAAATCTGAGAGGTGATAAAAGACCACCTTAAAAACAAAACAGTGCCCTGCCGTTCAGCATCCTCAGCAGTACGTGGATTTCAGACTTACTCATGAGGATTTTCCAAAAGTCCATGCTTTTTCCAGAGGAATGTGCTTCTCGGGAACATAAGTAAAACAGCTCATTTACCTACATTAATGTTTTGGGTTTTTTTGTACAGTACAATGTACCTAAAGCAGAGGACCTGAGCAGAAGCAGAGGAAAGCAGACACCTAAGCTGCCTTTGGTGAAAGCAGCAATGCCGGAGTGCACCCAGGGGAGCACCCAGTCTGCGCTGGCCACCCCACAGATGCTGTTCGCTATAGCAGTCGCAATGCTGGGAGCTCTGCTGAGGTTACAGCCCTGACATTTCCACTCTGCTTCGATCTACATTGCACAGGGCCAAAGCGCACAAACCCTCTCTGACACAAGGCTTTGTGGGGTGGCTGGGAGGCAGAGCGGGTAAGCAGGATGCTCGGGACAGGTGAGTGGATAATAAGCCATAAGAGGTTTGGGTTCTGCTGATCTTTATTCGGCTTCCCCTTCCCAGCTGCAGTAGAAAACATCCCGCTCAGAGCAACGCGTACACACGTGTGCATGGCCACAGGCACACAGTGACAGGCACAGAAGAGAGAGTCAGGGGTGCGAGCAGTGCAGCTTTTACTCTAAGGCAGTAGAGCTCAGGGGCCCCACTCTTTCCACAAGCTCCTTTCTCCTGAAGGGCTGCACTGGTACCCTTGTGCTGGACGGCAGTTTTTAACCCTCCCCAACCCCCAGTCATTGCCACCACTGTATTGTGACTAACTGGAGCCTTTTCCACTGCTTCATTAGCATTAAAATCATACGCTGGCAGTGCACCTGGCGTGACGGCCATCCCTAGCCAAAACAGCCTCCCCCAAGCTGTGAGTGCGTCTGCAGGTGACACCTGTGTCCCTTTCAGCAGGGCCCTTGGAAAAAAGCCCACCCTTTATGTAACCGGAGTCAAGGATTATTTTTTTTGGTAGCGGTTTTCGCTCTTATCTGCGGCCTGGGAAGGACTGAGGATGTAATCCCCGTGCTGTCTGCAAACCAGGTGCAGGAACCGGGCAAGCGCAAACGGAAACTTCTGCAGCAGCACAGCCGGTGACTTTTCTTGTGTCATGGTGCGAAATCTCTGACGTCTCCAACTGGAACTCAGAGCTTCATCTGCTTCAGACACATAAGCTTTTTGGTACCATCCCATACGTTTTCCCCACCGTGCTCTCTTTTCCTGCATAGAGTAAAGTTGGTGGACGTGAGCAGGCACTTGGTGAAGCCACTGGTACCTCCCAGAAACACAGAAATGTTTCTTCTTGATCCTGGACTAGCAACCCTCATGTGGTAAGATGAATGAGGTAAATACTGCCTCAGAGCGACCACATACATTAAACTCTACTATACATCTGTGTGCATTGTGTAGTTTGTGACGTATGTAGTAACTATTCCAGAAATGTCTTAAAAGGCTTTAAATATTTTTGTTCTATGCATCTCTCTGGGGGAACAGTGAAGCTGTCTTCAAATGATGAGACCAGTTTCACACGACATGAAGGGCAAGAGAAGGTATCATTAATACAGCTTAAAAGTCACCCAAAAAAATCACTTAAAACTGCTTTTCCATCTGTAAGAATGCAAGGGCTTGTAAGACTAATTTACTGCCTTCTACTGCCAGAGACAAATCCTCAAGGTGTAGGAAACTACATGCCACTGGCAATTTAACAATAGAAAACTACGTTTTTAGTTTTGGTTTAGCCATCTGTGATAAGGATACACTACAAACAATCCTGATCCAGTGAAGCTGCTCCATAGTTCGGAACATTAAAGTCCTGGTTGAGATGGATTAGTGGGCAGACTGAAGGTGGAGCAGCCAAATTTATGACATGGATGGTGCCACCACATTAGTGAGATTATAGCTAAGATCCCCCAGTCCTTCAGCTGTCCCATGACTGGTTAAAAAAAACATTTAATATGACAACAAATATTTCATACTATTTCCATCTGCTGGAGGTACAGAGACCACAGAAAGCCATGGTGTCTACAGTGATTTCCTGCACACTGTGACAATACCAAAAACCAGTCCAGTGCTATTAAATGGACAAGAAGGGGAGGCAGAGAAATAAAAGCTGGATGAGGGGAAACAGACGGTAAACTTGAGCAGGGAGCTTAGAGGGAGAGAAAGAAAAATGGCTCATGGAGTAGCAGGGGAGAGAAAAGGAACAGACAAATAATATAGGACAGATTTAAAAAAACAAAACAAAACAAAACAAAAAACCTAACCTGCTGGACTCAGAGGGAAAGAAGTATACACTGGAAAAATAATTCCCTGGAAAGTGCATGTTAGGCAATCTCAGGAATTTTGCTTTCTCTAGGCAATACTATGTACAAAAAATAATTTAAAATGCAGATTCTTTTGAGGATGTTAACTCTCAAGCCTGCAAGGAACATCATGTCAGAAAAGGAGGAGTCATCTTCTCAGGGCAGACCTTAAACTCTTTCTAGGCTGATCCTTTCAAACTATTTTTCTTTCAGTTTTTTAAAGACATTGTCTTTCCCTCAGTTTCTCCAAATAGCATAAGGAAACAAAAGACAGCTTACAGGTAATACCTCTGTTTTTCAAAAATGGAGATTTTAGCTAGCAGCAAGGAACCTGGCAGAACAGATTTTACAGAAGGATGCTAGCATGAGCAGCCAAAGACTGAGCTTCTGGAGTGAGGAATAGACTTTAATATTGCACAAGTGTGAAACAGAAGTGAAGAAGAGACAGAGAAAACATTAAAACATTATTTTGTGACAGTGCTGCTGGACTTGGGCTTGCTTTCTTACAAGATACTTGACCCTCTCTAGACAGCTCCCACTCTTACTATAGAGTAAGAACTGCTAACAAGCTCCCACTGGGTGTAAATGAGGAACCCACCTGTTTGGAAGATGTGTTGACACAGAATGGGTGGTTTCCTCACCATGTGTTAAGATACGCCTGCAGGCTAATGCATGCAAAACATTCCCTCACGCACACAAAAAGGGGCTAAATAAGGGCAGGAGGACTCAAGAATACAAGTATGCGTGCACTACATGAGAACGAAGAACGTAGGGACCAACAGACTGGTTTCTCTCCTTAGTAACGAAGTTGGCTGTCTCAGACTTAATACTAAGCTGCTGAACAATAACATAAAAAGGGCAAGTTACCCACTGCCCATGAGGAATGAAATCTTTGCTGAGAGAGCAGAAGCCACATTCTTTAGCAAATTAGATGCATCAGCTGGGATTTGGCAGAACCTCCTGAATGCAGGACTCCAAATCTGCACTTAACCACCTACTGGGACAGTCTTTGAAGAGGTATTAAGCGTTCCTACTATGGACACGTGCACATTGCAGACATTAGGAAAGCTTTCTGGAGGGAACACACATGCCAATAGCATAACACGTCTAGCTAGCACTGGGCTTGAATATCCAAAAATGCTGTGGAAAGCACCAGAATAAGGATCCATGTAGATAAAATAAAAGACAAAATAGGAATTCAGAAGTGCAAGGTACACTTCACTGTTGAACTGGAACATCATAGCCAGCTGGGTAGCCTAGACTGCTCATCAAAGAGCACTCCTTCACACAGACACAGATTAGGCTGAGACACGGAGAGCAGAAGTTGAGCTCAAGGCTTTGAACGCACGCCGACACCRGTTCCGGCATTGCAGTGCTGCACTGCTCTGGGATCGGGTGGCCAAGCCCTCTGCTGACGGCTCAGAAGCAGGCTGTAAGTCACACTGCTTTAGAGAAGGGACGGAAAAGCTCCTGGTAATATACATCCAAAAAGTTATGTTAGCTACAAAGGAGTATGTACACGCAAATTTAAAAAGAGCTGTTGGGCTCCACATGTAACTCCACAAAACACAGTGACATTGTCTGCTCACAAGTTCAGGACACTCCTAAGCTAAAAGCCATGAACTACAGTAAACAAAGGTGAGTGAAAATGAGCCACTAAAGCTGGGACTATTACGTTTCCTCTGAAAATATGAGAGTCTTATCTGGCCTTAAGTTCCTAGTTGGAACATTAATCGGTACTTACTGATGTTCTCCTCAAGCAAAAGAGCTGAGCTGTGTTCATGCTCTTGGGATAAACAAGCAGCCTCTTTCAGTGTCACTGAAATGCTACTGAGTAGGGGAAGATGTTTAAGGAACATGGGGATTACGACAGAGCAGGGGATTTTCTCTTTCTGGCAGTGCTCAGCCTCCCAATAAGATATTTGTATGCTTTAGCTTCTCTCCCTGTGTCCTTCTTCCTTTTCTGCCATTTCTTGCACCTTGCAGAGTAGCACACATAGTTGTGGACAACTTCAATTGCGGCATTTCTGATTTTTTGAGCTCTTCACAGTGCTACCCAAAATGAAGCTGTCACCGGGTGTAATCTTCAATTAGCTGCAAGATCTCTGAGGTGGGCACTACCTCTTCCGACATGTTGCTCCCCCACCTCGCACAAAGGCCCAGACTGAGCACCACCACGGCAGAAATACTAGGATTTTCTTCCCTCGCAACATTTTTTTTGTCAGCTTGATCAGACAGATGTGACTGCCTTCAGGAGTGGTTGGAAAAGACTGCCACTTATTCCCCCCACCTCCCCTCCCACTCGCAAAGGAACCCATTTCCCCATTACGCTGGTAACTCTGGTGATGGGTACGGCGGGAGAGGAACCCGGCAGTTTGCCCTGCTCCCCAGGCTGGCTCTCTGCATGCACCAAAGCTCAGCTTTGGAAACACGGCAGCCCTTCTGGCCTGGCCCTGCCAAAAGCCAGTGCCTTTCCCAGTTAGCCTGCAAACAGGAAAGAGGAGCTGGTGCAGGAGACCACAAAGGAGGATGCATACAGCATGGGGTGCTGCCCACACTCCTGCCCCCCAGCAAACAGCCCTCGGGGGGAAAGGCAGACCCCATGCTGACTTTCCATAATTTACCCCCCGATGGTGTCTCTTCTTCTGTTTACCTGAGCATAGAGCTATGGGCAGGGAAGGAGTCACCTACACGTCACAGAAAAAAAAAGAAGACCGAGGGGAAAAAAGAACAGGATGGAGCTTGCTTTTAAAGTAACCACAATCTATTAATAGTTCAAAATAGGCTTTTTAATTAGAGGATACCCTATAACCTTTACCCTTATCAATCGATTATTTGATAGGCAGTTTTGCTTGCTGCAAGCTCCTTAATAGACAGAAAACAGAGCAGAGTGAGAATGCAGGAAAGGAAATGGCCTCCTTGACAAAGCAGGCTGGGTGATCGCCGTAGCCCATGGTGGGAGCAGAAACTGCATGAAACAACTGAGTTAAGCAGCAGAGTCATTGCATCCTTCCTGCGGTAAAGGGAGCACAGGGAAGGGTACTGCTTATTCAAGAATAATTCTTGTTGCAAGAATATTTCTGTATGTAAAACGAATCTTTTCTTCAAATACTAATAAAAAAATTCACAAGTTTGCTTGGAATTAAATCTCAGTTTGTGTAAGCACCTACTACGGGAGGGAGATGGGAAAAGAGATGGAAAGAGAGTTAATTTTTAATCTGCTCTCCAGTTTTCTTTACAAAGGTTGGGAAAGACAATGAGAATATACTTAAATTGGAGAATAAACTCCCAGACTACCTGGAAGAGGCTTTCCTAGCAAAGGGATTTGCTAACAGTTTGTTGCCTGCAGAACAGAATAGTGAAAAGGCAATTTTAAATCTAATGTCAGCAGAGAGACACAAAACGACACTCAGGCTTAGAAGCGCTGCTAAGGGTGGAAATGCAGCCTGAAAGGAGGCAGTCAGGTTCATCTCTTACAATCAGTACAGCAAGCGGTAAGGGTCTAGCTGTCATTAATCTAAAGCGCATTGTTATATGCCTGATGAAGACTAATCCCTTATTTATTTATAAACGGATCTTTAAAAATTATAGGAAAAGAAGACACTTTAAATGGTTCTTCTGTTGAAATGTGACAGGTCTCAGTATCTTCAGATCCAAAACACAACAGTAAGCGCTAGCAGAAGGCCACTGTGAAATGCCTCCTCCTTGCTCACAGCAGAGGCACACACCGTACAACGCATGTCTGCTGTTTCTTACCGTCGGCTGACTTAGAAGGTGTCCCCTGCAGAACTGCCCGCAGTGCAGGAAATGGGTGGACAGCTGCAAAGCCTTCCCTGGCCTTTCCAGCAAAGCCTATTCTCTTCCAAAATTAGTTGCAAGGCTTGCTTGACTCCCTTTACCGGCAAGGGAAAGCTGACCACCAACCTCGGCGTGGGTTAGTGTGAGACCTGGAAGGTCGGGTGGAGAAGGAAGAAGAGATCTTCCTTGTGCCTCCGAAACAGAGACAAAATAGAGGCCTCCCTAGCCCTGGATCTGTACTGTTAAATCTGGTCAGGAGATGATTTTACTACTGCTGTTAGCTGCAAGGTCTAGTAAATCCACTCCACGCAGAAAATGCATGCGCAGCCTCCTTGTTGGTGGCAAATGAAGCAATTTCGGTACACACTGAGCAATTACTTCACCCATGTCCTCAGCACAGACACTAACTTGGAAACAATGTCATTTGTTTCTGAGAGGTGTCTTTTCTAAAAAGACTATGTGACACGTTACAGATACAAACACGACCAAAGAGAAGCTTCCAAGAAAGAGGTTTGGAGTTGCACCATAACCTTAATTGTCCAGCTGAGTAGGACGAGAACAGATGACACCGAAATGGCCGGTAAGGAAAATCCCCAGTATTACATTATCTTATAATTTGACATGTTTTCCTTTAAGTTTCATTTTCTAGAGTCAAGAAGGTAAGGGAGGATCAAAGCTTTACTTTAAAAAGTAAACTTCTGTCCCAGATGGATGAAGAAGAACTGGAAAACAAGAATCCTAGCGGTTCAGAAAACAGGAAGACAACTACCACCACCAYCCCCAATAGATACTGGTTTTAGGAGCTCATGATTTTAGAGCAATCTTAGAATTTCTGAATATTTACGACCAGCAGTGTTATGGGGCACGAGTTGACTTTTTTGAGACATTCAGACTTACATATTCATGAATTTAAACATAGGAATACAGATTCCTCTAAAATTAAGGTCTAATTAATATTTCTGAGCTGTTGAGGAACAAACTGGCAAACTTGGGAATTATGGAAGGAAAATGAAAATACAGGGGCAAGAAGTACTCTAAATGTCTAAACTCCAGAAAAAGGTAAAGTTAAGGACAGTCATGGTCTTAGAGAAATGACACAAGGACAAATGTAAAACTCAAAAATATTATCTAAGTGCAAACTGTGATCAAACATGCATCCTGGTTGGGCCATGCAAGATCACAGACTGGAGAGAAAGGGATCAGACCAAGTCACGCCAAAACGCTCAGACAAGCGCTCTGYGAGCTCTGGCAGCTGGCTGCGAGGCACTAACCGGTAAATAGACAAAGTGCGCTGCCAAGGATGGGAACCTTAGGCTTAGTCTTTGGATTAAGTCTTCTCTCAAAATAAAAATGGAGAATAACAGAATCCAACTCATGAGCTGAATGCACTGTCTACATCAAAACACAACAGGTACCGTTTTGCAATAAACACATTTCCTGATCCACAAAGAGTAAAGGCGTCAATGGATGACCGGGTTTACCCCCATAGCTCTGCYGCAGCGAATACGCTGATTCTTGGAGGCGACCGGGTGGAGGAAGCAGGATAGGAAGGAGGGCTTTTGATTTTCCAGAGAACACTGTAACACTGTTATGCGAAGAAAAGGCTACGTGGATCTTTCAGTCACCATCTAGCACTGAAAGCATCGGCCTTTTTGTGCTAAATTAGTTATGCTGATGCTCAGAGGGCAGCAAATTAGCCTGCGGAAGAGCACAGTATTGGGGAGAGCATGGTATAAACATCCCAGTATGTTCAGCAGTGCTGTGTTGCCAGCTTATGACAGATCCAACCATAAAAGCAGGTGGAAAGAACACAGTTTTACACCATCTGTATATTAACGTTAAGAGCATATACAATAAACAAGAAGAGTTAGAGACTCATGAACAATAAGAAATGGATTATGGCTGGTATTGCTGAAAGMAGGTGGAATGGGTCATGAGACTGGAAAACTAAAATTGATGATGATAACTTGCACTTTAAGGAGAAAATGGCAAAAGAAAACCCCAGGAAAGGGTAGCACTTTATGTAAAAATATGCTGCTACTGGCTATAGACATTTCAAAATCACAGTGCTTCRCAATTGCAGTCATAACTAATAAAACTAAAGGGGAGTTGGTTGGCACATGTTATATCATCAGACTAACAGGCCTCGCTAAGTAACAGGACAAACTGCTCTTTACATAGCAATCTAGATCATGTGGGAAGAAAAAGTATGCTATCATTGTGACTTCAAAATAGGGGACATTTAATATACACCTCATGCAGTCAGTAATACAAATTTTCGGCTTCTAAAAGTAATACAGGACAATTCTTTACAGATGAGAATAACTCACACTCTGAGTCTTCAAGAAACTAGACAAGAAGCAAATTGCACAACAATGTATTTTAACAAATCTTGGACAAGTGGAGAAGTTTCTAAGAACCAAAGATTTACCACTACAACTGTGATATTTRAAAAGAGGAAAAGACTGGTTATTCTGACACACTCTCCAGCAAAACAATGGAACAATTGGTTTCAGTTCTCTACCAGCGATGACTCAGAGGATAAAACAGGAATACCGGTCAGCATGGTTTCAGGAAAGTAGGTTTCACCAAAGACATCTTTGGTTTTCTTATGATAAGATGATTGGTTAGTTGGGGCATGGGAGCAGTGCTCTTATACTTCGATTTTGCAAGGCTTAGACTAGAGAAAAAACTTAGTATTGCAGAAAAACATTTACCATATGGAATGAACAAAGTATGTATTAGGTTAAAAAGTACACGTCCACAGGTCGCAAAATGAGGAAATACCAACAAGCCAAAATTTGGTTTCTAAGATCATGCCATGGAGATCTGATCTTCGCCAAGCGCTGTCCAACATTTGTTTCTAGTGATTTATGCTAACGTGACCTCCTTCCCAACAAAACGGGCAGATGATAGCAGGAACGGTAAGAAGGCCAGGCTACTGTTTACAAATTGCCTGGCGAGATGGTCAGAATCCATCTGAAGCACATTTCGATTACCCGTCTGTCCTTAAGAGTCTATGGGAGGCTGACTTCTGGGGAGCAAATTTCAGCATTAGTAAAAGGCAGGCACTGCATCTGAACTCCAGAGCAAACCTTTTGTGGAAAACAGTGGCTACGAGTCAAACATAGCACAGACGGGCATTCACTACATCTCTATGGGCTGTTCAGCAAGTGATCCTCACGGTCTGAGTCATTATTTCCATTCCAGCTTGTCTCCCCTAAAATCTGGTAAGACAGTTGTGTTTCTGCCATGCTTTCATGCAGTGAATACAAATCTGTAGACTTTCTTCTTTACTTTCAGGTAGGCTTTTAAAAAAGGCCAAATCCCAGTATATCAACAATCTCTTTTTCTCACTATCCCAAAGATAACCTTCAAAAAAGTATAAAATCTCTTTTACAATTCCAGTGAGAAACACACCTTTTTACTTAGAAAGGACAAAGACAATTACATTTTGGAAACGTTCTCTGGACACAGATCTCCCTTTATCCTTCACATGCAAAACCAGACTGAGCAGATGACGCATCTTGAATTTGTAAGATTAAAACAAAAGATAGAAAAGAGAATTTGAAGATATTCTTCCAGTATGGTCTCATTTCTCTTCTTCATTCACATCCCTCCAATTTCAAACAACATAACTAGTGGTTTCAATAGGAACTATAATTGCAGCATCCTCACAGTCCCATGCAGGCAAAGAGCTGCAGTCTAGTTTTATTTTTCTTACACCCACGGAGAATTCTGTTTTGTTTCGACCTCTCATTACTCTCCCTCACTCACTTGGCTCCAAACATCAAATTCTGCCTCAGCCATTCAATATCTATTCCATTGGGCTGCTTTTTTCTCTTACCGTTACACATACATATTAAACAGCTGGAACCAAGAAAAGGCACAATTAATGATTCTGAAATTTTCCAAAGAAAATGTTTTCACTTTTCCCCAATTTGAAATTACTTTCTGGTTTAAAGTAAAAAACAGAAAAGAATAAAAGTGCCTCCTATAAAACCTTACATACACCTCAAAAACTAAATGGAACATTTTAGGTTAAACAAAGCTCTAATTTTTGAGAGAGGAGGTTGGTTTAGGCTTGCTTGCTTTTATTTCTTAAATCACATAAAAAGCCTAAACAAAGCCCCTGTTGCATCTTGGTGTGAAACCAATTTCTTTTATTATCACATGGGAACCAGAATAGCAGAGGACCTCTAGTCCTCAAATACCTAACAAGAAGTTACCAGCCCCAGTGAAAATCTGTACTTGCTGTTTTAGCCTATAGCTGCAGATAAGCAAGAATGAAAGAACCACCCAGGAAAAGCAGGAGGCTAAAGGGCAATACCTGCCATGTACTCACAAACTAACAACTGGTTTTAGGGCAGATCAGGGTACGTGGGGCAAGGCAAAGAGCAGGGATTTCTAAGTACAAGCCTGACCAAGTGGAGAACAGTCAGGCATGAGGGAACACTAGTAGCAGGACAGAGCCTTGCTGAAGGTAGATGGGTCAGGATCTGACCATGGTTTTAGCTGAATATAGATGGGACAGGATCTGACCATGGTTTTAACAGTCAATTCCACAAAAAGCAGTCTGAGTTACCTTCAGGCTAACCCCGGAAAAATCCCCGACTCAAAAATCCAAACCAGTATCTGCTTTGTGGAAAAACAGACAAATACCCCATCCAGTGCTCCTCTGAAGAGAACAAGCTATAGTATAAAATAGAGGACGTCTTGGTTCAGGGCGTATGGGTTGTTCCGCATTAGTGTGATGGAGGTTACAACCACAGTGCCAGTACCAGTCCTGGAACTGCACAGCAAAGCAAAGGACTAACACGTCTGACAGGAAGAGTTTCAACACCGACAGTGTAGAAAGCCTTTAGAGAAATCCTACTTTTGTTGGATACTATTTTTGCTAGCTAAGCTGYTAATTTAGCACTCTGCCTGTCCAACCACTCACATGGATATTGAGCTGCACGGCTTCCTCTCTTGCTGCTCACCTCTCTTCACAAGAGTATGCAGTGATGCTTGGCAAGCCCAGAGCACCAGCACTGACACGTTAATAGGACAGTCACGGGCAACTGACCTCCACAGAGCATTTGCAAGGTCCCAGCTGGACTGAAAAAATGGTGTGTGTCTCTAAAGTACGCTCAGTGACTGAAGCAATGAGTGCATGTAAAAATTCTGCTTATTAACAACAGAAGTAACCTTAGGCCCAAATAGACATATAGGTTTAATTAGCGTACATAGTGCATGTATGCAGACATGCACACAACTAGCCATACTTGAGTATTACAGCAGTACACAGAAAATAAGACCAGGTGTTTTTGTACGTCTGACATTCCCTAAATCATCTTTTGGTTCTCGAATATGCCCTTATAATAGTCACCTGACAGAAATATATGGTCAGTGCTAATCGTGAGATGCAATAGCTAGAATTTTTTTTCCCCTTAAATGCCATTTTTAAAATCCTCATGATTATTTAACACATACACACACGCACACTTTTACAATTCTGTATCAAAGACCGAACCTACAATGAAAGTAGAAACCATAAACTGACTGAAAGATACATTCACTTTACATTCAGATATGTGTTTCAAACTGAAGAGTGCAATCTCCTTATTTTCCATACATGATCTGGCAAGTCTGACTGTCCGCATCGTGCGGTAAGTAGTAGAATCAGATAATCTGCATCAGTCTGGATTTAACTCAACAATATCAGCATATCGTTCTTACCACCTTTGCAAAAACAATCCATTTCCACCAAGCACATCTCACAATAATAAGCTTTCCAATTTTCCACAGAAAAATGCTTTTCAGGGAAGCAGGAAGGGAAGGAATGAAGAAATACATTACAGTTAGAAATCTATTATTTCAACCTTCCTCACCAAACAAAATCCCTTCAGTGTAGGCAAGTGGGCTTCACAAGCAGTGAAGGGACCTTTCGACATCTACACACAAGCAAGAACTCCCTCATCCTGACTGGGTCAATAAATGTGAATTGCACATATTATACAACAAAGTATGGCTTTGCCTTAAGTTTCTTCTTTATAAGATATAGAAATAACTTAATATCTGGACTTGTTTTTGGAAGAATGTCTAATTGTATCCAAATATCTAGTTTTTCCTACGTTAAAAAAAAGGAACTGAATAAGATTAGATATATGAAATCTTGGCTTCCTGTTCACACTGGAGAACTGCAGTGAGATATTAACATGAATTTCTTAACTTATGAAATGGAGTAGATGACATTAACTCTTTCACATATGCAGTTCGTCCTCTCAACTGTTTGATGGGTCTTTGAGTTCAACAGATTTAAAAAAAAAAACAAAAAAAAGAAATGATAAAAGCATTAGACAGCCTGACCAAACATCCTCTGCCTCTCAGTTACAACCTGACAAATTCTGTAGCTCAGATTACAGTCTGAGTTTTATGTCATTATCACAGTATTTCTCTAGATAAGTCTTCACAAAAAGAAGAGCCTTTAGACCAGCTATTTCTAATGCAATAGGCAAGCAGAATTAAAATAGAGATACGAACCTTTGAGCTGTCACCATACATCCTGAACCAAAAACAGGAGGCAGGTGAACATTTCTTTTTGTTTTGCAATTAATTCTAAATAATGTGATGGGCTCTGACCTGGTAAAGCTCCTACTCCTCCTATTGGTAGATCCCCAAACTCCACAGGCTGAAGAAACGACAAATTTTGCTGCATTTCTACATGCATTACAGTGTGAGTCACAGTTAAACCATGCTCAGAAGGAAGTACTCCTTGTAGGTGGTGTGGAAACAGCTAATTTGGTAAAAAGCTGTTACGCTAAATCTATCAACCAACAATTCTATTAGTGTACTATTGTATCAGAATTCCTGACATATTTTGGTGGCACGTAACTTCTGTGAAGACATCATCTACTTTGTGAACTGATGATTAACTTTAATTCTTTTTAAAACCCTTAAAACAACATTCAGAAAACTTATTCTCAAGCCTTTCCATGACACTAGTGTGCAGATCTTTACAGGGGCTGCGCAACTAAGAATACCCAGCTGACCTAGGAGGCGACAGGGCATTATTATAACCATTATTCAAATCGGTTATTAATTCATTCCAAAGCATTCCCCAAGCCTGGCAGCTGCTGCTCCAGAGGTTAGGATGGAATACATGAGACAGTGATGCCAAGTCACTCAAGCCAACACGGCTTTAGCCTCTTGCCGAAAGACTCTACAGATTCACAACAATAAAATACTTGAGGTTGCTAAAGACTGCTTGAAAGTCCTGGAATAAACCACCTCATTTCACGCGTGGTTCAAGCACTGCTAAAAGCATTCAGTTGTGCTTACTTCTTCCAGTGGAAACCAAAGGCACTCAGCACCCAAAACATCCTTCCTTTGTTCCCTGAGCCAAAAAGCCAAATATGCTGTTTAAAGCTGGCTGGATCCCTGCCCCAAGAAGAAGGGGCCAACCACTCCATCTTTTTGTTACAATGCTAACTACACTGTGGAAACTAAGCCATGCAGTGGTTTGGGATCCAAAAGCATCTAGTCTTACATTATGAAAAAAAGGAAACAAACCCTCCACGGAGAAGTGACTTCCGACCCAAAACTTCCCAGAGTGGCTCTAAGCACTCCTTGGGAGAAGCACAGGGAAAGAGCGCTAGTTCAGAAAAACAGCCATTTAACAACATTTCTAAAGCATAACGCAACATCATTTCAGTCATTTCTTAAAACGATCAATACCATGTGAAAAGTCCAAGAAGCGTCTGCAATGATGTTCCATACTTTCCAGGAGAAAGAGGAGGAGGAGACCGTACAAAGAGTTACTAAGCCTTTGTATCAGCCTCTTTTTTGTTGCCCGCATATCGTGCACTCGCGCTTACCTGACCAAGGGAAGGAAGTGTTGCATATGCCATGGGCTGATTCATCATTCCTTTCTGCTTCATGATGAGCATGCGTTTCTGTTCCTCACTCAGGTGCGCCATCTGAGCTTGCATCTGCGGCTGCTGGGACTGCTGCTGCTGGATGTACGGCATCATGGGGTTCTTGCCGGGATTTGCCATTGGTGGGGTCATCCTCTGACTCAGCTCAGCATTGAAGTGGGTCAGAGGTTTGGTGTTGCCGTAAGAAAGCATATTGGGCTGTTTGCTTAAGGAGTTTGTGCCCAGGTTATTTGGCTGCTGACTGATCATATTCATGTGATTTTGAGGGAGGTAGTTATTAATTGTGGTCTTCTGCGGATTGTTTGCCATAGGAGGCACTATTGGGTTTTGGTTGTTAAAGGCTTGGGGATACATCATTGGACTATTTGGTTTGTCTGCACTGAAGGGTCCTCCGTATGGACTAGATGGAGGGCCCACAGGTGACCAGCTTGAGGGTTGATTTGGATGCTGCTGCTGCTGCTGCTGCTTCTGCTGCAGGAGCTTAGCTCTTTGCTGCTGCTGGGCTGCCATTTGCTTGAGCTGTTCAGCTGGAGACAAGTCAGCGCTTGGCATATTCACAGGCCCAGGCCCTGATCCTGCCACAGTTGCTGCTGCTGGATTCATAAGATAGCCATTTCCAGACCGCGTCTGTGTCTGGCCTGGAGTGTGGGCCTGGCTGGGAGTTTGAGGTGACTGAACAACACAGTTTGCTGGTGAGCCAGCAGGGATTGGGGCTGGTGGGGCGCTGGATGCAGAAGCTATGCTAGAGGCTGTGGAGACGTTTGAAAAGGGAGGACCAGAAGAAGAAGGCCTCACCTGGGGAGACCCTAACGGGACATGAGCAAATGGAGAATGAGATGGATCACTTTTCACGCTTGCACTCTCTTGAGTCTCTGTGGCAGGCCTGGGAAATTCCGGCTCCTTCTTCTCTTCAAAGTCTTCGTTGAACAAATCTTGAATATCATCTTCTGGAACAGTGTTTGCTAGTTCGTCTATTAGCTCCTGCCACTCTTGATCATTCAAGTTAATGTCTGAGAAGAGCTTGTTCTGATTTGAAAGAGATGTTTCAGAAGTGTCTATGCAGCTGGGGTCATCCAAAGGCTCTTGCTTTAGCTCCTTGTTCTGCAGGATGTTAAAACTATCGTCTAGCTCGTTACAACCATTAACGGGGAGCTTTATCTCGGAAAGCCCACCGTTTTTACCCAAGTCCTCTAGACCACTACCGTGAGTTCCACTGTTCTGCAGGGGCAGGGGAGCTTTCATGTCAAGCTGGTGAAGAGGAGAAACAGCGGGCAAAGGCAAATTATTGGGCAAGCTGTTGATTGCCTCGATGCCTGGTACATCCTTCCGTATCCGCTTGCTGGTTGGAGAAAAGCTCCCATCACAAACTCCATTCTGCTGTTCTCCATTGAGAGGTGAACGTGCGCCTTCCAACTTCCTTTTGACCGTCTCTTGAAGCTTAAAGAAAAACGAGAAAAAAAAAAATTAACCAGTTGCAGAGACAAAAAAACACTGATGAGCCTTGTGACACACACGCCTCATCAAGCCTACTAGTGACAACAAGTTTTAAAAACTCTGATTAGGAAGCTTCTTTGATTTCATTCTTATGCCTTGATCAATTTGAGAAGACAGTCTAAAACAAACRAACAAACAAAAAACCAAAAAAAAACCCAAAACCAAACCTGCCCCTGAATAGGAGAGCAGAACTGTAAAATAAGTCTGTGCTCTCCAAGCTACCAGAATTTTATGGAGCAAGTTGACTAATTCAAATTTTTGGTGCCTAACACAGTGATGAGACTTAAACAGTGCCTAACACAGTGAGGAGTCTTAAGTTGGACCAAAAAAAATAGAATCACTAAAATTTACTATTTACTCTGAAAATCTTTTTGCTGGAAGTTTCTAGAAGCTTCTTGAAAAATACCTGCAATACAATTGATTGACTACTTGTATTGAAACATGTGTTGTTGACACTAAAATTTTTTGAGAAAATTCATTAACATAGTTTCATTTGATTAGCCCTCTGTTCTTGGCTACAAAACATTGAGAATCAGTTTCAAGTGATGAAAAAAATATATCCACCCTAAAAAATAGAAGGCACTTTGCATGATGTTAGCTCAATCAAATAACGAAAAAAAGGAAATAACCTGTGTGCTAGGAGCTAATGTAAAAAATAAATAACTAACAGAAATGATAGCAAGACAAGTCTCCAGGAAAGCAATTAAATTAGGATATAAGAATGTTATAAAAAAATAGTGTATTAATATGAGCTTTAATTCAGGTTAAAAGAAGCACAGCAAAGCACTGTAACAACCTACAGTCCTCTCCTATCACACCAAACGTTAAGTCCTCCGCTTATGTACCAGGCTAAAAAAAGCATCCCTCTTCGGCTAAAGCAAAAAACAATAGTGGGGAGGGGAGGAAGCAAAGAGGTCACAGCTCTAGCAAACGCCTTCAGGACACACTTGCATCCTTGATACTAGAACAATAGAAGACAAAATACTGAAAGATTTTATCAATTTTTGAAGTATTTTTACTGGTATGAAAATCCCAGACACACAGCTCCCACCCCTTCCCTAACCTAGAGGTCCTCAACCTTCTTTCTTCCCACAATCCAGATCCCATTTATTTCTCCCATCCCAGAGGGCTAGTCCCCTTTCATCCTGTGTGTAAGACGGGCAAGCAAATCCATATCTCATCCCCGTTTTACAGGGAGCGGTTCTGAGAAGGCTGCGCCCTTCTCTCGCCCTTCAGGCCTGCATGGCCTCTTCAGCATGCAACGCAGAAGGACATGGCCAATGCGCTCGTTGCTGCAGTCCCAGTTGAACATGCGTGGGACRCTAAGCTGCGTGCTGGACCTCTGCAGAGATGTGACCTTTATAACAAAGCAGAAAGGCAAGTCTATGAGTCCTTAAGCAGACCATCAACTCCTTGATTTGTACTGGAGCAGAAGAGCTTTTTTATGTGGGAAAATGATTAACATGTGGCTAAGAGTCACCAGCGAGTCCCTGTTGGCATACGTGCCTGAGACTTTGCTGCCTGTTCCCCCTGCACAAAGCCAGCACGTGCCAAGCCTCCCACAGGCTGAAATTCCTTCTCCTCTTGGCTTCTGTCGTGCCGCACAGAGACCGGCTGCTCAGCGACCGCAGCCTCTGCCATGCGGACTGCTGCTCGGCCGGGCTCCTCCTCCGGTGCAAGATGCCTGCGCAGCTCCAGAGGAGCTGTCCTTACCCTGAGTCTTTCCCCACCCCTGTTTCTGGGGGTCAGGAAACAGCAAGGCCAGTGGTTTGCACTGAGAAGTTCCTCTCCCTGTGCCGCAGGCTGCGATGGGGAACCCACCTGCGGCAAGGCGGGGGTCAGGAAAGCTGTGAGCATGTTTTGGGCCTCCCCACTGCATATGTGGAGTCCCCACCACTGGGCTCCCACTCCTCTCTCCTCGCCCGACCGCAGCAGCTCTTGCCCCCATGAGCTCCGCAGATGCCCGGGGATGGGGTCCTGCACATGGCAGCAGATGCAGGTGGGAGTGCACACCACGCCGGTGCTCTCTTAATTAAAGCCCTGCACAGTCACGTTAATCAGCCATGGTCTGCAGGAGCACACTGGGCTGCAGAGCACAGAGCCCTGCAGCAGAGGCATCACGTTTTCATCTCTCCGTGCCACGGCAGCAGCAAGCTCTAGCAAGAGGCACTTGCCCAGGGGTGGTAATTGCCTCATCTGTGCCAGTTAACAGCGATGTAGAAGGTTAAGTCAACACCCAGGACTAGGGTGAAGGAGAAAAATCAGATCCCACAAGGAGGCTTATGATATGGCTCTCACCTCCGCTGCTTCCCTCCCCTAAAAACCTACGTTAAGCTGAACACCACCGTATGGCATTACAGCTCCCTGCTGCTCTTTGACCGGTGTAACTGGCATGTGGCAGAAGACTACAGCTGAGCCACTGAGCTTGTTTCACTGATCTTTATATAACCCTGGTTCAGACCCCGGCGACGAGGAAAGGACGATACAGATGTGGTAATGGCACCGCTTCACAAATACAGGAGCCCAGTCACTTCCAAGTTTCCTTTCTTCAAAGCGAGAAAAGAAAGAGCACAATCTGGCCTCAAGTGCAGGTGGTCAGTAACACAGTTGATATAATGGCTTAAAATAGCATATTAAATGTTGCCCCTAATGGGCCACTCACACAATTTACAGCTGAAAACACCCATTTCAGCTCCTAAGCCATCTCACTACAAAGTCACTATTCCTCTTTGCCTTCCACATCAGAAAAACAGTCACCGAATGGCAAGCAACTCAAGACCAAGTTCAATGGGCATGCACATGCAAAAACAGGGTTCAAAGAAATGTCCCGAACTTGCGATGGCCCTTTGCCCTGAGTTTGTATTGGCCAAATGCTGGGCTAAAGTAAGAACAGTCATACCAAAGGACCTGGTGACAGGCTTCTAGTTGTGAAGAAAAGTTCGTATAAAGCAGAGATGGGAAAAAAATTAATTTGTCTTAATGACAAGTCAGGGATTAGTGAGAGTGATTATCTCCTGAGAAATACAAGAGAACTGACTCCATACATTTCACAACAGTTTGAAGGTATCCCTTATGGAATATCAGTACGAGTGATACACTTTCACATCGTTTCACACTTTCAGGTTTCACATCGTTTACTAATTTATCCTGAATCCATCACCTTATTTGTACATGAATGTTTACCAAAAGAATCAAAACTATCTAGTAGCAAATAACCAGCCCTAAAAATATCAGCTCCTAAAGATTTCATCATGTGCTGAAACTTAGATGTCCTCCTGTACAAATATACAGTGACTTTAGTGAAAGTAAAAGCAGGCCCAGTATATAAATATTAATAATCGTGTTTATCATGCATTACAACAAAAAGCAGCTTTAACATGGAAACTATTTTCTGTCAAATATCAAATGTACAGAAATTGTGCCCTGTTGCAAATGAAAATAAAATGAAGCCTATTCTAATTTTGTAGCTCCACATTATTCTCCTTCAGAGGTTTTAGGATTTGGGGGGTTAACAGGCACTAGAAGAAAACTAATCTTTTTATTTTCTTTGTTTGCTCATTGAACAAATGGACAGAAACATAACATGAAAGGTTTCTTTGAAGGCAACATGCTGTATACAACCTTTGCAGGTGGGGAAGCACCTTGGCTCCGGCATTTTGGAGGGGCTGGGAGCCATAACAGTAGATGCATCTCTTCTTTTTGGGGTACAACACAGAAATATTCTTATCAAATTATTTCAATGCAAACGTTCATTTTCATATCTTTATTTGATTCCCAATCACCATGTCAACTATTGGATGGCTTAAATATCATACACTGACGATATAATGGCAGTTTACCACCGCCAGGACTCCACAGTGCCTTAGACTAAAATCCCAGCACTTCCCCTTACCTCTGTAAAAACAATGTCTGAAGTAAAATATTCTCCTGTAAAGTGTCTTCCCTCTCCTTCTAAGAAATAGTATATAGCTTGTGCATGTGATTTACAGTATGCATCATGAAGATACTAGCAGCAGCTTAGAGATTTGTGTCTAGGAGCAGAAGACTCTTGATGCATAAAATAAAAATAAAAGGAAAATATTAAAATAAAACAAAAATATTAAAATAAAATAAAACCCTTGCCAGTTTCATAGGCCTTTAGCTTTATTCACACAAAATATTTGGCCAATGGACCTGCGTTTCACAGCAGGTTTCTACCCCAAAGCAGAAAAGAGTGAAGCAGGACTCGCTATTCTTTATACGCCTTTGGAGAAACTCTAGTTGCAGAGCAGGAAAAGGTCAAACTTTGGTGGGTTGACTTTTTAAATTAATCTTGATTGGGGGAGAGGCGGGGGGGGGGCAGAGGCTGTGCACGCAAACACGCAGACACACGTGGACCCGAATGGTCTAATCCAACCCATCCTGAAATTTTTGGCAGAGCTGCTCGGACATGCCATGACAGACCCAATACATAAACAAGAGAGCATTGAGGCTGTCGGCAGGGCTTTCATCTGCAGGGAGAAGCTGCTCCGCTTCATCATCCCACCAGCAGCGATTCATTTTTCAAAAGAAGTGAGACCGAGGTGCTGTTGTTATAGCAACAGCCGAGCCACTCGCCGGCCCATCCTCCTCCACCGGCACGCTGCCTTCGGTGGGCGCCTGTTCCAGTCATCCACGGGGACTGACCAGGGCTGTGGCGGCGGCCTAGTCCTTTCACTGGGCTCTTAAAAAAAAAAAAAAAAAAAAAAAGGAGGTGGGTGGGAAGCCCCGAGAGGCTAAATTCTCCTTCTGCCTGTAGAGGCTGAGCATGATTCGCAGCATCTAACACAGGTCCGCTTCCACTCGGTGGCCAGATGATCTGTGAGCCCACAGACAAGGAGGCTGAGGTCACTTTTACAGATGCTTTCATGCACCAGCTACGTAGCGGACATGTTGCTGCTCTCTTGTTAAGGCAGCTCCAGCCACTTAAATACAAGGCAAGGGCGACAACTGAGAGGTCCAGCGCGCTCGTTCCCCAGCTGTGCTGGGACGCACCTTGCTCCATAGCTATCTTTGCTCTCCATGGGAAAGCAGAGAAACCACCCAAAGCTCAAAGTCCATCTTCCTCAGAGAAGATGCACGTTTACACAAAACAAGGGTTATCATATTCTCCACACTGTTCTTCTGTGACTCTTTCTGTTAAAAATAAAAATTGATCTTTTCCATTCCTCACGTCAAATCATGGTCTGGCCTACCATCCGTCCGTGTTCAAACGGGCCTCAGTTCCCTTCCAGGGCAATGACTCAGTCTTGGCCCTTCCTGCAGGACTTCTACTCTCCCTCCCATCCGTCTGTCTGGCTTAGCACATCTTCCTAGCCGTACCACTTCTGAGGCTGCCATTAAAAAATCAACAGTGCCAAAGGGCGCCACTGCCTGAGGTACAACCACATCTTGTGACCAGTGTCTGAAGTCCATCAGCTCCGCCGTGGCCTCTTAACAACACTTGCTGCAGGTGTCACGCAGAGATGGTGGGGAGCGCAGGACAGCCTTTCAAAAGCCGAGTCGGAGCTGAACTCAGACAAGTGGCCAAGCAAAGCGGAGGTGGGTTACATACCACTGCTTCCAACAAATGAAAGTATTTCATGCATCAAACCACTCCCCTGCTACTCGAATTTCTTCACACTGCTGAAAGCACTGCACCGACACCTGCGAACTCACAGGATGAAGCCTGACGTAGCAAATTGATTTTGGATCGCAATTGCTCACTTAAAGCACATGCTGTGCACTTCCACGCTGGGCCTGCCTGCCCAGTTCTTGTTGGCCAGGGCAATGTTTCAAATACGCAGGAAATTCACATTGCGAAATCCGAAGTTGGTAAAATCCTGATCTGCCAACCTAGCCAGTAACCTGTTCAACTCTGCAGCCTCACAGAGTAACCTCTGCCTCATGAAGGAGGTCAAACCTTTGCCTGTTACCCAAGCTGCTAAGGGCTGCTGGGGACTCTGTCATCAGCCTTGTTTTTGCAAACAGTCATCGGAAGAACAAACCGACTTCCATTAACGATAAGAAGTAAAAGATGTTCAGGGCACCAGTTAAACCTGAAAGAGCTAACAGCGAGGAAAATTATCCCCTTCCTCACATTTTAGCCGGGCTGGTCGGAGAGGAAGGGTTGCTCTCTCGAGCGGTGAGAGTACCGGCTGTCTGGATGCAAAGCAGGCAGCGCAGGGCCCTCGCCGGAGCTGCCTGCCCCGGCCAGCTGTCAGGCTCCCAGCCACCAGCGGGAACTGGATCACGCTGGGAGGTCAAGCGGAGGACAGGGAAGAAGGGTAACAAAAAAGGCACTGGATGAGAGCAAAACAGCGACAGCACTGGCAAAGTCAAAGCAGGCAAACAAGAGTCTACCTGCCTTCAGTCAGCCAGGTAAGGATGCTGATGTGTGCTAAAACAGCTCGAGAAAAGCAAGAACTGGCACGAGCTTTCATCAGAGCTTTGAGAGAGGGATGAGCAAGAGAAGGGAAGGAGACACATTTCTGTAGAGACGGAGAGAGAAAGAGAGGTAGCTTCTCCCATGGCTCGACTCTGCCTGATCACATGTATTTTCATGGCAGACTGAAGAAGTTTTTACTTCCATTGCTCAGGTTGTGTAATAAGAGGACTTTCAGCTCTGTGTGTATTAATTTCATCAAAATAAAAAAGATAAGCACGTATATCTTTACTGACGTTTATTGCAGTCTTTTAAACCACCCCATTGCATTGCTGCCGGAAAGACATTTTCTGCTGTAGAAGTGAACACTGTGGAGAATGCCTAGCTAGAGAGGGATGCAGGAGTCAAGAAATCTGTACAAAAATTAGTGGAGAAATATAGACAAAAAATACCAACTATGCTGCTCAAATTGTATGTGTCTAGAACAGGCGGGGAAAAAAACTGTAATCCTTCTGAAGCATAAGTGCATATATCATATATCAATTCCAGTTTGCCCTTAAAATATTTTTCTTTCATAATTTCTGTCTCTCCCTCTACACACCACCAACTTAAATTTGAACGCAAAGACGCTAAATGACATGCTTCTGAGGAGATTTGGCATGCAGGGTCCCTGGGGAAGCTGTTGAGTAAAACACTGGCAATGGATGCAATTAGTTTTCTCAGTACAAAATTATTGGCAAGTTTAACTGGACTTTAGAGCACAAATCATTTCATGGATGAAATGCTGTCATCATTGTCAAACAGCCTTCCTGCCTGAGTGTATGATCTACATGGCTTCCTCCTCTTCAGGTCCATCCAATTTAATCCTGGTTTAGCCCAACAGGGTGAACACTGGCAAAGCAGCAATCTCATCACTTAAGGAGTGCCAGCATTCCTCTGCTTGTGCAAAAGTCTTAATGAAGGTGCTAAGAGCCTGAGAGCTAAACTACTTAGTTGGCAGTGGCTACTCCTGTCTCTCACATGGAAAAGCTGAGCTACACTCTCCCTGCAACTGTCCTCGCAGATGGCAGGAGCTACATTTTCAAAGTGCGTTATGAGGATTTAGTCAGGCAGCCTCTAATGGACTTGTCTGGGAGTTGTGCTGATAAATCTTCACCCTTTGAAAACATTCCCAATCTGCTTTGTATCTGGACAGGAGAGGAAACTAATGATAAAAAGCAGACGCTGCAGGTTATTAAAGCTGTACCTCCTGAAGAATTCCTGCAAATCAGGGTAGAAAAGAAATGCAGGAACCTCTTGTGTTTTAAACTAAGAAGCAGCAAAGCAAATATGCAGTGTTGTGGCACATGCACCATAGCTACTCATTCACTACTCACTAGGTCTTTAAACTGCATATATGACACTAGAAACAGTCTCCTGGGGAAAATCTTGCCCCGATTCATCCTTGGATGAGCACAAGTCGTAGCAAGCTAGTGAAGTGCACTGGTGCCACCCTGCCTGCCTAGTGAAGGGGCATTTGGGACAGGAAAGCGTTCTTGTGCTCTGCAAAGGAGCAGCAGCCCTCTGACACAGCCTGTGCTTTCCTTCATCATTAAGGCACCGGTAAGATATGAGCACTGTTCATGACTTCAGAACCGACAGACTAAAATCTTGTCTAACTGCTGTAAAGGAAAAGCCCTTCCTATGCTTAGAGCAAGCAAATTACCTTCCAGTTGCATGCAAAGTACTGCCATAGTGCAATCTACATGCATAATATAATACTCCAGAATATTCTTGGAGAAACTCCAAAGAAGGAGCCGGAAGAGACAAGGGATGGTGGAGGCATGACAGTACTCCCCTGATCACACTGTTGGTTTCCATGGACTATGAGCTTCTATTCAACCTCTTTTATTAATCAAAGCCTGTCTAGCGTATGATTTCTAGAAGACTGATAGCAAGCTGTCAGAAGGCTGAACTCAGAAACGGTATGGTTGTCTCCCATTCATTTCACTGATGTTAACTCCCAACAAACACCACCTCATGTCAACATGGCTATTTATTCCACAGTTGCATGAAGTAGCATCTTCCAGTTCCTCAAATCAACGTGGGGTAAGTCATTTCAGGGATTCTTCCACATGACTAAGTTCAAGTTCATGCTTTTCGAAGCAAAGTGTTTGATACAATCAGAAAAGGAAGGAAATGAGAGCCAGATAGTCTATACACTGTACCTGTTCAAGCCCACACATTTTAGTCACCCTCTTGGGGTAACATCATCATAAATGAAACTCCCATTTGAAAACAATTTAAGATCAGGACTAACAGATTTCCACAACTAACACATAAAGAAAGAAAAATCTTGTGAATCAACAACAGGACAAGTTATACTGTGCTGCAAACAAAATGGCAAATTTATCCCAGAGCTTGTCTCCATAAGCCTGCCTCCTCTTCCCCAGCTGTCCCTGTGCCTGACCGTGCAGCTTGTCTGAGGATGTAAGTGACCTGAAGATTTCTTTGCAAGGACAAATACTTTTAAAGGAGTGTAGGTTATCTAAGTACAGGTTAAACAATTAACAGTGCAATAGGCATTGCAAAGGAGACCCAAGCATGGGGGGAAGGGGGAGGGAAATAAATCTTTTGCATGCTAATGAATTAGTACTCATATTTTTCAAAGTCCTAATTCTCATTATGCTCCTGAGCCATGTCTTTTGGGGAAAGGAAAAAAAATAAACGTGGGAGTTTGGAAGTAAAATAGTGCCAGGCTATAGACCATTTAAAAAAAAAAAAAAAAAATCAAACAACTAACTGAAAATTCTAAAATAGAAAAGATATCGGAAACATCCAAAATGGATCTGGCTTTTTCCTTCATGCAAACAGTTCCCTGATCAGCACAATCAGCTTGATCCATCTCTAGGAAAGAAAAGCAATGCTAGAACTGCTTGTTTGCCTTGCCTTTGCATATCTATTTAAAAGAATGCATGCAGCAGCACTTTTGTAAGAGTCCTGTACAAACCCCATAGCTCGATCATGAGAGGTGCTGAAGCCCTCAGCTCCTGTTAAGTTCACTGGGAGTTAGGGGTCCATTGATAAGATCACTTCTTCTGCACCAAAATTTCTTCAGAGATGGACACTGTCTGGTGGAACAACTCTTCTTTACATTCCTTTTTTGCTTTTAATACAAGTTATAGCCAGCACTGTAAAAAATATTGCAGGATCCTTGAAGATCTGTGAAGACTAAAGGAGTCAAAGGATTGTACAGGATGCCCCAGACATGTTCTGAATTATTCTGGGCACAGTTTGACAGCTATTTGCCATGGGCTAAAGGCCAGACAGCACTGAATAGCAGTTTTGCCCTAAATATGGCCAAGGAAACCATACAAACTTTACTTCTTTGTTGCCTCAGTACCTTCACCTCAAGCTGACCTTGGGTCCCACAAAGGCATGCAACAACAACTAATGGAAAAGTATGTGTCTGGTCTCCCAGATCCCAGTGATTATCAGAGTCACAGAGTCCCAAGGCTGGACCTGCTGTGCGAGGCGAACTGCAAATGTACTATTTAAGTCTACTGACAAAGTGTAAGGAAGAAGAAAAGAGATTTTAAACAAATCAAAGCTCTGATTCAGCAAAATATTTAAGCACATACCACGAGTACCCTAAGCAACCTAAAATACAAAGAATGATTTATACAATGAACAACTTCATCAGACCAAGGCCTTTGCTCAGGTCTTACCTTCCTTATTTCATCTACAGCAGCTGTCTCCACCCCAGGATAAACCTCTTCCTCTCTCCCATTGCTAGTCTGAATATACATACACAGCGTAGTCAATTTGCATATGTGCACTTGGCTTCATACTTCCTCAAAGGACAGATCCTAAAAAGGATGCACTCTGTTGCAATCTGGTGAATCTCTTCACTCCCTGTACATACCTGGAGCACCTAGGAAAGACAGGAGCCGGGAGAAACCTGCCCAAGCAATTCATACTGTTTGCACATCGCTTTCATGCCCTTCCAGTGGGCAGTGTGGACCGTTTCTCCCAGTGTTCCCAGTACCTTCCTCAACAGTGTGAATGAACATTTGCTTGTCACATGATAATGATGCCCACCATGGGCACAGATGCCAGTGTTGGGGAACGGGCTGCGAGGCACCTAGAAAAGATGGTTGCCAGGAACAAATGCCAGCAGTACCTATAAAATCACCTGGCCTAGAGCCCTCCTTCTGTTGATGTCTGAGTGTCATCAAGAAAAAAGGTGCCTGTGCTCAATCTAAATGAACTACACTGACAGGCAGGGAAGGGCCCACCTCAGCAATAACCAGAGTGAACAGACGCCCCATGCTTGCCTGCTCTGCCCTCCTTCTAAAGCTGTTATGTGAAGTTTGCAGATACCTTATCACCAGAGTATCTTATCACTGAACGCTTTTGAAAAAATGTTAGCTACTGTTAGGGGGAAGCCACATCTCTACTTTCTTAAGCCATCTATGTATAAAGGTGCTCAGTTCTACTCAGAGCTTGTCTAGAGCAAGACAGTGTCCCAGAGTACAGCAGCAGCAGCCTGCCTGCAGGCAAATTCCCCAAGTTGCTAGCTGTTGGGTGGTTGAACTCATTGTAGCAATGGCAGGAAAAGTTTGCCAAAATCCCAAAGGTGTGTAAGGCTTTGCGATGTCTCCATACAAACTGAAAAGATGACCAGGAGAAAGGTGGTCAGTGCTCTGCTAAACAGGTCAAATTCCCAGTTAGTTGTGGCCGTGCACCAGAATAGTATCATGCACTTTTATCTATTTGTGTATTTTGAAAACAGCCCTCCAAGGGAAGGAACTGCAACTCATAATGCTACATATGTCTGTACATGCCCATTGTGCACAACACAGTTTTTTTTACTTTTTCCTTTTGCTGGCAAAAAAATTCCCTGCATTTTCCACACATGTGCACACATGCACACGTAGTTGCTGCCCATGATACTCACATGGGTTTTCATCTCAGCAATCTATTCATACTAAGCATATATTAGCAGCTAATCCAAATTAAATTTAGACTTCAAGTCCCATTCACCACTGAGAGTTTGTGCCTTTAACAGTGTCAAATAAACACAAGAAGACAAAAAAGCATTTGCTATTGTTAGATGCTGTAGGTAAGACTGAGTCACTGAGAACACTGCAGTTCTTTCCTAAACCCCTTAGAGGTATGAAGCACAGGACATTATAGTTTGCTGTTAGATAAGCCATAGAAATGCACCATAAACCAGCTGTGCGTTCATATAATGGGCTTCCACTAATCTTATTTTCCTTCTTAAAAGACTTCTCATTCTCACCTTTTTCTCCTGTTCTAGGAGTGATGAGCCACCTAGTACTAAGGCACTTTTAATTCGTTAGTCTGGAGATAAAGTACTTTTGGGCTACTAGCAGAATTATATGGAGTTTGGTCTCAGAGAAAAATTGAGGTGGGCTGAATCTAAAAGAAAAAAAACCTATTTGTGTGTCAAAAAAACCCCCACAAATCATCACTTAGCACTTAAATGGTGTCTGTCATTCAGATGCAAACATATATTAAACCTCTGAATTTCACTTAAGAAAACAGAGAGGGAAGCTTGCCTAAAGCTGTATATGAAGTCAGTGGCAGGGTTAGAATTGGACTCAAATCTCCTAAATCCTGTGCCCAGCCAATGGGAACACAAAATACCTTGTATCTTCTCAGATCAATAGGTGCTTTTGCTTCTCTTTCTTTTCTTATTCAGGAAAAAGAAAGGCGGGGAAATGGGAACTCCTGTAGGCACCATAAGAAAGTTGCAGGCAAGTCGATTCATTCCAGTCTTAAGGATGCAATTCACATCCCCTATACCAGGCTGAGATGGGAATGACATTAAATCATGCTCTAGAAGTGTCTTTTTCTTTTCACAGACCTTAAAGGGAGCCTTGGTAACTAGCTCAAAGAGAGGCATCCACAGTCAGATGCCTGCATCTGGACCCTCCCCAAGCCACCAACATTATTTGCCCAGTCACAATTAGGGCACTAATTACATGCTACTGCTGTTGACATCTGTGTTTAATAAAGATTTCTGTCTGCATGGGTCAGGTCTTTCCCCCAGTTGCATTTCCAGAGGCTTCAGTTTTGTCCCACTAAACTCTAAGAAAAAAAGCCTGAAATCTTCATAGTTTGGCCTATAATTATGATATTACATTTGCTCTTGGAAGGAGTCTTACTTTCTTGTAGCGCCAAGGGAAAGAAGCCTGTGCAGCTCCGAGTTCTTGCTTAGTAACTTACATGCTTAATCACTTCTGGATTATTTAAAAGAGGCAAGGATAAGGGGAGAGGTAGCAGAAGGGGCTGTGAGTTTAAATTCCAGGTGAATAGTAGGGTTATAATCATGATGGTCTAAGCAAAGGCTGTAGAGAGAAGAAAAGGTATTTTTAATTAGATGCACAGATAGCAGGGAAATATAGACAAGCTTTGGGGTAAGCAAGCACTTCTTCCTTCTTAAATAACAGTTGTAGTAACCTTAGTAACAACTTTAACAATGAGCAAGCATGCTTAAGAAATGATGGAAAATCATGTAGATACCAGGCATATAGGATTGTGTGCAAATCTGCTGTGTGATAAAGCTTCCCACAGTATGAAAGTTTGTTTTTAAAGGAAATTACATGGGCAGCAGGTTGAGGTTTTTCCTAGGGCTATTTAGAATACTCCTTTATTTTTCCTCCTTTCTTCTAAGCTTTTCAAAACTGTCAAATGAAAACAAAAGCCTGGCAATTAGCATACTTCAGAATTACATTAAAGGCCCAGCTTTAAAATGCCCAGCTGCCCGAGACTGACTTTTTTCAATGCCAGGTGGAAGACACGAGGCCAAGAACCAACCTTGAATATTGTGGGTCCTGACGGCTGTAGGATTTGCAGGAGACCGTGGTCTCAGTATGTCTGGGGACATAAGTCACTACTTTTTCTTTTTTTTTCCCCTCCCAAAACCAAAGCTGTCTGGTATTGCCAGATTCCAAATTCAGACCCACAATAATCATATTAGAAGCATTTGACACTGCAAACATAGAGGATTTTCCTGCTCATCAGTAAAGTAGTGGCAGCCTTCTCCTCTCCCTGCTAATGAGAAAGGACTGCAATGCCTGAAACTAGAGAAGATATTTTTCCCCTGAAGTGTTCCCTATGTCTCTCTACAGCAGCATAAACTACCCAAGGATGTTCTCTCTGTACAGGGCCTGGAAACGTTACCAGACACCAAGCAACTAAATGAGTACTGGGTGAAAAGCTCCCTAAGGAGCTGCGGGGGGATCACAGCAGGGCACAGCGCCCTTCTTGGGAACGCCGTCTCTCCATGCAGCCACTGTCTAGCAGAGGTTCAAACCACAAGGATTCAGACTAAACCACAGAACCATACAGATTTGCCTCTCGGTCTCAGAACAGCAGGGCTGCAGACAGCCTGTGCGCTCTGGCATTCCAGGCTTACACTCCAATGTCTCCTAGTAAAGGCATGCAGGCAAGAGTCCCTGGGAATAAAGCTGCTCTCGTGCTGCTGCCCCGTGAGGGGCTAAGAGCTACAACTGGTCCCTGCCTTCTCCGCTTTCCCATAGCTCTGCAGAACCCCTGAAGCTCTCATCTGGGTGGCAGCAGCCAACAGAGGAGGCTATGACAAACAAGCGGCAAGCTAGCAACGGTGACAGCAGCTCTATGCGGTGATGGGAGGCTTCGGGGGGCTGGGGATGAAAAGTACATCAGGCAGGTGGGGAACATTTGCTCCCCCCTTGCATAGTCCCRTGTTTTTTCCTCTCCTGTCACTGTTTCCCATATTTTCACAGTTCAGATCTCACAGCCTCACACATAAGCTTTGTGGCTGCAGAAGGCAAAGTGGCTCTAGAGCATTAGCCTTCCTTCTGACAGTTACAAGGCCTGTTCTTGCTCCCACCCTCAGTGCATATTCATATTCTGTGATCAGCCTCTCCTCATCTAACTGACTGCTTTCTTCCCAGCTCTACTGGTGCTTACAGGTCTTGGAAAAAGCCATGAGAAAAACTGACCTCATTAGTAGTTTCCTCAAAAACTGAGTTGGAGCTGGGTGTCCATCTCCTCCAGCAATTCTCAAACTCACATAAAAACATGAAAGGAAACGATGCCTAGGGTTACTCCAGGAATTCCAGCTACTGCCGATGAGAGGAATTTGCATAACTTGCCCCTATCTGCAGTGCAAGCAAGAAGTTTCTGCTGCAACTGTTTCTTGGCTTTCCTCATTTTCACCCCACCCTGCAAGAACAAGAAGAAACCTTCTTCACCTATGCAGGGGGCTGCAAAAGCAAACAGCTTACAGATGAGCTCAGCAAGTGGTTCTTACACCTGTGATGGCTAGAAGATGGGAAGATGTGCCAGGGAAAGCTGAGAAGATGTGCCAGGGAAAGCTGACTCTGTGCCTGCTCTGCTTCTTACACTCTGCTTACTGACTTCTGTTGCGGAGAGGACACTGGGCTAAATGCCCCTTTGAGATGACCCAGTACAATCGTTCTTATGCCCGTAGTGCCTGCAGAAGAAAAGCTACTTAGAAGCTTTTTACTAAAATAAAACAAACAGAACCCTCCCTCTACCAGTTTTTGAATGTTCTGGTTCTGAAGCATTTTGATGATAATACATGATTTTATAAAGCTGCAGATACACAACACAAAGTTGCACAAACTCATTTCCAGTGACCCCTAAATAGAGAGGAGTTGGTGCAGGAATAACAACCTTAAGCACTTGCTTAACTGATTTTTGAACATGGACTCAATGCCAGACTGCAGTCATCCTATTAAAAGGTAAACAAATGACCACACTTTCTCCTCTTCCCCTGATCATCCCCCACCTCCTCCCAAAACTCCCAGCTCCAACATAACCGTGACCTACCTATCTGATTTTGGGTTCCTAAAGACTATTATTGCAGTTCGGTATCTAAAAGGAAGAACTGTGATAACTGTCACACCACACGAGAGGAGGCATAAGTAAGCAATTTCAGCTGTTAGTTTTTCTAGAGGATCTCAACATTCTTTATAAGGAGAACTCATCTTACTAATATCCAGGGCGTAGAATATAAATAAAAGATACTATTTCATACACAGAGTGGGTATCACAGTGAAAGGCCATGGAAAGTGAAAGACACCAGTGGGAGCAGCAGACAAGGGAGCCTCGAGGCCGAAATCTTCAACCTGCGGAGGCCCCTGATACGAATGACAGTATCGTGTACAAAAAATAGGCTTTGCTAGAGAACAGCACTGATAAGTGTCACTTAAGGAAATGTGAATTGTCATGATACTCGAAATGTATTTTCTCTGCTTCATATGCGTAACGGGATCCTCTCAGAAAATGTAATCTAATTGGATTTATTTAAACAATCAACACATTAAATTCTTGAAAATATAGAAGAATAAATATATGGAGATCCTAGATATGCAAAGAGACTATTTATTCTTTTTCCTAGCTTTCCTTACTTTTCACATATGATGCTGTGACTCAAATAAACTTCACATAAATTCTGAATATAAAAAAGATCGCCAAATTAATTTTTTAATAGGGAAGGAAAAAAATCAACCTCCTTGGCAGAACTTGAACTCCATTCCCCAGAATGATTAGTTTGGCCACTGGAGGGCTCCAATATTGTTCCATAAAAGCAAAAGAAAGTTTACTAGGAAAGATAAACACATAACAAATAGCCTGAGCAATAAAGTTCAAACATAATACGCAGTCTGAACCAAGATCTATGGGCTTGCAAGCATTTCGTACGAGTCAGAGCTAATTTAACCGTTGTTTTGCTCTTGTAGCACAAAAGAAGTTGAAGAAGAATGATTTTCTTAGAGTTTGGCTATAAACATCTCCTCAAATACAGCACCTAATAAAATTATTTTTGTATGCAATAGTAGAATGACTAGGTGTCTGCAGAAAAGCAAAATCCACAGGTTTCATTGGTACATGTCAGTAACACACTTCTCCACGAAAGCCCAGTGCTGCAGAGTACAACAGAAGTACATTCTCTGTCTCTCTTGTGACTCCAGTCTTCTCAGGGAAAGTTTACCAAGATAAATCAGGCAACTCAGCAACTGGGAGCACAGGGAAGAGAGCCTGCTACAGAAAGTCCTTGATTGATTGTTTGTTCTCTTTTGGATAAGCCATTGTTGGGAGCTGCCTTTTATTTTCTAAGAGGATTTATATGTTCAGGTATAGAAAGTCAAGGAATAAACTGGCCCTAAAACTAATGGGTATTTTCCCAGTAACATGGCAGCCAAGATTTTATCAGAAAAATGTATGTGGTCCTGCAGAAGCCAGTAGGGGCACTGATGTCAGCTGATAAGCTAATGACTGCAGCTTATCAGCTGATAAGCTAATGACTGCAATGCTCCAGTTAAGGATAAAACAAAAGCTATTTCAGTATAGGAGCATGAGAAGAAGTATTTCAGACATCATTCTATCTACAAACTTGCAGAAGGGAGCAAAATGTTGAAGCAACTCCGTCCAGTTGGGGGTGGGGGGAATAAATCCTGGCCTGAGATCCTGAACATTGGAAGTTTCACACTGAGCCAAATTTTACAGCTGAGTTAAGCACTCCTGAAAATAAAGGAGGTTTATTAGAAATACTGAAAGATGCTAGTGGGTACTATGATAAGCCCAACTGAGCACTGTTCTTGTTTGATGAAGTGTACTGTATTGGGCTGATGCACAAAACATCGTGGTTTGCTGGCACCTTGCCCTTCACACACTATTTTTTCCGCTTCTTCAATGTAAAGGAAAAAAGAAAAAAAAAAATAGCTTGCTTAAAATATCCCTGCTGCTCTCCTGTAGCCCCTTCCTCCAGCACATCACATGTTAATGCCAATCTGCTGGGAGACTGCAATTCGAACATAATGAGATATTAATGAGCTTTGCACATGTCCCCAGTCGCAAGTTCCCCCCAGCTCATTTCTCACAAACCTACAGAGATGCTTTGCTTGTTTTCCTGACACTGCATTTGTGTCTCCTGCCCCCGCAAGCAAGCCCTGCTGCACCGTTCCCCTTAAGCTGCCAGCTCTAAAGAGCACCAAATGGGCTGGCACTGTCTTGTTTCCTGGCCTAATGGATGCTTGTTTAAACACTGGAGCTGTTTGCATTGCTGCGGCTCACTGCATGTTAAACACAGTCCTCTGAAAGCCTACGCCAATCCAATAAAGGTATCAGCAGTTCAGCGTGGGGAGGCAATTACTATAAAGTCCCAAGTGTGCCTTCTAAGCTCAAGGAAGGAAAATTTGATCGAACAACTAAAAGCAAAATCTGATTCGGTTCAGCATCACGTGGAGGACACAAGGTTTAACTGCAGCCAGGCCTATGGAGGGCAGGAGGAAATCAATGGACGAGCTGAGGAGAGCAACTGCACATTGTTAAGAGGGCTTTAAGCTGGCCTGTTAGCAATGCTCTCTGCTGCCTTCACAGAGCCGCCTCCCTCCCCCTTTTCTATATGCCAAGGTGTGCCGTCTTTCCTTTTTTTTTTTTTTTTTTTTAATGATATGCCGCCAATTTCTATTCACCCTCCATCCATTCTTGACACACTTCCTCTTCTGGTAAAGGTCCTTCCCCTGTACAAAGTCATCATCATATCAAAGGGGAAGTGTTACACAGGAACAGCTATGATAGAGGGTTGATGGTAACCAAAAAAAGATCTGTGCTTCATCGAGAGATGAAAAAAATCCAAACCTCAGACTAATGATAGTCAATATTTCAATGGACCAGCTCTTTACCTGGCCGAGGGCAGAAAATCAAGGGAGGAAGAAGCTGTATTTCAATGCATTTAGTCCATAGAAACAAAGCTGCTTTAAAAATATTCTACTTCCTTTACTTTTAAGTGAGAGATAAGGAGATGGGGAAGCAAGGTAATGTTTCCATTTTATACTTTTTTTTTTTTTTTTTTTTTAAATTTTAAACAGACTCTGTAAGATGGCCTCACTCCGAGGGCAGCTTTGCAAATGATGTGGAAAGTTTTCCAAGCACTTGCCGTGGCCACAGCTACCTTCAGGAACCTAGGAAAAGGGGATTTGCCACACCAGATCAGGCCAGCAAGCCAGCAGGCTTGGCATCGTGCCCCTAGCTGTGTCCCATACCTCGGGCTGCCGAGGTGGCTAAAACCCTCCTCCCCCCTCCACAGTGCAGATTGTGTGTACAGCTGGGAATTAGGGGAGAGATCTTTGAGGGCGAACCTGCCCTCCTCAGAGCCCAGTCCTGCAGGCCGGGTTCATCCTGTGGAAGGACGTGGCTGGCATTGCACAACTGGCACCTGCCCATGCCCAGAGCTACCCGTCATCGCCCCAGCCAGGGCTGGCATCTGGCTAATGGGCTTAAGGATCAAGCTGTCCCTTCAAAGCAAAGTTATCACAGGTCAGAAATCCGGTGTGAGCCTAAGAAGCGCAGGCTGAAAGGTAGAGGGCTGTGCCAATTAACTGATTACCGAAGGATAAATGTCACTGGGCTGCCGTCACTCCCGTCTGGAGACACTGCCGTTCGCAACACTGAAAGGAGGAGGGCAGGGAGAAGCAGCACTGTCTAGTTTTAAAAAGGGCTATCTGTGGAGGGAGATTGTTTCCTTATTTGTTTTTTACAATTTAAGAGAACAACTTGTGGGGAGAGGATGGAGTTAATCCCAAGATCTCACCTTCCACGCTCCAGAGTTACTCTGGGAGCTGCAACCCCCCTGTGGGCTCAAAACTCGGTGCAGGCAACAGGATGCCACTGGCGGCCTGAGTACAGCTAGTTAAAGAGTGACTGCCTGATGGGTGTTTTGACAGAAATTAGGGCTTGAAAACAAGACGGAAAAACTGTTAGGAAACATCTGTTTTGTAAAAAAAAAAAAAAAAAAAAAAAAAAAAAAAGCACAGTAACTTTCCTATTTTCAGTTTTATAGCAAAATACAAACAAACAAACAGCACTTGTTTTTGCTGGCATTCCTTGCCAGGGCTGAGGGGTGGGGGGAGGGTGAGCTGGAGACATAATGTCTAGGTAAAGGGGGAATCCTTCCACATACTGCCCTTCGGTTAGGGCTTTTAATCTGGAGATTTAATTTCCACACCTTACAACAAGGATCGCTACTAAGACGACAGGGCAAAGAGCATGGTCCTCGTGGGTGGAGCGATGCAGCAGCCAGAGCTAACCAATACCAAAACAAACAAAAACCAGGCTGTCTTGAAAGCATCAGACCCAGAGATCCCCAAGAGACTCTTGTCACATTACAACTCCTTCCCTCTCTTGAAGCTGAGAATATGGCTTCTGTGAGGGCTTGAGAAACCCACTCACCTACTCACCAGTGGTAAGTGGAATGATTTCCTGATGAGACTGGGGAAGGATGTGGCTCTCGAAATCATCAGCTTCTGCAGAATCTAGCCTTTAATTTGAACAAAACAAAACAACAATAAAAAAAATCCAGCCCTTGTGATTGCACAGATAACTTTCCAAATATGACCCACTGCCGTGCTGTGTTTCTGAGTTTGCAGACAGGCTTCTCCTGTTGTTCCCAAGAAAGCCGCACAGTGAAATCAATAAGACTCATTAATGATAATCAGTACCCTATGGGCAGCAGCAAAACTGACAAGAACCCTGCCAATTTTGTCCTTCTGCTGTAACTTGGGGAAGCTCTGATTGACAGGAAAGGTAGATTTCCCACTTGCTTGCATTCAGTAGTGAGAGGAAGTTGCAGACAGAGTCCTGTGGGAGGGTCCAGCCACAGCATCCCACAAGGAGTATCAGCATTTGCTCCAGTCAGAGAAGGGTTTTGCACTCTCACAATCACCTCTACATGGGATGAGGCTCTTTTCTTTCTTCTTTTACATCCTGATATACTGCTCATCCCTGAACACCACAACAGGCTTTCCTGCCTCCTGACCCCACCAAGCTGGTGAGCCGATAAGCTTCAAGTCCTGACACAAGCCATACCCTCAGCTTTGAGATGCACGGGGAGCTATATTATGAAAGACAGACTAGGCTTTGAAATAACGCAAAGTGTCCTAGATGTTATTTTCACTCTCTTAACTCTGGCATGGTGACTAGAGGATCTGCCAGCCATTGTCTTCCCAGTTGTTGCTGGTGAACCACTAAGGAGATATTTTGGGACTCAAGGAAGGGACCCAATGGTCCCTTTCAGCTTCTTCAAGGTCTGCCTTCCCCCAGCTCTCCTCCCACTTCAGGGATTTCCAGGTTTTGCTTGTTCCCTTCAGACCAGAATCTCCTCGGGCAGCAAGCCGGCCCTGGACCCTGCCACGCATGCTCTCTGACATGGACCAGCACAAGCAAAAAACCAGATGTGTAGACAGGGCCACTGAAGATGAACTCCCATGGAGATTTTAATTTCAGGATGAAATTATTACTAATTTTTAAGATTCAGTTACTTGAAAGCATACATTGCACACTTGTTACTTGTTTAAAACATATTTCACTATTTGATTTAAAATGGTACCTCTGAAGGGACTGATTGGTTTCCATCTTTGAGACCTGACTCAAGGAGATACGCAAAAAACACAGTAAGGTCTAAAGCAGCAAGAATTTCCTCCTTCCCATCGCCTTTGAATAAAATGCGCCATGACAGCATAGCTATACATTTACAGTTTGAGTGGATTCCTGAGAATAAAATAGCCTTTTCCAGAACTTAGGCCTACACAATGGAGATAGTTTTCTATTAATCAATATTGTGGAAGAAAAGTGTAATAAATTGATGTCTGCACATCCAACATCTGTAATCTGCTTAGATAAAAAAACCTGAATGTTGTTGTAATTCACACTTTCAGGGGAAATAAATGGAAGGATTGACAGAGCCTACATTCACCAGGAGAAAAACCTGGGGAGAGGCGGAAAAATCCCCTAAGTGTTTCTCAAGCATAGTATCATCTCATCAGATGATGCACAGGGTGACGCTGAGGTAAAGGAAATGGAGAAAATGCCATTTCCTGCTTCATTTCCTCCAGGGACAATCTGGAGCAAGGTTTCATCAGATTAGAAATCCAAACAACCACATGTAGACTAAATGTTTTGTTTGCAGCTCCAGGCCTCCAAGGGAAGTACCCTGCTACAAGCGGCGGTGGGTTAGCTCTGCCTCCATGAAGGAGCGGCAAAAAGTGGAAGAGGAGCAAGAGAAACTGGTGTTGTGAAGAGTAAGGAGTGGTGTTCGTCACCTTCAGTCTTGGTTTCTAGGCCCTGAGTAGGGCAAGTACAGGCTCCACTACAGAAGACAAGGTTACTGGCCTGGGGGGAGGAATTTCAGATTGTCAGTTACAGAAACAGGAGAGGAAAAAAAAAAAAACAAACCCACAAAAAACAACCACCTATCTTTTCATTTCCAGAACAGTTCAAATACTAAGGGTGCCTCAATTACACGTAAAAAGGAGTCAGGTTTTGAAAAATGCCAAGCATCAGATCTCTATACATCAGACCTTTGCACATACAGGTTCCCCAAAATTGAAAGACATTTTGGGAAACATTTTCTGTCAACGTTTTCTGTTTTCAAGTCACTGCCTTGAAATTGGCAATGTTAGGCTGGCATTTACCGTCACTAACCACACAAATCTACCACATAGCGGTGCACAAAACCGGCAAAACAGTCATCAGTTGCACTTTATTTCAAAGAAGGTATCCAATGAGAATGTTGTTATATGCCCAAACATTAACAAACTTACATCAGAAGCTGCTGACTACATTTGTTTTCGGTTGGGCTCTTTAAGAAGCCTGAAGAATGGAGGCAAATTGGGTGCTGTTCATATCGGAAAGCACTTTGCAGAACACCCATAGCGGCCCAGAGGGCAGAATTTGGAAAGCACACAAGGGATTGGGGGGCTTTGGGACACGGACACACAAGGGAGGCTAGTTCGGTTTCAAACAGCTGAAAACATCCCCACTTATGGTCATTTGCCGTGTCCCACACTGGAACCTTTGGTGCTGCACCTCAACCATCTCCTAAGATCCCCGTGACTTACAGTACAGCGTTTAACACAAACTGAAAACTGTGCTAGGTTTACCTTAAAATTCCCCACTGAAATCTTACTGAAGTTAGCCTTGTCAGTCAGGCCCTGAAGTATCAGGTGCCTCTGGGACAGCTCTGTCAGCCATTTCAAACCAAGAGGCCTTTGCTTCTCTTGCACAGTCCTCGGCCTCATTTCCAGAATGGATTCTGGTACTTCCCCAAATAAAGTGTGGGTGACAGAGCCAAAGTGTTTCACTCGCAGTGATGCTAAGGACTGCGGATGATCAGTCTGTGGCATAAGGACTGGATCTGGCCCGCAAAGTGGCTTTTCTTGGTGCCCACGTCAGCAGGGCAAACAAATTACTAGGTGTGTGGTATTTTCAGCATACTCCTGGTGTCTTCAGCACTGACAGCTGATTGAAAGAATTGACAGTTAGGAAAAGGATTGTGGTTGATCAGGGTACCACACATTTTTCTACCAACTAACTGGAATAACTGTCCTCTTTGGCCTGAGACACCAGGATTTATCAATCCTATAATGTAGATTTAAGGTCATCTAGTAGCACATACTTTCTCTTTTCTCTACTGCATGTTTAGACGATCAGAGAAACAGTTACTAATGTTGAACATGGTAACAACAGTGCTGAACTGCTTGGAGTAATGCAATTCCAGTAGCTGGCAACGGTAACTTCTTAGGGATCAAAACTCAGATGCCAACCTGGAACTCAGATCTCAAAAGCATTTTTCAGAGGCCATGCTATTCACAGACAACTAACACTGATGCTCACAGGAAACCTCATCCAGCTTTGATACAGGTACCCAACCCCCTCCAAGTCACTCAGGCCCCATGGTGGCCCAGAGAACTCCAGCTTTTGCTTCCTCGGACATGCTGCCGGGGTGCTCTTTTTGTATAGGAAACACCATCACATACCTCTTTGCTCGTAACAGCCTCCTCCCTCTCTCAGTGCACAGTGAAGCATATGGATGTGTGAGAAAGTTCACTACACATTTCAGATCTCTGCTAGTTATCTGATTTTCATCTGTTCAGCTGTACTTTTGCCTTGCATCTGTTCTGCACAAGGAGATATTGTAGAAAGCTTCAAGAAAGAAAAAAAAAATCCAGACTAATATAATGCTCCTCTTGGCACTTCTGTATTAGTAGCCAGGTTGATAGTTCTGCCTATGGAAGTGATAAATTTTGCATTGTATGTACGTGTTGTGTTGTCTGCCATCCTCCTTTGGAAGCAAGCACACAGACTCTAGCAGCAGCAGTGTTGTACAGATTGAAAGAAACAGTATAAATCTGTTCAAGGCCTTCCCTGGAAGCCCTCCCAATAAAAGTTGAGGAATTATTTTTTTGCAGTTTGAAGAAGTGATTGCTCTGAACCAGAACTCCCAGAATTGAAATATTCCTGTGCTGAATGTAATTCTAGATTCTGATCTACACTTCACGTAAATCCCCTACCTGGCTAACAGCTGCAAATCAAAACCAAGACAGACATCATGGGTAGGCCAAGCAGGCGGCCTTTTGGGCTGCCTGATTTTGGCAACTAATTCCTACGGCAGCTCCTGCCTACCCACTCCTTGCTGGCCAGAACGACCTCAGGAAGTTGGCAGATTTTGCAAGTAACACGCAGTGGTGAAGACTCAGATCCACCAGGAACCAGTTGTCTTGTGTCAGCCGTGACCACAACCCAGCTGTGAATGCCACAAAATTAGAGAAAACTTGGGTTGTACTTTGTGGGTAGCCGCCCCCCCCTCCCCGCCTCATTTTGATTACTTGGTCTTCCGGGACTTTATGTTCATTCTGGCTTACAAAGCATCCCCTGCTGGTGGGCTGACACAAAGAGAGCCACTAGCAAAGGAGCCTGCTATTGTCTTAGTCAGAAAAGTCTCCTCAGAAGAATAAGTGACAGGAGGGAAGAGGAAACCCCGTGGAGCAAAAGTACACAAAGACTGTGCTGGTGCTAGCTCTGCTTCTCTAGCTCCTATTGATGTTTATTTCTGAAACGTGTCAGAAATAACAGAAACATCACCCAGTGTGGATTTTAAGAAGGCAGAGAAAGGAGAACGTACTTTTCTTCTCTCCCCCATTTAGTTTGCAAGGCCAGCCCCCTACCCAGCCTGGCTGCCCCCTTGCACGCTGGCTCTTCTGCAGCTGGGGCTCTGCCAAGGAGGCCGTGCCCCGGATCGGAGGAGTGAATGCCCTGCACTGTTGTGCTTGCATTTGCTGGGCCTTTGGCCAGTTATCGGTGGTTTATCCTGTCATATATCACATACTCCTTGATGTTTACAGGCTGGGCAGCCTGCGCCTGCTAAATATTTACCTGATCTAATTTGCCCAATCAAACTTTGGGTCTGATAAATGTATTATAGTAACAGGTGGCTCTTGACCTTTCGTGCCTCTCTGCTTCCTGAGGTCCATCCGTGTGTGTTGTGAAACCAGAGCCTTGCTGTTACTGCATTAGGGTCTGGGGAGAGACAACGATAGAAGTGACTTTCAACTCAGACCTGTTGTGATTTTGGTCTCTGATAGAAAGACTTGCACCCTAAAGAGACTGAAGTTTTCAGCACTACCGCTTATAGGAGGAAGGAGGCAGATGGATTGTCGTTCTCTCCAGTGCTTCCCTGCTCCTCCTTTCCACCCACCTACACTTCTCCAGGGAGCCGGACGACAGAAGGTCTCAAGGTGCCTATTTTCAGCTTGGCTATTCCTGCCAGATCAGGCTCTGAGGTGCCAGCAGTAACCTTGCAATGAAGTAGCAATATATTAAAGAGACAATTAAGAGCATTAATACAGCTCTCCTTGAAGCAGCATACTGATACCGGGACTAGGAGTAAGGAGATTTTATTTCTTTCAGGAAAAAAAAAATCACAGCATACTCACTTAAAATTACCTCTTATGCAGAGATGCTACAGAAGCCTTTAAAGAGCAGAGAAGGGATAGAGAGAGACCACCAGTAGGTACAAATGTTCTGTTTATGAAACCTGCTGCCCAGTCTGCCACAGTAAGTCAGTATTTCTCAGCATCAACCAGCCCAATTCATAGAGGAAGTACCTTCATGCAAATAGAACAACGTTTAGCAAAGAAATTCTCTGCTTTGCCATTTACTTAATGTCCTGGGCAAGGTATTAGTCAAAACATTTGTTCTATGAAGATATATTAAATCATCCATTTCAGCCCCTTCTCTTCCAAAAGCTTTGGTCCTCTGTGGAAGAGCTTTTCTCTACGCAGCCCTCAGAAAGACAAGACACTCGGTCTCCTTTTCTCCTAGCCAAATATTCTATTAATCCTTACTAGTTTATTATTTTGACTCATAGCAATCAGATTGTTATGTAATTCTTAATTGCAGCAAGAATTGTCTAGAGACTAATGCTTAGATCTCACTGACAGAAAGGTTTTTTTTTAATGTCTTAGATTATGTTTAAAGAAACATAAACACATCAAAGTTGTTCTAGGCAAAATATTCATTACACTTTCCCAGATGATGCCACTTTTGTTCTGGCACACTGTCAATAAAGCAAAAACAGAATTATAAAGGTCTTGGCTCTGTTTTTACATTGTCTTAGAATAGGTAAGTGCAGAATCAGAACGTCAATATTTGCCCCATAATTAATAAACTGAGCTCAACAAATTCTTTCCTTCACTGTGAGAAGTGTTGTTTGAGCCAACAGTCCAAAATCCCAGGGAAAGCAGGGACAAGTGAGGTTTATTTGTTCGACTCTCAGATAGCAGTGCTACTCAAGCAAGTTTCTGGAAACAGAGGGACCTGCAGTGTTTCAGAAAATGAGGGAGCTTTTCATCCTTTATATAGGAAATGAGCACCCTTCTCAGGGGAGGTCTGCCATGATACTGTTAAAAACAAAGCCAAGAAACACAGCACCATAGGCAAAATACCACCTCATGATCTTGAATTATTTTACTCGCTCCCAGCCATCGGGGTTGTTTATTATTGTAGCAGTAATTTTCTAGTAAGATGCTGGAATGTCTTTGAGCGTGGTCCTGTCTAAATTAAAAACGTTTTCAATTATTATTATTTCCAACTAAAGTCTCTCTCTTTTGGGATTTTGCAAGTGCCACTTGTGTAGATTTCTGCTCATCAGGTGAGCAGTCTCAATAGAATCCTTGCACCATGCTAATAGGAGAAATTTGTGTGAGTCCCATGGGGGTAGGAAAACAGTTTAGCTTAGATACATGAATTTATATTGTTACATTATAAAAGCTTTGCAGGAAGGAGAATTTCTACCAGGTGTCAAGCTTCTGTACTGCGTAATCTATCATCAAATCTCAAAGACATCTGGCCAATTATTTTATTTTCCTTTTAAAAACCAAGGGGGGGTAATAAAAGCAAATTTAACATTTACATTACTATTTGCAAAAGTGAAAATAATGTTTCTTCCAGCAAGTTATGCCATATTTACTCTTTAGTGTAACATGTTGACAAATTAAATATTTTGCAGAAAACTTCTCTGCTACCATTAAAAAAATGTGGGTTTTTTTCCCCACTTTATGACAGCTCCAATCAATATTAAAAAAAAAAAAAAAAAAAAAAAAAAAAAAAAAAAAAAAAAAAAAAAAAAAAAAGAGGGCAGATGCTGCTCACTTTGAATTACTTTGTTTCTTTAAGGAATCTTTTTCTAGGTGCAGACTGAATCCGGACTTTCAAATTCCTTTGTTTGACCAGACAGCAAAGCATACCTTGGCTCTGCTTTACTTTCCCCAGCACAGATCCTCTCCTGGTTCCCCATGCAACCGCACCTTTGCACAGCAAAATGCCCCTTGCTGCCTGTCCGCCCAGCACCCTCTGTCACAGTATGCTCCACAGCACTGCCTGGGAACGTCCCTCTTACTGCCTCAAATGCCACCCCAGTGTGCAAGCAGGAGAAACGTGCACACTTCTCTTCTTTATTTTCAAAGAAATCCCTCTGAAATGTCACCTTCCACACACGGCCACGTGCCTCCCCAGACCTGTGCTTCYGTGAGGTTCATGTGCTTGGCTTCTGCACTTCTTGCTGCTTCAATATGAAACAGCAGACAGCTAACTACACAGGGGTACCAAGGGCTGAGGTCTTCAGGACTTAGTGACCAAGAGAAGCACCCAACATGTGCCTGGCACAAAACACTGAAACCCTCTCCTGCAGCAGAGTCTTTACAGCAATGCAGTTTTCTCAGACTAACTTTAATGGGAACTCAGTCCTGCATTGCATTTGAGAACTTTCTGAAAGGTGCCGGCTGTCCTTCACAGCTACGGATGTAATTTAGACTGTAATCCTCACCCTCAGCAACATTCAGGATATGCAAGTTGCACCACCCAAATAAGAAACGTGTATCCCTCCACATAGTACAATTTGGGGACAGGTCAAGTTTTTTTACACTGCTTAAACTAAAACTCTTTCCCTACACGTGATTCTCACCACTAGTTACCTTGTATGCACACACAGTGCAAGGGGACAGACAACAACTCTGCTGAATGAGGGAAAGAGGCCTTAAGAAAAAACAAATGCACACCACCCAGCCCCCACTCCTCCCAAATCTTCCACGTTTCCTGATTTCTAAACATTTTCCTCTGCAGCCTTAAGATCCTTTGCTGTTCAGGTACAACACACACATATCACAAGCTCTCTACCACCACACCTCAGGTGCAACAGCTCTGCTATTCTCTGGAGCAGAGCGTGCCAGCCTCTGCAAACCACGTCCTGATTCCATGATAAGGACAAAAGTCTCCTTACAGCTTGGCAGTTATTCTAAGGAGCTAGCAGTTACCTCTTAAGGCATGGAGGCTGAATCATGTGTACTTTTTCATTGGTTTTGGATGTAAAACTTGCTAACTTACCAGTTTTATTTTTCTATTGCAATCCTCTAGCAGGTACCCAATCATAAACACAGCAGCAAAAGCGGATCCATATTAAAATCTTAACAGATAATTTGGGGTATAATAGAAAAGTGAATTGCAAGTTACAGGAGGGGGAAAAAAAGAAAAAAAAAAACAACAGCAACCAGCTATGCCTTCCTCCTGACATTGATTCATTTCAGCTGGTGAGAAGTTACGAGCTGGGAACTGCACAACTACTATCACTGGTTTTGTCAGAGAATCCCTCCCAAGTTTCACGGAACCCATTTCAACTCCCGCTGCTGTTGCAAAAGCATCATAAAAATAGCAGCAAAACTGTGCGTTTTGAAGCAAGCAGTGCAGAAAAATATCCTTCACAAAAGCAAAGTTTGCAGCATGCTGTAATTAAGCTCACATCCTGACAGCGGGAGCATGAAGTTTTATTCTAAATATAGCAGAAGTCTCTCCAATGTACAACCCCCTTTTTAATGCAAGATTTACAAAATTAGTCATTATATGCCAGCACCCTCCTAGGAATTCTTTAAAAAATATTTTGGGTTCTAATGCAAGGAGCTTTACAGCAGGGATTCAATGTAATCTCTAGTGTCAAGAAACAAATAATTTTGGTTTGTTTACTTATTGCCTACACAGTGCTTGGAGTCGGGCAGGCACTATACACAGGCAGGAAGATGCAGCCTCTGCCAGGCCTGACGGCTTGAGCAGGCAGCAGCACATACAGAACACAAAGGATAGACAAATCCCTTGACTTTTCCCCTAACATCGATCTCTTTTCCCAGCTTTCAGCACCTGTTTCTCATGGCATTCTACCTTGAGCTGGCAAGGCAGTAAAGACTCCATCACCTTTGGGTTGTCTTTGTTTAATTCAGTCTAAAGCAGAGATTTAAGCCAACTCAGGCTAGCTCATACTAAAATGCAGCTTGGCTGGCTGGTGTGAATGAGACCACACCAAGTTGAAACTGAGTTTGGAAACCATGTTCTTAAATAGATATTCTTAAAATAGACCAGCTCCAAATCCTGATCCTAACTGCATCAGTTGAAGGCAGAATGATTAATAATTTCCACAAAGTATCTGTCCTGTAACTCCAGAGAAAAGAGATTCTGGCCTGTGTTTTGTGTTTCTGGTTCAGGTTGCAGGCTTCATCTGCATCCTGCACCACCTTTGCAGTGGAAAGTGAAGAGGAAGGAAGCCCCCGGGCCACCCTCCATTTCAGTGCCCATGTTGCAGGAGCTTCTCTTGGGTGGGTAAGTGGCCYGGCTCCTGGCGAGAGGCTCTGGGGAGGTGGACTTGGCTCTGCGGTAGCACAACACCAGGCAGGACGAGCGTTTCCAACAAGGTGAGCACTACAACTGCTTCAGACAGCTGCAATGGCTCCAAAGCAGCTGGGTAAACTCCTGTAAAAATAGCAACAGGCTCCCAGCAAAATCCATTTTTGATTGAGTCCAGCCTACCCCCTCCCTGCACTATGTAAACTGAGCCCAGCCACTGGCAACATGCCCCTCAAAGCTGGGCTCTGGGGTTTGTATCCAATTTCATTGACTGGTGCAGCACCCAGGCACGTTAGGTAGAAGTAGAATCCAGCTCCTCAGCTCCATGCCTGCTGGCTAACCAGGCCACGCTGAACCTACAGGAAAGCGGCAGGAACATGGGGATACCCTGGTGATACTAGCAAGTGCTGATACACTGGGGTACTTACAAGAGAAACCTTGTTCCCCAGTCTACACTGCTCCAGATGAGCCCAACACTGTACCTTTTTCTGCCCTCTCCTGCCCAGCATTTAATGCGTGTAAAATGCAAGCCTGCTGCAGCGCACAGTATTTAATACAGATCAGCACACTGTGCAGTTTCTACATCATTCACCTTCCTGAAGGTGGGCATGGCAATGATGACACAGAACATCAGACCTGTGAGTCCCTCTTTGATCCCCACGCCATCTCAGGGATGGCCAAGTTATCTGACTCAAAACCCAGGATCCCGTGTGCCTGTGGCTGCTGCTCTGCTTGGAAGTCTTAGTATTTCTCCTGTTCTGTACAGTATTATGCGCAACAAAYGTCTCTCCTACTGCACATACCAAAACTCACATGGAAAAGCGACCAATGTTGTAACCTGTATCAATTCCCTTTAAAAACAAAATTCCAAACCCCGTATTTTGTAAGAGGCTCCAAACTGTGCCTGGAAGCTGTGAACACGTAACAGTGAGCAAATCCACCATTTACTCAAGGCTGTTTTCCTTGTGGTTTTTTTCAATAGCATGCATGCATGCCTTCGGTGTTTACTGTCAGCAATTTTCAACGTGCTGACATGGCTAAAAGTGACCACAAAGCCAATGCAAGCAGGCRAAGAGAAGAAACCGAAGTAGAAATGTCAGGAGGTGCAGACTCAAACTTTGCATTTCTGCAGCAATAACTACCAAGGTAACCCAGCTATCACARGAAAGAACGTGATTAGCACAACTTGGAGCAGCCTCACCTTCTTCCTCCTCTTTCATTAACCAATAGAGCTTTGTTCCCGATGTTGCTATTTTTGTGGCTGACGCATGCAAAGAGCGAAGGAGAGCACCTTTCACACTACAAGTGTTGTATTTCTTTCCCTGCTATTGGCTCATTCAGGGTGGCTGGGTTGTTTTTCCAGCAGCTTCATGGACTTCTCCTCCGCAGTTTAACTCCAAGAGCAATTTTTGATTTGTATTTGCTTATTTCTGAGCAGCAGTTGAAAGCTAGATGAACAATGCAGTGCCTGAAAACATCCTGGGAATGATTAATAGAGACACTAGAAACATCACCACAAAGTTTAGGTCCCTAGCTTGCCATGCCTTTAAGGTACAGGAATGTAAACCAATACTTGCAGATTTTAAATATCTATACCTGAATTTTAAAACACTCTGTGCAAAAGCAAAAATATTAATGAACCAGGACAGGCATAAAAAGCACCTCTTAACGTGAGATTACGTAACAACTACCTGCCCTTAGTTTTACAAGCAAAACTTGTCAAGCCCTCCTCTCTGGGTTGCCCTTCTGTCTAGAATAAGCAGTTGGAACAAGCAGAACAAAGCCACACGGGCCGTTGTTTCCTGTAACTCCCAAGCTGATGCAGAGCCATTTTTTAGAAAATGGAAAGAACCAAATGAAGATTTTCTTACCACTCCACTGGAAAAAGCCCATCTCTGTGGAAAAGCTTTACTATAGTAACTTGTAACAATACACATGAAAAGCTGCCCATGTAGCAGAAGTTTCCATTTCTCCTTTAGTATTTCTCCATTTTTACATTTCAGTTATAATACAGGTGACAGATGCTAAGAACCAAAAATTCAAAGAAAACCTATGAAACAAGCTGCTGATTATACTTCAAAACCTTGCTCGGAATTAAACAAACTTCCCTGATTTTCCTTATTTGAGTAGTATTTCCAATGCTAATAGGCATATATACATTAGAGCAAAAAGTCCTGGGGTCACTATGTCTAAGGTTAACGTACATACCACACAGCATCCAAATAACAAACACTGAAAAAGCATTGGCACCTGAACGTGTCTCTAAAGAGCTGCAACCAATTACAGATTTAATCTATACATAATGGTAACGAACGCTTAAGTGTCAGCATTTTTGCAAGAGAGATCCAGCCCTTTGCAGAAGAAAAGAGAGTAAGGAAGAGGACGACAAGGGAAGAGCATTCCTCTGCACACTGGTGCTTTCACAGAGAGCACTCAATCTCTCCTGTGCTTACTGATTGGGTTCTCCTCATCCAAAGTTCACCGCTGTGTGTGCCTCCCTGTGCAGAGAGCTGAGTAACACATCCAGCTATGATGAAGCATTTGATGTCACGGAGCTGCTGGATGCCTGTGTCGTGATGGTCGTAACTCGTACGAGTGAGGAAAGAGCACAACGGTATAGATCACACCACCTCCCTGTCCTGCGAGGCTGTTTGTTGAGAATCAATAGCTTCCCTGGCCAGGGTCCGACGTCCCAGCCTGCAGGATCAATTCGGAGGCATGATTTGATAGTTATGCTGCTGTGAACTCCTTGCAAATCCCAGCGGTGATTTAAAAGCTGTGCTAAGAGCAGAGCCGTGAACTCTCCTGACTGGAGGCAAGATCTGAGTCTCCCAGAATGACATTCAGCCCAAGTCTTTTCCTGGGCTGTGCACAACCACCACCATCCGCTTACAAATGCCAGACTCGGAGTGAAACAAGGCAAGTGCGGCCACCCCACATAGACCGGACTCAAGCAGCCGGGCTGCGTAAGCGCTCCCCCCATCCAGTCCAGGGCTCCCCCCCCCCGGTTTTGGGCTGCTTCTCAGGAGGGACAGTGTGCCCTGGTGGCACACCCCCCTGCAGCGGCCGTACTGCGCCTTCCAACTCGCCTCGGGATCAGCGTGCGGCCTCCTTGCAGGCACCGAGTCCTCATTCATACACACAGCCTCGGGTGAAACAACACAAACTAATTCCAGCATGGAATAAAGGCGACAAGGGGAGGCCTTTAAAACATACCCGGGACCTGAGAAAACAGCCAGCAAGAAAAATGTTTGGAGGGAGAAAAACCAAGGTTGTTCTAGAGGCACTTTTCTCTTTGTAACCCCAGTAAGATCCCCACCATCCCCCACAATATGAATTTCTGATTTCTTAAGAATTTCTTTACCTGTCCAGTTGAAACTATTAACAAGAGCCTTTTTTTAGTCTCATGCAGAAGTAATTCTCAGGGCCTGATGGACTCTAATGGGCTTCAATGGCCCTGACCAGCCCTGTCTGGGCCCCACGGCCCAGGACCCCATGTCAGCCCCCCGGGGCCATCAGCCCCTGCCCCAGCGATGCCGCAGCAGGGCCGGTCTCCAGCTCCCCACAGCCCTGCCCAGCCACCCATGGGCCCATGTCCCAGCCCAGCCTCGGCCCATCCCCAGGGAGGTGCCCAATGCCCGGGGCTGGGGCTGCCCTGTTCCTGGCTGGGACGGGCCCCACTGCCTGGCCTTGCCCTGACAGACCCCCATGGGGAGCCCCTGCTGCCCCCAGCCCCAGGAAACCCTTGGCCCATGCAGCACGCCGACACAAGTGCTGGAGGGTTAGAAACAAGCTTCCATTCACTAATTTATTAAAACATGTTTTTCAAGGCCAGTAATTGCATGAAATTTGTCAGGTTTAGATTTTTTTCCCCTCACAGCTGTTTTCAGTCCAAGATACCAGAAAGACAGCCATAAAAATAACTGACCCTGTCCATTTTCCTTTGTCCAAATCCCAAGAATTGCAAATTTGGACCAGCTTCAATGCAAGTACATATCACAGCTGAAAATCATAATTTTTATTAATGTTCTCTGTAATTATGGAAGGTAGAATTATTTATGTAGTAAATGTACCCACAAGCCCTAATAAAATACATCGTGAATCTTTTACTTTGCCATGGATGCAGACATTTTTTAAAGAGAAAGATAGATGAGAAATTATGGCTTCACGATGAGCTCCCAACACCACTTAACTTCAGGCACTGGTGCGGCCAGGTATAGTGAATATGGCTCCCTGTATAGAGGACAGGGATAGGTGAGCTCTCCAGAGAGCTGCTCGGATCCCCTGACTTGGTTCCTGCTCCAAACGTGCTTCTGGAGGAACTACTCCTCTTACCTCTGACACCTCAGACGCGGTGCAAATATCCACCTTTCTTTACAGAATCTGAAATTGGCCTCTGCCCAACAGAAGAGGCTTACGCTGGCCTTCATCATGGGAACTGAGTTCACCCACCATGAAGATAACRAGCTTGTAAAGCTCTAGCATAGGAACAGGGACAACCTGGCACTTGCTTGAGAGCTCCCAGCACCTGTCAGTGCAGCCCAATACGGCACGTGCTAAGCACATCATGTACCCTGCAATCAGGTGGGCACTTTTGTCTAGTCTGTCGAAAGTGGCTCATAACGCTAAACCTGAGGTCCTTTTACTAGAGATCCAGGGAAGATAAGGTGTTTCCTTTGCATGCCTGCCAGTGGCACACGTAAAAACAACCAGGATCTACCTGGTTTTGATTGACTAGCATAGCTAGAAAGTTACATTCTCTACTGCTGCCGTTCCCATTTTAACTTCGAAAACTAAAAGCATGATCAAAATGCCACATCAGCTGCAGTGGTGAGACATTAACTAACTGGGTTGTTTTGTTGCTCAGTCTCTTTCATATCCCTTCCTAAACTGCAGTAAAAACATTCCCCCAAACTGAAGCCAGACAGGGCAACACAATTATGGTAAGAGTCGCAAAATATAATCATTTGCATATCCGTGACTGACACAGAAGATCATTAATTAGGCATTCTGAGTATAAGTATATATGTATAAATTAGCATCTATTCATCATTTAAACTGTAATAGTTTTTTTTATATCTGAATATTAACTACATAGGAAAATTACTAAGTTTTCTATGGAAGGGCATCCAACAAGAAATTTTATCAGCAAAAATAAAATGATAATTACAAAAATAATCAAAATACTAGAGTGAACAGCGAAGAATCTGACCTCAGTAGCGCCTATCAGTGCTCTGTTCCACATCACTTGTTGCGAGCTCTCTGCTACCTCTCTCACCATCTCTCTCGACACCAATGCACACACATCCCCAACAATTCTTTATGGTAGGAGCATTTCAGGAGTACTATCTTTGACTGAATTTAAAAGGCAACGTAAAAACCTTCAGGATTTCACATATCTGCTATCCAAGCAATCCCTACACCTCAATAATATTAAAGAACACATAGACTGAAAGCAGAACTTTTAACTACACCTAACAGAGCTCCTGAAGACACACACCTTGCACTAATTCTTACTGGGGAAAATAGTTAGAAGGAAACAGGAGTTTTAAGTTTTTAAAAAAGCTGGATGTAACCTCCTTGCAAGGAAGTACAAGACACTTCAAAAACTGCACTTTCGCAAATGAAAGAAATCTGGTGATTTTGGAAGTGTGAGATGACAACTTGGAAAATTACCAAAGCTCACAGCTCTCGAGCAGAAGTAAACAAGACGGGAATGCTGGAAAAATGATAGGCAAGACAGAAACTAATGAAGATATAATTGCCAATAACGATATTAGCAAAGTTTGCTTGGAGCTACAAAATACACAAAGGGTAGATAAAAAAAAGGTAAAAAGGGGGTCCTCAGGTGGCGTAAGTGGAAGCAGCTGCTTTTCTATGCTGATTCACCCTTTCCAAGCATCTGGCCTGTACTTTTAAGAACACCCATGCCTACAGTCAACCAGTGAAATGGAGAACCAACCTCCAAGGGGTAGATATTTATCTAGTAGAGAATGGAGATGAACTTCGTAACATGGAAGTTCTTATCGGGCTACCCATATGTGACAGAACTAGTAAGACACAGAAAATGAAAAGCATACTAGCAAAAGAACAAAGTGTAAAACCTCTGTTTTCTTCTGTTATTTTTCCCCTTAAGAAATAGGGATCACTGACTATTCCCTGTCCATCAAAGTGGTGGCTTTTACGTGTAACGGTTTGGCAGCTGCTGTCCCAGTATCTTCTGCATTGGTAGAGATGGAAAGTCCATAACCACAGTATGTGATGTAGTTCTCTGTGATATCACCAAGAGCAATACAACTGTGTGACTGATACCTAAGTTATTTCAGTTGGACAATAAAATCAAGTAGCTGAGTGGAAAAAAAAAAGAAAAGAAAATATATTTAAGGGAAATTTGATTTAAAAAAAAAAAAAAGTACAGGTTCCTTTGTGATTCAAGTTTCCTGAATTCAGCTAAATTTAGACTCAGGGGTAGCAAGCACAAAGAATGCACTCTCACAAGCCCTCCTCATTCCTCCCACTCTTTGGCTTCATCAATATGCAAGCCCACTGACCTTACCCAGCATCTCTGCCTTACCCTATTATTACAGTATCAGCTTATCCATATCTTTAAAATATCCATATATAGAACCCCTTAAAAGACTGAAAACTCATTGAAACACGTACACACACATGCATCCAAAGGAAGCAAAACTGGTACCAGAGTGTTTAGTGATCTAGGCTTCTCCTCTTCAACTTAGAAGAAAAAAAAAAAAAAAAAGGGAGGAAGAAAACTCTGGCTTAATTTTCTGCCTTTCTGCAAATGTAAATCTATCATACATCATCTCTGCATTTTGGGGTTGTTTTTAGCTCTCAGACTCCAGGTCTGATCTAGAGAATTGTAGAGCGCTGACAGCTCCCACTAAACACACGCACGAATGACTCCAGCTTTGCCAGAACTAAGCAGGGGGCGGGTACAACTTTCTAAAGGTCCTTCAGAACAAACAGAAAGAACTTGCGATTTTCTGCATGCCAGCTTTCGAGCTCATGCCTGCTGAGCACGATCCCTAAAATTACAGGGCTCATGAGGGCAGGGAGAAGATAGGGCATAGCTCTGTCTTGAGGTCAAGCAAAGCTGCACTGAACGGTATGTGGATAAAGCTAAAAGATAACAATATACAGAGAAGCATAGGTCACTTCTCCTGATGTCAAGGCAAGAATTATAACCACCAAAGCTAAGAAGATCAATTTAAAGGGAGGTAGAGTCCTTAGTGCCAAGAACTTCCATCCACCAATCCAGACTAATGCCTGTCACGTAACAAGCCACAGGAACCACACAAACAAAACAGAAAATTCAGATAGTAGCTAAATGAAAACTGATGAGGTAAATATGCATAACTTGGTACAGGTGGGTCTTTTCAAATGTCATGATTAAATATAAACAGGACAGGGGAGGGTAGTCTACAGGATCCAGTGCTCAAAGCAGCCTCAGAGAAGTGCAAGACTCCCATTTCAGTGGTTAATGAAAGAGCAAAGGCAAGCCCGGGTCACGGCCTTGCAGATTTTATCACAAGGACCTGTTCTTCTGTGCCTAAGAAGCTGCTAATGATCTGGTCGAATGGGCGTGAATCCCTGAAGGAAGGATCCTTCAAAGATAGAGCAAAAATCTTTGATTGAGGCTTTGATGTAAATAAAGTGGCTTCAGATAGTTTGGGACAAATTCAGCTCTCAAAGCTGAACATAATTCAAGCATTCACCCCAAACTCTTGTAATATCCACTGGCTATAGAAAAGGACTGATTTCTTGAAAAAGAATGTTCTGGCAAGAGGATGAGGGACAAAAGGAAAAAAAAGCTCTATCATTTACATGGAAGAAAAAGACTAYCTTTGGTGTGCTAGGCCACAGCTTTTCTACAAGGACAATTGTGCTTCATGCTGCTCCAGTGAGACTCCTTCCGGAGCTTGGGACGGACATTCCTCTGGGACAAAGCAGTTGTCTTGATGGCACACCACAGCCCAGGCCTCACTCGCACCTTGTGCCTGGGATGGGGTGGACTGCGGGCAAGGGTTCACAGTAGAAAGCCTACAGTGCATGGACTCTGCTGGAGGGCATCATCCTGAGAAAGAAACCAGACTGAAAGAAAATAAAAAGGAACCACCTACAAGGGTCCAGTAGCATCAGAGGAGGAGAAGGTTACCTAAAGTCAGGGGGGACGGACGGACGACGGCTGTCGGTTTGCTTGCTGGCTCTTGCCAACGGGTACCCTTTCGTGAGCCTCAAAAATCTGAATTTACCAGAATTCTGCTCTAGCTAGAGCAACACTAGTTATACAACTTGATCTTAATTGAAATATTTGGTGCCTGCTGATATGTTCAAACAAATTCACCAGATCTTGATTATGCGCTGGCAATTAAAGCCATTAAGTCAGTAGACAGACAGCAGGTTATTTCATTGCTATTTGACAAAGCCAGCCGTCGTTCTTTCCCCCTGTCTATGTGACAGCACTGTAATTAGCAGTAATCAAATACTATTTGTGCTAGGTGTTGTGAGTTTGCTTCCTTAGCTAGCAAGATACCTCTGCCAATTGCAGAACACAGAAATCTACCTCTGGTCAGATGATACACAAGATACAAAGAGGAGAAGAAAACAATGAAACATGAGGAATGAAGGATGATTGCTCATTTCAGGCTGAAGGAGTTTGTTCTTGAAAGCAAGATTCAAAATTAAGAACATTTTTTATTTCTGCAAGTTACATATTAAAAAAATTAAGCTAAATTACAAAAGCCTGATCAAGTAATATTGTGAAATACAATAATAATTACAATTCTATTTAGCATTTATGTATTCCCTGCTTGAGAAATGCATGCAACCTCCATTAGCATTAATGGGTGTTCTACTCATGCATCAAGCAGAGACTAGAGCCTAATAGTGCATTACATCTTCAAAGTGCTGTACAAACATTAACTAATTAATCCTCATAACCACCCTGCGTGGTAGGTAAGTGATACATGAAATGTATATCTGAGCAAGCCCAAGAGCAAGACAGCACCACTCTGTGCCCTTCAACACAGACCAGAAATTCATCACATTTATACTGCTACCGAACTCAGATGTATTTTACAAGAGCAAGAGAGGGACCCATGGTGAGCCAAGTTCACTGAAGCCAGCAAGAAAAGAAGTAAATTACACCTCCCTCTCTCTTCCCTCCTCCCTGGGCTCTGGGGGGCTGCTCGCATCTTGACGAGCAGGAAGTATTAATGCCCACTGCTTCCGCTTTGGATTTCTACTGGGGGGAGAGAGCTCTTGAATCCTGGGAAGGAGAAAGGAAAAGATCCATGGGAGCCTCATGACTGCAGACTTCTCCTCCATCAGTACCATCCACTTTGATATCTTGATCTTCCCCCCCTTTCTGCTACTATTCTTCCTGGCAGGCTTTCTGCCTTCAAAACCTTTTGACAAAGTCTGTATATCAAAGTTGCAACAGGACCCCAGGACGAGAAACTCAGCCCACGATTTGGGTATTCCAATTATAGCACCTGAGTGATTTCTCTTTAAATAGTAATCTAGCAATGAACATGTTTCATGTTTCCCTGATGAAAAGATACTGCATTCTGAACACCCATTTTGCAACAGGCCATAGGCAGGATCTTTGATGGTATAACTTTATAAGCAGCCAACTATTTTAATACCATGCAGGGACATACATGACCCTGGACATACATGCTCAGAGAGCATTTTAGAAAGATAACAAGACAACACAGTAGTATATCATGGGGGTGGTGGTGGTGGTGTGCTCTTGGAGAAGAAAAGCGGGGGAAAGGGGAGAAATATTAAATCAGAAGGGAAAAAGGAAAAGCAGACCAGGTACTTAATGAAAACATTACACTGCACCATTTCCATTACTACTCTGCTTTCCAAAGCTCATTCAGCCCAGTATATGCCACAGTGAAATGGTGAGGTAGCAGGTGCTCTGGCAAACAAACACAAAGATATTAAAGGTGTTTTAAGTTTCCCCCAAAGCCTAGGAAGCTCAGTGTCAGAGTCAAGGCCACAGCTGAAATCCGTGGGTCTCTGACAAGCTGGACTTCTCCATGGGGAGAGGCCAAGCTCAACCTTCCTCTCTGCACACATACTCCTGATCTCACCAGCAGCCACGGGCACTTCTCCATGGTTGCTACTTGCCTGCAGTGATGTGTGCCATTTACAAGCCCCAAAGCAGATGGGTGCGCAGGGAGAAGCACGAGCATGAACAAACCCGCACATTCAAGAGAGAAAGATGCTTTTAAAGGTGTGCTTTACTACCTTCTGGTGTCATATCAAACACAAGAACAGCCGGTATGAAATGAGAGAAACTTTCTTTGAAGAATGCTTAGAGTTTTGCTTAAAAGTAGCCCACACAACATAAATTATACTTCATATGCCAAATCTTCAGCTAAAGGTGGTGCTCAAAACCGGTTCACCCCGACTACTTTAGCATGCAGAGTTCGGGGCTTGGATGGCAATGGGAGCTGTAGATGGCTCAGCTGGTGTGTTTGGTCTTTAAAGATAGAAACACATTTGAAACATTCTGTTTTCATTTGCCACAGACTGCCTAGAAAGTTTACAAACACATATCCTAAATACATATGTACTTACTTATATCAATCCACAACATGAATGAAGTTTCAACAAGGCTATGTATAAATCTTCTTAGAAAATGAACTTTCACATGCCCTAGAGTTTCCTGGTCAATATTTCAACAAAACGTACCATGGTATAGAGAGGAAACAGTAGTGACAACTGCGAAGCTCCTGATGCTTGGCAGGAAAACATACCTGAATTTTGGCTAGAACAATTAAAAATGGAAATGAACTTTCTGGGTAGTGCTTTTCTGTTTGTAAAAAATCAGGTTAAGACTTTCAAAATTGGGTGTTCACAACTAGAGGCAACCAAACCCAATGGGGGTTACGGTTCCCCTTCTCTTTATTTAACATGATTCAAAAAGTCCATAGTGGTAGCAAATGCAGCCTTTGCCCTGGATGGGTGCCCCTGCACTGACCATTTTTTACTTGAGTGATAGAGCAGTGCCTCTCCTAACATAAGGCAAGCACATGTCTGCAGAAGGGAACAATATATTTTTTCTGCATTAGAACTGAGAACTTGTGTATTATTTTTATCTGCTTTTCTTTCAAGGAAGAAAAGGTTTTCCCAAAATCCTGTCTTGGTGAGAAGTCAATCCATAAGCATGACGAACACGAGGCAGCCTAACCGTGGAAGCTTTCTTGCACGCTGAAAAGCCTGCTATGAGCTCTGCCCTTACAGGTCCCACAACTTTTGGGGCAAGTGTGTGCCACCGGCTCCCTTCGCCTTCCCCACACCAACCCTGACCAGGTGCCCGGACCCACCTGCCCTTCCCTGAGCAAATGGAAGCCCTGAGAGGGTCCCTGCACATAACTCCTGCAACACCAACTTCACGGTGCCCCGTCTTCCCAAAATAAAGAGAACTAAAGGAAATTTCTTTCATGCCTTCCCTAATCCTGTCACTTGATATGGAGAGAGAGAGAGAGAGAGAGAGMGCGAGAGAGAGAGAGAGCAGCAGCAGCACAGAGAAATGAGATTGTGAGAAACTGGTCTCATTTCAAAGGAGCCCTCCCTCCCTGCTAGTAAATATTCAGCAAATGTTGTGACCATTTAATTTCTATCCTCTCTCTCTCCCTCAGTCAATGACTATATAATTTCCAAAGATGTTGAGGAAATATCCCCTGATCAGCTGAAATTTAGTGTAGACAAATGTAAGGTAATGCACATAAAAAGCGGCAGTTTCCTCATACACGCTGATGGATGTTATCTTAACTCCAACTGCTCTGGAAAATTCTTCAGCATYGCTGTAGGCAGTTGAGTGAAAACACCTGCTCTGTACAGCAGGACAAAGAAGTGGCAAAGAAACAAGACAACAGGGTGGGAGAAAGTGTTAATACAGGGAAAGAAAAAAAAATGTAAAGCCATATGTAAAGCCTTCATGCACACTCAAGCTCAAGTACTTGCTACCTCATTTCAAAAAGGATACAGGAGAACAAAACTTATTACAGCCATGGAGAAGTTCCCATCTGAGGAAGGATTTAAAAGATTATAACTATTAAGTTTAGAGAGAACTCAGGTCAGGACTGACATGATAAAAAGTATGTCAAATAATACATGCTTTAAGGAAGGTCCCATAAACGTGTCTAGCTCCCTTTTTCTTATTTTTTTCTTAAACAGAAGAAAACGAGGACCCAGACATTTAATGGAAAATATTTTTAAGGGGCAGTATGTTTAATAATGATGCTCAATGCCTTGTTGAGACAAAGTTCTCAAAGATTTCAAAAAATAATACATGTTCATAGCTAAAGAGATTTATAGTTTTGCTACAAGTTTGTATGGGTTATCAGTCCTCCTGCTTCAGCCAAAAGATAACTGTGATAACCAGGTAGGGGAAAAAATTCCTCCTTGGAGACCTCACCAGGTCGTCTCTCAGGACTTCCAAAGCACCTATACAAGCTGAGCACCCAGCTCCTTCTGAAATCCATGGGAGTTAGGTGCCCGGATCCCAGAGCGCTGTTGACCACCCCCTCATCCCCTCAAAGACACAAACCTACATCTTCAAACATCTAAAACTATGCCTACATGGGGCAACAGGCAAGCAACACCTGAGCCTGGGGGGACCAGATTAGCTCTGGAAATAGGAGAGCCCAGCTCAGCGTGGGCACTGCAGATGGTGATGCTGGCTGGCAGGGCCTGCGGGGCCGGTGCCTCTGTGCAGCGCGGTGGCAGGGCAGGGGGGACGGCTCTCTGCCCCGAGCCACTGTACAGTGCAGACTTGCCTGGATCACCTCGGCAAATCCTGTGCCCTGGTTCTGGCCACTGCTGGGGTGGCTGGAAAACCAGGGGCCCCAGTCCAACACTGAGGACAACCCCCTCCTTCAGTATGTCACACAGCTACCGTTCAGGATGAGTCTGAAACCTCCACATCTCTGGGTTCACAAGCAACGTGACAGGCTTCCAATTCAAAGCTGACATTGAGTTGCATCAGATATGATTCTGGCTTGATTTTTCAAACAGGCCTAATTCTGCTCTCACTTTGACTTTCTCGCTAATGCAAATGAATTAACGCCAGCTATATGCTAATGCGGCTAAGAATACAATTCAGAAATTACAGAAGGCTATTTTGGGGATTTTCTTTTATTTCATGAAAGACCCTTAACTCTCCTAGTCTTTCAAAGTAAGCCAAAGCATTCAGATGTTGCTGGTACAAACTGCATCATGCAAGACACAGAAATAAAGAGTAAAACAAGTGCCATAATTTAACATTCAGGCGAGGCAGCTCAGCACTGCAAAGCCCCTATGTATTGTTGCAAAGGAACAAAAGTTTAGACTTGACTCCTCTTTCCAGAGAAGTAAAGGAACCCCCCACTGGCTTTTTGTTTTGTTTTTGTTTTTTTAAATTACAGTCTCGTGGTTTGTGCAATTACAACAAGAATGTATAAATGGAGCTGCTTGGCCTAAGGAATTTCTCATAACACAAAGCAATCCAAAACACTATGATACTTGCTTGTTTGTTTGCTTCTAACGTTACTGATCGCTTCCCACCACAAATCCTTTCTATCCTTTGCCCAATTATTCATTGCCATAGTTTACCAGTTCCCCCTGCTTGACTTCAGCACTTTCAGGCCTGAGTTGATCACAGTAACGCAGGAGGGTCTCATCCTGCAAAGTGCCCAGCACAGCCAGAATCTGGGGTTCACAGCGACCGTTCTCCAGCAGTCAGGGCTGCTATGGCCAAGCCAAGCACATTGCAGGCCTGCCCTCCTAGCTTGCCTTTTACAGTCAACCAACACCCTCCCTTCATTTCATAAAGGATTCCAGAAAGATGGCAGTCAAAATGCAAATCTCTGTGGAAAGAAGCCAACTTACCCTCCTTGCGGGCAGAAAGGCAACTAGCCCTGTAAAACGGATAACAGACTTGGGCTCTCTGCTTTCAGTGCCCGAGCATGTACAAGGAAGGAAAACTCATCTCCTGTCCCTTTGTGTGACATTTGCCTCATCATGAGCACCCAAGCTGCCGGCAGCGCAGCCCTCCCCATGCTCACTGAGGGCGTTTCAGAAGCACGCAGGAGCAACGTTGTAACTATTAGTCCAAAGGGAGGCCTGAAAGGATTTGTGCAGGTTCTCGGAAGAGAAGGAGGGGTGACGCTGCCGACGAGCGCATCCCAAATTCTCTTTGAAACCCAAGACCGCACTGTGGGGACAGAAGCTTCTGTTCCTCTGGGCGCAGGTGGTGGCATGAAGCACAAGCTCCACTCCTCTAGCTTGACAATATTCTGCCCTGTGTGACTGCAGTCACTGTATTTTTCTCGCCTTTGTGCTGGGAGTGAGAGCAGACCATAGTGCCCATTGTTCTCGGGGATTTACACACTGGAAAATCATGTGCGCCCTTCTCTTTCCCTCCCTCCCTCCCTCCCTCTCACTTGCATGTGCGCACACAGAGCAGCCATCCTCTCCTCCTTTACATTTATCCCGGGCGGTTGCACCAAGCTCCGGGAGCACATCTGCACTGCCAGCCACACCTGCTCACTACGCTAGACTCCAGTGTGACTCATGGCAAAGAAAGTTGCAGTTCAAGGGGTGGGAGGTGAAGAGATGTGTGAAAAATATCTGGCAAAGTAATGGGATTAACACGAGCAACACTGTGTAAATCACGATATTGCAGGTGTCTTTTTGCTACTCACACCAGCTAAAAGCAATAAACCAGAGCATAAACAAGATACCTCCCCCAGCACAAGTTACATTAAGACAGGAACTGACTGATGCTGGGGCTGCGTCGGGAATTGCATTACTTTAATGCAGAGTTGCAAAATTTTACTCATCCACTCAAGGCAAGTCATATTTTGACGGACAAGCGAAATAAATAGATTTTTCATTATAAGTGTCCTACTAAAAGGCTGACAAATAAATTTTCCCGCAGTGGTATTACCTTCCACAGTAGTTTTGGTGCTCTGAATGCCAGGAATATATAACAGGTATTTAAATGCATTTGTTCATATTCATATAGAATTGCCTTTTTGCATAACAATGAAAGTCCAAGTTTTTGTCTTGGCCATACTGGTATAAATCCCAACTAAAATCTACTGATGTTTCCTATTTAGGAAGAGCAAGCTTATTCCACAGACATGTAATGGCATACTATCAGTCGGCCCACTAACACTTCTTAGTATGCCCTGATTTTATCTGCTCTTTTGCTGGACATAAAACGAAAAAAGAAAAAAGGGAAGCACTATCAAAGAAAAACAAGAGGCTATCTTCTCGCTTCTCTATCTTCTGGGTGCATTTGGAATTCATGGGGATCACTGTAGTTCGACAGGAACTTTAAAAGGTGAGCTCACGATTTACACCAATGAATTTGTCATTTCCAACAAAATCTGTCCTAATGATGGAATTTCTTTCCTGGTCATGCTATAGAACAAAAACATTTCTGAAAGGTTCCTCAGCTTTCTGTGCCTTCCTGTTTATAGAGAGATAAAACTCTTTCAGAGCTGAAGCACAGTAAATTACTGCTTCAGAGACCCGTGACTTTCCTTTGCCCCCAGTTATGCACATTAATATCAACTGTAACCCAGGTGTAGTCAAATTCCAAAGGCCTACATGCTTTTAGAATCTGAAATGCAGTTTTTCATTTAAAAAAGAAAATCCATCTGTTCAATTTAGGGATTTCTACACTCCTGTCATCTGAGTACCTATCCTGCTACCTAAACAGAATTAGACAAAATAAAAATCTGCTTCAGTGGTTAACTACCATCAAAAGATTGTTTTGTCCAGCTTCTTCAGAGAATAAAGAATATAAAGAGGATTTAAGCACAAAACAAGCGTAGTCTCTCTGTTGCTAGTGGCACGGAAAAGAGAATGCAGACAGCAAAGCTACCGCCTAAATACGGTATGTAATGGATTCCCTATAAGCACATCTGCACACTCACACAAAAGCATCTGCCAGCAGAGCTAGCGCAGGCACCAGCCAAGGACTATTTTAAAAGTGCAGCTTACGGAGCATTTCCTCAAACCAAGATGCAAACCCCGGAAAAGGACTTCCTGGCTGGCACGACTACAAGTACACTCCGGCTTTAACAGCATCGCCCAGAGCGACGCCCCAGACTGAAGCGACACGCCGGCGGGAGCATGGCCTGTGTCTCTCCCAGGCTGCCGTTTCAGCTGGCCATGAACCTGCAGGTGCCCCCGCCGGGCGCCCTGCTGCCACCTTCCACCCCAGCGCTGCTCAGCAAAGACAGCCCCGGCCGCCGGGAAGACCTCCACACCCTGGCTTTGTTTGCAGCCAGTTCACTTGGCCAGCCTGCATGGCCAAATTTAACCTACTTCCATTGCGTGCTTGGAAAAGGAGCAAAAATAAGACAGGATTGTGCTGCCTCCATTTCAAGAGCACAGTGTCAGACACTGAACTTCAGAACAACTCCCCCGGGACTGTTCAGACTAGGGAAAAAATGTTGTTTCCAGTGAACTGCCTTAACTCGATTGATTATCCCACTTTAGTGCCAATATAGACACATTTTAGCCCCTCTCGCACAATACTAGCAGGCCAAGTAAATGTTACAGACTGACACACCGTTGCCAACATGGCTTTACTACGCGGGCCTTAAATGAGTCTGAGATAAAAGGAGCTCTATTTTTTACTAGGCTCAAGCCGAAAGCTATTTGTAGGCACATAAACTGCCTTTAATGTCACCATTTATTGCTCGTTTACTTGTATCGTACAAACATCCAGCCTCTTACGTGGGTGCTAAGATACAAATTTCAATGCTTAACTGCAGGCGTGTTAAAAACATGTTAAAAGAGTCCTTCTCTTTCCTGTCCCATCTTCTCTTGGTTTAAAAGAAGGTGGTGATTGCGAGGATTCAAACACATGCTGATAGACCATATTAATTTGAGTTACATGCCAAGATGTTCTATGCAAAACTCTGCATTGCTTTAATTTCCTACAGTTTTAACTGTAACTACTTTGGACAAAATCAACCAATATCTTCTCTACCTTTATTAAACTGTTTTTTCTTGGAAGATCCCTGGTTCATATGATGGACCCAGATGCCTGACAACAGACAACTTTAGAAAAAAAATCAGCAGTCATAAACCCAAACTGAACAGGCATTACTTCTGGGAAGGAAAACCCAAATAAAATACAAACATAAAAATGCTTTCAAAGCTACAGAGGCACTCGGACATGGCCAAAGCATGCAGGCTGGAGGCGAGCCTCAGTGGTGCAGCCAGCCCAGCGAAGGCAGGTGTACAACCCAAGACACTGGAGGAAGAGGAGGTGCAGGGGGCAGGAGGAGCCAGGGCATGCTGGAGATGCTGAAGAGGGCTGCAGACCTGGGAGCCCGGTGGCCGAGTGTATGCAAGGCTGCGGGAGGGCTCTCCGTGGGCCTGCCGGGATTGCTTCCAGTAATGACGAGGCTCTGGGACTTTTCCCTGGCCAGTACTAGCTGCCTGTCCTGGCAGAGGAAGAAGCTTGCTGAGCAGATAAATGACTAATGAGCTGCATCTCCGTCTCCCCTCCCTCCCCCTCCTGCATACAGGGCAATGCTGGCTGCACTGCTCCCCTTGGAGACAGCGTTCACGCATCCACACCACTGCAAGAAATGAAAACCCCGTGCGTTTATAAAGGTGCTCCCTGCACTAGTTTGCTCTGTCCCTCTGGTCTCTGTTCTCATGAAGATCACAGCTGCAATATAAAATATATGATTTTTAACTGTTCAGCAGAATTATTCTGCCTGGGCTAGCAGCAAATAAATTAAGAGAGAGGTTGAAAGAATGAAGAAAGGCCTTCTCTTCCTCAGAGCCCTGCAGCTGAAGCAAAGGAAGAAAGATTGCTTAAGGCTCCCTTCCTCCTCCTCTCTCCCAACACCTACCTTTCTTTCTCTACAATTCACAAGACGTGATCTTCACGTTCCAGTAACAAAGGTCACACACAGGTCTTCATAGCAAGCGAACTGATACGGACTTCAGTGATGTGCACCCACAACAGCCTTTTGAGCAATGAGCCTGTTTCTCATGAAAAATTTCAGCCAGTGAGGAAGGCAGGGCTGCTGGATCTATGCTCACATAGTCATGCTGCTGCCGCTGCAAACGCTAAAGCCGAGGCCATGGAAGGATTACGAACATGCAGTCTCACCCAAAGGAAGTTAAACTGCGATTGGCACCAATGCAGTAAGTCTTTACTAGGGCCTCTGAACCCTAGTAAAGTGTAATAAYGCAGAAGATTGAAAGAACTCTGGAAGAGTTACTCAGAAATCCTACAAGACTGATACAATTTCCATCAGGTGTCATGAACTGACCTGCAGGACTCAATGGCCACATCAAGTCATTGACACTGGACAAAAACTGAGATGTTGCAGTGGCTAGTGTCATTCAAAGTAGCTGTAATTTTTATTAAGTTCAGGAAACCATAGAAAAACTGTAGGCTTCTGCAAAACTGCTCATGACTTAAGAATATTCTGCATCTCTATTATATATTGACTGATAATATATGTATGCTTGTGTGTGTGAAATGTTTCAGAGAGACTTTACAGAAAGTTGCCTAGTATTGTTTGTTCAACAAAAGGCTCAACTTTCTGCAGAAAACAGAAATTATTCATTAAAACGCTTCTGAAGTGGAAAACTTCATTGCTGATAGAAAATTTTCTAAGATGACTGCTCTGTCTCTCTCAAGCATAAATACCCATATGTCCATACATCAACATACTAGACCTGTTTCTCAGGTGAGGGTTACCTGGCTGCTTTACATGTGCTCTCCACTTCCTTTCCCCAGTCAGCAGTCACGTTCATGTAGTTGCACAATGGACTGCACCAGAGTGCTCCCCAATTTGAACTTGCTTTCCCCCAAAACAGGTAAGTTTTCAGCTGAACTGCTCCTCAGCCAGTTCTCATGAACGCCACTGCCGGCACCTGATAMGCAGTGGGAACATGGAGCGAAGGGCGAGAGACATGTAGAGCTGTCTGTCTCGCTTCACCAAAGCCTCATGCTGGACATAAGTGACTGGAATAACCTTGGCCTTAGGGTACTCTTTGCCCCAGTACTTGAAGTATTAAACACAACTGATTTCTACCACTAGCTTTATTTAGAAACCACACTGCTCACTGCTGAAAGAGGAACCTCATCATCATGCCCACACTGAGTTGTGTTCTGTGGTATCATTTAAAGACAAAATGTACAAACCAGCAGCTCAGCTGTATGTCAAATGACAAAACTGGGTTCCTGAAATCCTTTTTTTTTTTTTTTAAATAGGCAGTAGGCATCCGCAGAGCCTCCCTGAGTGCACTGAAATGTGTACAAGCGCCTCACCAGCCAGGGCCAGTTTCTGTTCTTGCCTTCCTTCCACAAGCAGTCTCACTGGTGTCAGTGGAATTACTTGTTCAACTGCAGAGAACACACTTTGATAACAAATGTGTCCTTCAGTGTCAAAAAAACCCCAAACTAAAATGCACAACCTGAAGGGCTGGTAGGAAATACTCTCTCTCCTTACAAGGCTCTGGCACACRGCAGAAACACAGAGAGCTGACATGAAGATGTCTGCCCATGATTTGAGAAGCATTTTCTGAGGCTTACATTATCCTGATTCCTGTGTGGATCAGKATCGTTCCTGACTGAGGTTCCAGTTCAGGAGCCCCTGATATGTTTCAGGTTCTTTCCTATTCAGGACAGCAAATTCACCACATGGTTAAACAAACACGTGCACAGAGGCAAAGGACTGACTGGATATAGCAAAAGAGTTACTACATCCTCTCATCTTTAAGAAATGACCTTGATCAAGGTCAAAAATATTGGAAACGCAGAGAAAAAATGCACTGCCAATGCCCCTGTGGTGCCAGTTCTGTGAATAAAGGACTCCAGTGTTCACTGCTGTCATTTTTGTAGCTGTTATGAATGCAGAAAACCCCAACTTAAAAATAAAAAGCCCAAAGATGCCATAACAAGCCTCAAGTCTCCAAACAGTTCCAACAACTAAATACTACCCTAACTTTAATGGCTGTAATTGGCTACTGGTTATTTAAAATTAATCTTTAAGCACTGCTTTAACAAAAATGGCTTTTCCTGTGAAAATCAAGAACCCCAAGTCAAACACTTTTTAAGAGATCTTGCCACCCTCCACTGCAGTGCTGAAAAAAATGCATTAGCAGAGATATAGGTTGGCTTCCTCCCCCTTTTCTGCTCATTACCATCAGTTTTGAGAACTGATTAGCTGTGGTTGTTATTCATTAGTCGCATCTCTAAAATCTGAATTATAAACACCTCTGTGAGGTCTTATTCTAATCAACCTATTTTGAGTCTTGCAATTAATACTAACACCAGGAAAATAATTGAACAGTGTAYATTTAAAGACCACCCCCTCTTCCCACAAAAATCCAGGCTTAGATTTGCATGAAAAGGAAGACTAAAATAAGATCTACAAACTCTGCCATCCCCACTATACATCCTTCTCCCATGCACACTGCAGTCAGTTCAGGTGGTTAATACAGGCGACATAATGGGTACACGGTAAATACGAAGCAGCCATCAATGATTTTCCTGATGGGGTCAGATGCTACACAGCTGATAGATCTCGGGAGGGCAAGAACATGCAGGCATGACAGATTAAGTGACTGCCATTGGCTGTGTGTGCTTGCTCTGAATACTCAGCTATGGACAATAATCAATTACTTGGGGCTGCTAATGATACTGATCAAATGCACTTAGCACTCGGCAGCTTGAGGGCTACCATCCTGACACTTGGAAAATACACAAGCTACCCACGGGCAAGATGAAATAAGAGGCTGGTACCAGCAAAATCTTCAAAGTCAACAAGAAAAACAGCTTGTTCCTTCTTTGCCCCCCCACCTGAAATTACAAAAAAATATTTGCTTAGGCGTAAGCACAATCTTTCCCGTAAGACAATACAATTTAGAGATGCTATGGCCATCTGTGAAAGGTTGGGGCCAGCAGTTCACATGGAGGGACCCCACCACCGCTTGAAGAATGACTTGTTACAGGAAATGAAAAGTGTATTAGCACCATACATATTGGCTTCCAGAGGTCTGTGTAACAGGCCGCCTGGCTCTTGACATTACTTCCCAGGCTTGACCACCCTGATTCAGGGTGATTTGGCTTCCTCATCATTATCATCAGCTCAAGATGCTGATCTCTTTCCAGCTTTTACAACCAGGGAAAGTAAAAAAATTTGCCACTGGTTTCAGAGAGTGCAAGATCAGGGCAAACATTTCTTAAGTTTGTCTCAGGCATCCTAAACCACAACTCCCTCTTTTAAGAGTTGGGACGGGTGTGGTGGTTTGGGTTTTGTGTGGGGTTTTTTGTTTGTTTGTTTGTTTTAAATAACTAAGGCCTTGTTCATGCACAAAAAATTCTACTGCTTTAACTGTACAGGTTATTTATTCCCTATTCCTATACAGAAAAAGGATTCATTGCACAGTGATATAAGGCAGTGTTATACATAACTGAGATTATACCCTTCATTTTAGGGGATATACCCTTCCTTTAAGGGGTTAAAAAAAAGTATTATGCTAACTGACAGAGGAAATCACTTCTCTAATTGGTAAGAAAAAAGGTAAGTTAGACCAGACCTAATGTCCTGACTGGTTCTTTGCTCTCAGCTCCCAGAACTGGGATTCTGGGCATCTGAAACCAACTTTTCATGCCTTGGGAATCACCCTTCCTTCTGCTGTACGGCAGACAGTCCCATAGCAACACTTTGACTGACCACAGGGATCAGTCGGCAAGATGGAACATACTCAAAAATGTCTTTACAAGTACACTGCATTTAATCACCACAAGAAAAATAAATTTTGAAGAAATTACCAAACAGAACTGTCTGAGGAGAATTTGTAACAGTTAGTCCTGCAGATAACTGTATGTTCCCTGGCAGCCCTTTCTCTGAATGCAGGAAATTAACTGCAGAAAATGTCTTACTTTTCAAATAATAATAAATCAGCAAATGAACATACTGCAGATCTGTACCATATCAAGTTGTTTTTGCAAACTGTGCTAAGATTACTGCTCATCTGTTCTGATGAGGGGTTACCTCATCAGCAAGCATCAGCCGAGGACATGAGGCAATGTATACCATACCTGCTTGAACAGCAGGGGGGAGTTTCAACAGGCAGAATGCAGTAACTATTTGGATTTTTAGCTAAAATTTGCTCATTGTGTAGAATGAAAAGAAGAATCCTCACCACAATGCACAGTGAGGATTCATTAAACTGTTAAGAAAGAAGCTTGTACCGAGAGCCCTGCTTAGTTAGTAATTATTCATTACTGAAAGAGCTAGCTCTAAGTATGCCAGCAATGATGGTTAATCCCTTCTTTCCCTCATTTGTTCCTGCAGAACAGGAATTTGTGCCACAGAAATCCTTCACAACTGCTGGCTTTCAAAAATCTCAGTTCTAGGGCTCAAGATACCCCAGGACAACAGCTTCTCATATCTCCAGACGTACCAGCCTTCCAGTAAAGGCTGACTGAGGCTGACAAGTTCATCACATAAAGCAAGGCTGCTGAGGGCAAATACAACTTGGTCTGCACAAAATGACCTTGTGCAGCATCAGGTCCAACACAGGTGCCTACAACTCAAACTGTTACGTCCTCCTTCCCCATTACTGCCTACAAGAATGACAGCAAACTGGGTTCGTTAAGCCCTAAAAACGGCAGGCAAAGGGGAGGTTTTCTTGCCGTCTTCAACAAATGGGAGGATGTAGCCAGTCTCTTGGTGGACCCCATAGCGGTAGACAGAGGGGCAAGACACGAAGTTCAACCAGGAAAAAGATTTTCAATGTGAGTAGAGTCAAACACTGGAGGAGGCTGCCCAGAGAAACTGTGGGTTCTCCATCCTTGGAGATATTCAAAGCCCAACTGAACATGGTCCTCAGCGACCTGATACAGCTGACCCTGCTTTGAGCAGGGGTTGGGCTGGATGACCTCCAGAGCTTCAACTACATAATCCTTATTCCGCAATGCCAGTTTTAGAAGAAGGACCTACATAGCTCTGGGGATTTCTTCTCCCCTCCTGCTGTTTAGCCCTAGAATACAACAGAATAGAAGAGCACTGGAAGGTGAGAATGGAGAAACAAGCACTCTCATTATTAATATTCAATTAATTATTTCAGTTGTGAATACTGAAGGCACAAGGGTATCTTTTTTTCTGCTATATCTCTGCTGCCCAGGTGTGGATACCTTCAGCCGCTACAGTGGATCCTGATATGTGGCTAGGGCTTACAAGCACTTTCACAACAAGCACCAGCTTGTTGCCAGCTTGAAGGATGTTAGTCAGGTGCTTTTTACTAGCCTGGAATGCACTCCAACATATGCTGTCACACACACACATTCAAGAAAAAAAAAAAAAAAAAAAACAACCACCCTCTGCTCAATTAAGTACATTAAAAGGCAGAAAACAGGGAAGCGAATCCTATCCTCCTTGTGACCAGTCATTAAACCAATGAGGTTTGTATTCTGCAAGCTGGAATGATTTCCCAGCGAGCCTGTCAGCCACAAACTTCTGAGAACACACCAGAGAGGTTGCTACTTTAATGCAACTTGCTAATGCCATGCATTAAATTATTCTTGTTCTTACCGTCTGTTCCATCTAAGGGCTGCTTTGAGGCAATTACTAGTAACTTGTTATTGCATTCTGTTATACAATTCAACTCTCAAAAAAATGCAATAAACTAATTCTTTCCTGTAACACACTCAGTCTACTCATTCTCCTAGCTACTCCACATACCCAGCTAAAATACAATATCAGAAACATCAGCATTTTCTCCACAGTATTAGGCATCAGATACCTAAGATGCATACATAAGTGCTTGAAATGCCACAAATAGATTATCCTTGATAAATTGGTATTTTGAGCAAACATTTCAGAAATGAAATAATTCCTATCATTTAAGTCCTCCAGAATATTTAATTCACCATGTCATTCCAATTCTCCCTTCCCTCAGTCATCTGAATGCTCAAATGCTGCTCTCAGACATGTGCCTCTCTTACCTTTCTGCGGGACTAGAAAACTAGTTTTGCATAGTGAATCATTATTTATTTCCATGGATGTCTCTGGGTTCCTTTGACAGCTTTATCTTACTGATGAGGATAAACGTTCTTTCAAAAGCTACTCCCAGACTGCCCTCATTCTCAGATGTCAAAGGATGCGGTTGGCAGAATCTGTCAAAAATAACTCACATGGTCTGAGGGATTTGAAAATTACAATTGATAGTTTTGAAAATACAATTGATACACAGTAGCTCTGGGTAGGTCCACTTTACCACTAGCACCCAATCTCTTTTTGCCTTTTCATTTCTCCTGGTCGCCATGGGAATTATTCATTTGAAAAACAAATTAGAAAGAAGCAGTGATATGACTTCAGTATTTCTGAAAATGAGATTGCTTTTTTCTCTTCAGATTCTGCAGGTACTCATGTCTAGAAACTTTTTGAAGCATAAAGGAAACAAACTAAAGGAAGTTAATTTAAACTTAAACCAGAATCCTGTAATGGTTTGGGGCTTCTATAGTAACTGCTTTGGCTGGCATCCAAATCTGACTCTGGAAGCTAACGTTCATTTTTCAAAGCTAAATGCAGGACGTACTAGCTGAGAAGGATTAGCGGAGGCAACTAGATTGACCCCACAAGTGCCAACAGGTACAGCGTGCATCCCCTGAGCCAGTGAGGGCACATGCAGCAGGAGGGCGGCTCTTCTCCCCTTCCCTCCACCTACCCTGTGGAGAGAGAGTGATTGCCTTCAGGAGGCCCCATACCCAGACCAACCCTCTCCTCCCCATCAGCCGCTGCGCCAGTTAATTCACACATTCCCGCTGCCAGAGAAGTGGTGTCAGGAAGCTTTCAGAGCAGCGCCTTGGCTTCAGACTCGCCTTCTCTGGGCTCCCAATAGGACACAAGGGAGCGGGGGAGCTAACTGCTTCCAGACAATGATGATGGCATCATGTTTTAACTTCAAAAGGGCTCTTACAGAAAGGAAGATGGTTCTTCTCAACCCAGGCTACTACAAGCATCTGAGAGGAATAGCACAGCTTGATAGTGAGCTCCCTAGAAAGCAGTTCCTTCACTGATGCTCCAGACCTGAAGCATATTGACCTTCATAGTTTCGTGTCAGGCTCTCAACTGGGTGGCATGAGCTGATGGTGGTCGAGGAATGCAATGGTAGGCAGTGTACTGTACTTGGGTGCGCTGCCCAGGTGAGCACTGTCCAGTAAAAATGTAAGCCAATTTATTTAAAATTTTTACATCCATAAAAGGAGGATGGCACTTTGGGTCAGAGTTTATACAGATCAGTACGAGCTGTTTAGCTCTTACCAGCCACCAAACCCTGTGTGTATGCTCATGCACGCACACACACAATGCAGAGTAGCTAAGCCTTGCTACAACATTTTATCTTCACAAGTGAGAAGATCAAGTGGCTACAGCACTTGAGAATTATGCAGCGCCTCCTTTCCGGTGAAGATAAATACAATGCTCATATCAAACCTGAGCCATTGTGAACTGCATACTGACTGACAGCAGTACATTTAGCTTGTGTGTTCTCCCAAGACACTGTCTCAGCGACCTTTTTTTTAAAGGAATTAAACAAAATGATTCAAAATATCTTTTCTTAGGCTTTTTACAAGAACTGCAGATCAAAGATCCACTTAGCCTGGTATCCTTTCTTTGACAGTGCTCAGCAATGGGTGCTTAAAGACTGCAAGAAGCAAGGCAAATACAGAGGATGCCTTCCCCTTGTACACCCTACCCAGCTTCCCGCAATCAGCCAGTAGGCTCAGGCACCCTTGGGCCTGAAAAAGGCATCTAGACCATCATAGCTTGACATGGTCCTTCCTTCCAAGAATTTGCCCAACTTCTCTTTTGATCCAATTTAGACTTTCGCCCATTATTGCAGCCTACGGTAAAGTTTCACAGCTTCGTTACTTGCCCTGCTTCTCTCATTTGCACCAACTGCCTAGGATTCCTGCAGTTTCTACATTTGCCTTTTGCACCCATTTGCAATTTTAGCACAGCTGTCACACCTCTTCAGCTTACTTTTACCCAGGCTAAACAGGGCGCAGCTATTTGCAGTATTCCATCAATGGAAATCTTCAGGCAGCAGTATTTGCATCTCCAAGGCCCCCATCTTACATTTTGACTGTGATTTTACTATATATTTGTACAAAGAGTAAAAGTGTTCATGTGAACACTTGTGAGCTGCTGCTTGCAATGTGCCTGCAGTTTTGGCATAACTGGGTGGTACCACCGAACTGAAGATGAAAACTTCCTACATTTAAAATTTACAGCCTTTGCTGAGGTTTGTCTCAAATGGAGTAGTATGCTACCTGCAGTGAATATGCTACCTGCCAGAATACACAGCCTCCTCTCATACCCAACAAGCAGAAACACCAAAGCAATCAAAAACCTAAATTAAGAGGCTATGTCTCTTCTTACATGCCCAGGAGCACTCTGAAGCGTGTTTTAGATAAGGCCAGCATTCCTGAACCACTCATTGCCCTGCTCAGGCTGGTCTCTAGCTGCTCCAAGACTCAGGAGCCCCACAGCAGCTAAGGCACACACTAGGGCAGTCCTGTGCTGCCTGAATCTGTGCAGGTGGACAAAATGGCCAGTTYATCAAGCAATGTCTGCCTGGGTTATTATTAAGATGGGACTGGCCAGGATCCAAGCCAGTTCCAGGCTTGGTTCCTCTGAAGTGTTGCCCAAGTCACAGGTCTGACTGGATGCTTCGTCCACCTCACTGCAGTAGGTCTAGCTAAGAGAGTGTAGACAGCACACATATATGCCTGTCTGCATTTCCCAAGGAATCTGTTAGAGAGATACTAAACTATCCTTGCAAATGAGCAATCACTGTTTGCTACTGGTGATACCTTGAGACCTTTGTCTGCAGCAGGTTACTTGCCATGGCTGCAACCTAAGAGGTATTTTTCAAGAGGCCGTTTTGGGATGCAGCCAGATCTTTACAAGGTCCTGTAATTTCAATAATGAAATTAAAACCAGAATTTAGCACTTGTGGGACTGAAGGAAATGAAACATGTGGCTAAGTAATGCCTGCTCACATTTTTTTTCTTTATGACATCTCTCAATCTGCTAAATAAAAATCACACAATTCTTCACGACCAAGAATGCAAATCATAAAACCAGCTTCTTGATAAGGCAGCAAGCATAAGGCTGGGAGGCTTAAAGGGATATGGCTAAAAAGAAAATATGACTTGTTCTAGAAAAATGATCTGAATGGACTGCTCTCATCCTTGGATCTAGTTTCTGCTGTGCTTAGTGGATCTGGACTGGTGTATTTAAACAAGCTAGAATCCACAGAAAAAATTTTAACAAAACCAGTAAAAATTAAAAAGCTGCTTAATTATTAGACAGAGAGACTATTTGGGTCCCAGACAGGACTAGGATCCTTTTGAGAGATCTGGGAATACACACTGGTTAGGACCTCACTTCCACTGAAAAAAAAAGAGGGAAGGTGGCCCCTCCTGCCTTACATGCTTCTGAAAAATCTTCCCTTGAACTACATATAAATACATTCAGTGGAGACCACATCTTTAAAAGACAGCTTTTCATGCATGGGGTTTATATGGAGTGCAGATATGCCAATTCAGTTGCATGCACAGCCAAAGCCCTGAAAACCGAAGCTCATAGGAAATCAGAACATATCTGGCCCCAACTCAGGTTTGCCATCAACCATAGTCCAAACATTAATGCAGAGTCAAAATTACTTCTTAATTCCTAAATTCCAACTAATACAAATTTTAACTACCAATTCATAAACCCTTGTGTCCCTCCAATGAAAAGGAGTGAGGAATGAAAACCAAATCTGCAGCAGATCCTTATGTAGAAAAAACTGGAAACGGCTACTGTACAAACACAAATTATATTACTAATGTGATCTGGCAGTTTTACTTTGAGTCCCATAGCTGCAGCTTAATCATATCTTTGACACAGCTAAATTGCTAGGATACAATGGGACCTGTAGCTAATAACATTGCTTCAAAAATAAACAAACTCCTGTTTTTCTAAAGTGATTATAAGGAACTCCCATATATTTTACATGAACTGCATCTGCTTAACCATCCTGTTCTGAGGCAATATCACAAGTAACTGGCCCATTTTGTGTCATTATGGTGAGAAGGGATCAGACAGTATTTTGCAATAGGCATTCTCGCTGCTGCTCTCAAATGCTCTCTCTTGGTTTACACTGACATTTAACACAGCAGCGACGGAGAGTGGGAAGATTTTGTTCTTATTCTTAACAAGAGAAAACAAGATAGCGTAGATAGCAAAATCACAATTGATAGCGAGGACACAGGGAAGGTAAAAAGAAGTAGGTTTAACCACTGTGCCTAGCTTCCAAACTGATGTGATGCCACTGAAACTTTCAAGCTCAAACTTCATCACTCAGTCCTGGAAAACACTGCATCCAAGCATGGCCAGGCTCAGCAAGGTACCAGCTGGCTGACATCCCCTCTGGCACCACCAGATCTGCAAACTACCCCTTGTTTGAGGGCTCCCTAACCTTTTTCAGTTAAAACCACTTGTGCTTAGTAAATACCAAACACTTAACTCAGTTAACTGAAGCCAGCTGATTTTTGACTGAAGTGGATAAAGGAGCACTCACATGAGCATGGATTGGCAGGGGCACTCATCTCCTGCAAGGGTTAATGAGAGCTGTGGGTTAAACTCTTTATAAGTCATTACAATTCTCTGAAGATCCTGCCCCTACCTTGAGCTTGCATATGCTCGTTCTGAACGTGGTTCAGAATTTCTTGCATTTGTAAAGGCTGGAATGAAAGTCATTCTGCTATCACATGGATTGGAAAATGTTTGGGAACGGGCTATTTTGGATAAAGATGACATGAACCATAAGCCAACCCTCTTCCTCTTTACCATTCCCAAATTTATGCTAGAGACATCCAGAATTGTGTGTATGAAATATCAGATAGTATAAAAACAGCCTGTTTGGTCCATCTCACTGTACCGCACACCCGTGGCATAAGACAAGAGTGTTCTGAGTGTTTGGCTGTTTCTTCTGGAAATTTAAGCAGTTCCTTTTCAGGCCTTTGCTGATACTTCACTCCTAAAACAATCTTGCCTCCACCACTAAGGCTATGCAACAAAACTGAAGTTGCAAGCGCTATTTTAACCATTTTCTAGATGGGTACAGTGAAGTCTGACTTCATCTTATTCACTTCTGGGTGGCACACAGATAAAAGGACCTTTTCTAACTCCCCACCCTGCAAAATCATGCTAGACGCTGAGGATGAACTCCTGGCACTAATGACGTCAAACCAGTCCCACAACTAACTTAGGTGGGATCAGGGTTTTCCCTTGAGTTTGATCAGTTTCTTTCTTTCCTTCTTAAATTATGACCTGTACTAAAAGACGTACTATGTCAAACTGGTATTTCGGTTGCATCTATTATAGCAGCAATTCTTCTTAATTTCAGGTGATACTTCTTTTCTATTTGTGACTTTTTAATGAAAAATACTTTTTCTTTATTAAAGGGAGTCAATCTGATCCAATCAAGGTCAGTGTAAACCTGGAACCTCCTCCACATTTTTAGTGCCTATTCAGACAGGCATCAGACTTCACGTGTGCATCAAAAAGAGCTCATTTCAATGCATTTCAGACAACACAGGTACTTCACAATGGGTTTATGGTTGTGTTCTTTTCTTTATTAACCATAGCACATAAAGTAAGAGCACAAAGGCAGTTCTCAAAGACAGAAATCCCAGAATGCTTTGGGAAAAATATCTAAACAACTATTCTGCTGTTCTCTAATGTGTTACTAAAGACACCATCATCCCTCATCCCTCCAGAAGTGTTCTTAATTAAATAAGAATCTATTAAAAAACACAGTGCCCCTCAGCGTAAACTCCCACCCCCACCCTTCTCCTTCAATTTTAAAAGTGATCTATCTTGCCTTCTCCCTGCCTAGGAGCTCATTAGAAACAGCCCCTTCTGCACATATGCATCACCTAACACAGATTTGGAGGGAGACAGACAGAAGAAAGGGAGAGAAAGAAATAAGAAAGTGAATGAAAATAGTAGGCCTGCGAGACAAGAAAGCAACTGCCGACAAAGAACACCTGGTACTCACAAGGGAACAATGAAGGCTGAGACACGAATGCTGGTACCGTGGGATTAAAACAGAAGCTATTGCTTAACTTTGCAGCAGAGATGCAGTGTTGCTCTAACTAAATTCAATTATCAACAATAACCAAGGCCAGTCAGACAGATCTATCACATCACTTTCTCTGGGTGGCAAAAGGTTGCCATTAAACATGCCTTAAACTTCAAACGGAAGTGCCAAGCACAGGCAGCGTTCCTGCCTCATGCCACTACCTGCCGATTGCTAGGTAAAGCCCAAAGGATCATTCCCTGCCGCCCTCTTTTCTCAGCACCCACTTCCAAACATTGCCCAGCTCACCTGTTGTCTGAAAAGTCCAAACTGGTCAAACCAAAAAAGAACAATGACCAGATCCCTCTCTGAGAGCTAGAGAGGTGACAAAACCAGCAACCCAGGAGTGGCCGATTTTTCCATCCATTTTCTGTAACAGAGCTTTACTTGAGGAATTAACTCCTAACAGTTCATCTTAAAATCACTTTTCCGTCCTGCAAGAACTTTTCCCACCTTGACCCAGATACCCCAAGGAGCAGTACGGCATTTGTTGACAGCAAGCGACTCCAGACAAGAAGTTTCCTTTGAGCTTTACTCTATGGCAGGATAAATGATAAAGTAATGAGTATTTCCTCAACCTCCCTGACACCAGAAGGGATGAGGATGAGGGAACAGGCATCACAGGAGTCCTGCGGTAGAGACAAATTCAAAATGCAGTAAATCTGCCTGCCTTAATGCTAGGAGGGGCGGAATTCACACCTAACCTTCAGCCATTGCTTAAAATATCTGCAAAGAACAATTTGAAATCCAGGCTTAAGTGGGGCCTTTCACATAACTCCCCAGATACATCTGCCTAAAAGGTGGCTTTGCCCTCAAGATAGTCTCCGCTTGTCCTGCACTGATCTCTGAACATAAACCTGCACCTCCTGATACTTGAGCTGTAAAATGACACGAGCCACATGCCTTTATTGCATTTTTTTTAAATAAAAAGTTGTTTCTGCAATGGATTTTAAGTAAATTCATACAGCTGCCTGGCACAGCTGCCTGGCAGTCCCTTCAGTACTGTGGTGGGAAGATCCTTCTGTCTCTGTCCCTTGGAAAGCTGTGCTAGAAGGGACTAGGCGAGGGGATCCAAAATGAGGCTCACAACTAAGCATGACTGCAGGGTTATTTGTTTTGGAATGTTTTGCTAGGTTTCCTCCTCCACACATGATGGATCTGTCCTTCACCTAAACTACGATGGAATTCGCTCCAACCCCAATTTTAATTAAATGAATACCAGGCATCCCTCTCCAAGACTTTCCAGTGCTTTCAGAAGATGATGCAGTGTTTCATTCAGGGAGACTCCTAGGAATTTCTTTGCTCGTGTATGTAGAAACAAAGGGATGCAGCCTGACAAAATGTCTTACTGATGTGAAAAAAGAGTATCCAGAAAAGGTTTTGTCTTCCCCCCCCAAATAAATTAAGATCGGTTCACCTTGTCCTTTTTTCTGAAGTTGCAGAGTCACCCCCTTGCTGAAACTCCAAGGCATTTTCATCCGATGGCTTTTTTCCAGTACGCTCTCCTGTGAGAGTTTTGTTCTTTATGATTGCTAAGCTCACACTTGTGAGAGAAGACAGATAGCAAAAGCTGTAAACCAGACTGAGGTAACCGCAGTCACACTGAGTAGCAAGCTTGATTAGATTTTTAATAATGCCAACATATTAAGCAGAACTGTGACAAGAACAACAGACTCGAAGAAGCCAAGGAGGTAACTACAGTTTTAATAAATCCTTTGCTGATCTGGGAAGTGGGAGGGTGAGAGAGCACTGATCTCAGCATGTAAAACTGGGGCAGTAGCTTAGAAATTAGACCTGGCATGTTACTGCACTAGTGCTGGGAAACCACATGGAAAGACATGGCTTCATCTTCTAAAATTTAAGTAGTCAGCTCTTGGTTTCTAATGTCTCTTCCTGAAAAGTATTTCAAAAAATAATAGTAAAAAAAAAAAAAATTTACATCTTAGATAATTTTAGGAAGCAACCCCAAACTCTGCATTTAGATCTATAGGATCTAAGACTATGGAATACTCCAAGTTTTGCCACGCACACAGTTGTTTCAAAATGGAGGTTATACACCAGAAGCTTACTTTCAGTCTCTTAGCCTCTGCCAGGCTGCCCTCAGACCACGGCATTCCTGGCAGCTATCTGCTTACAAACCATCTTGGCAGGTGCTGTGCCCGAGTGCCCGGCTCAGCTGGGCATCTAAGGGAAGGGACCACCTTGTTTGTGCCGCAGTGGCACTCCAGGTGCCCTCCCTATTGCCTGTCCCTGACTTTATCTCCTCCCCATATGGACTCCCTGGCTTCCTGGCACTTGGACGTACCATCAAATAATACATTGCCTTGTGCTTTTGCTTGGTCTCTGACCATGCTTTCACCTGGATCTTGGGAACGGTGCACCTTTTGATTTCTGCAGTTCTTGATCTTGGCCCATGCTGACTGCTTGCTTTTTGTTCTGTTCTGGGCTCAAATGGATCTAAGTGAAGCAAACTTATTTGTGATTAACTAATGCAACCCTACACCAAGCAGCTACAAAGCAAGTCTCCTTGCAAAAGAAAAACTGCAAGATCAGAACACTTTTCTGTCAGTAAAGCAGAGTATTTTGTTTAGCCCTTAGAAATAAGGAAGCATGAGGAAAAGGAAAGAAAGAATGGCAGAAAGTATTAGGAGTATTAAAAGCAACTAATATGTACAACTTTGCCAATGCCCACTTCCAGGTCACAAGAAAAATACCATTTTATATTATCAGCAGCTTAAAATGAAGGAGACACCGTTTCCAATGATGACTCTTACCACTATCTTCAACTGGAAGAAAAAAAAAAAAGAAAAAAGAAAAAAAGGTCTTCAAAGACAAGTTTTGCCCTTTAACATGCAGACCTGTTACGGCATTGATGGAATTTTGAGCTGAACACCACTTGGGTATGAATTGCATCAGGACCTTCAGGTCTCAATGGATGCTCCAAGTACCAGAGTCTGAGTAAGAGATGTTGTTCATACCGTCTTTCATGCATATAAACCTTGCCTTTCATATGAAGAAAGGCATGTAACAGTTATTTGAGTAATTGCAATCCAATTACTGCCCCAGGACAGAACTGCTCCTTCTCAGAAATACATCTGGGTATTTGCATATATTTCAGAATGAAGATAACAGAAAGCATCTTGTCCAGGTACAGAACAATCCTGCTTCTAGCCTACCTGGTTTGTTAATGAACATAAGCAGTGACATCCTCCCCAGATATCCAAGGGGTGCACTGTGGTTACTGCTTGGAGTTCCAGGAAAGGAAAATGCAATGGCAGTGCAGGGGCTACATGTACCCAGCCTCCCACTCAAAGCAAAGGAAGAACACTTAGGCACTGTCTGGGTGTGCGCTAAGTTGAATATTAATGTGCATGATAGTTACTGGAACCTTTACTATTTAAATTACTTGTTTTTATGTTATAGTGAAGGCCAACTGACAGAAATAAAACATTGCTTCTCTTGGTACTCTCTACTTAAATTGCAGCAGTAAATATTTTTAAGAGTAGTGTTGTCAAATCTCAAGTACAGGTTCATCCCTCCAGATTGTACATCATGCTAGCTTGTTATCTACCATTTCATTATGAGCTTCCATAAATAAACTGGGAGCTACCTCTCTCCTGGGCTGGCTATTTCCAGAATTTGTTTCAGTAAAAATTCCTGCCCTTCTAATCTTCCCACACAAGAAACAACTTCTTTATTTCTGCTGAAAGCAAACTAACTCTATATACCTGCCCTACCTGCCTGTGAGGATCTGTTCAGCAGATATAGAGATCCAACTTTCTTGCATTTCACAACTTTGAACAACACGTAAAAGATTGTTTCTCACATACTCAGAGAAATGGGAATCTTTCGTAACCCGCCTTTCAAATAAACTCCTATTGCCTTTCTCCAAAAGAGAAATAAAAGTAATGATAGATTGAAAACGCAAATTTCTAATTTCTTAATCAAAAGAGAATGAAACCAAACTGATTTCCAACCACGCCTGAGAAAGGACGAAAGAGCAATAACTGAAAAACATGCTTTCCCTGATGTGCTAAGGCTGTGACTACCTAAGACGATTTCCCTTTCAAAACTCTCCATTCCTGTGAGTCACAAATGTCTTGGATAGTGGTTTGCTGACAGTCCCCTACATGCTGGTTGTCTCAAAAATGCACACAGCTTGCCCAGTGAAGTGCTAAACCTCAGCATTTTGCAACCCCCAAGTTCATCTAGCAATTGCATTTGCTACAAAAAAAGCTGCTCTTTGCTGAAACACATTTATAATCATTTCAGCTATTTCTGAGAGTATATACATGAACAGAATACCCTGGCATATACAGTAACTAAAAGCGAGGGACAGCTCTATTTTGTGGTTGTTACATGTGCTGCTGACAAAGGAGATGCTGTTTGGTAACTAAATATATAAAAGATTGATATTGGCCTTTATTTCTGTTTCCTGATTTAACTTTTGTTTCAGAACATTACTGCTTTGGCTTACACACTTTGTCTTCCAGTAAATCACAGCATGCACTTACAAACACAGAGGGAGTCTCCAGCTTTTCCCAGGCACTAAAATGGTGATTAGAAAATCGTCCTATATGATAAACTGCAGGTCTGAACCTGACGAGTGACACACAGGCTGTAGAAAGAAGGCAGCGGAGGGTGAGAAAGGGAACTGTTGCATAGAGTGCAGATAGATTTATTGTCTGTTTAGTCACTTTTTGTGGTTTGCACTGGCAGAAGAGACTGTAACTGAAATTATTATAGGTTTTGAGTATGCAGGACTCCGTAAACGTGCAAATGTCCGAGCAGTGACACAAACTCAAAATTGCATTGCAGGGACTGACTGGTTTGTGAAGTTTTCCATTAGATGTTGCCTGCTCACGGCACAAGGGTACAGAACTGCACAGATGCTAACCTGGCAGTGCTGCAGAACCGTTCAGCCCTGTACACCTCTGCTTCAGCGACAGAGGACAAAAATAAATGCAAGTTTTACAACTTGCAAACCCAGCTCCTCATTCTTTTCCTCCAAACCTCTTCCTACACCTTTAGATCTTTCTAAGATGTTTACTTATCTCCCCCACCCCCAAGACCTTGCCTGCAGCATAGCAGTGTATGAATTTGCCTGGCAACCTGACATAAATATCCAACCAACCAGCAAATAAAGCCTGGCACGCTCTTAGCTACAATGTTTCTGTGCACAGCCTTACAACAAATCAGGGCTGTCCACCAGACAAGAAATTAACTCATTTTCTTTAGCTCAATTTATAATCTAAAGTTGGAGGGGAGAGGTGGACATTTCCCTGCCTTTATTTTACTTCGCTGTATGCAATGTTCAGAGCTCTGCTATAGACATCTCTCTCCATCTTTGTTCAGAAAATACAAAGCACTGTATCTTCTCTACTCATTTTTAAACTGGTTAGATAAATAACTCTACCAGGATGAGGTGAGATAAAGTGCAAGGAAAGGCGGGGTGTGAATGAGTGGAGATGCACTGGAAACATACAGAAATTGAACTATGTTTGAGTGACCCAGTCTGGGATCCTGCGGGTGACCAGCACCCCAGCTCTCTTCACCGAAACCCACCGCAAGACCCGAGCAGTGCCCAGTGCTGAGGGCACCCCCCARGGGATGGGGCAGAGCTCTGGCGCTGGACGGGATCATTTCAGATGCAGCACATCACCAAAGGGATTGGTGTGGGGCAGGAACCTGTGCAAAACATCACGGACAAGCTTCTTCAAGATTTTGACTAGCGCCAGTCTTCACGGAGCCCTCAGCTGCCCCGGGGGAGAGAGGRCTACCTGCCCTGAGCGGCTCCTTGCGTCTGAGCTAGTAGCCGGTGGCCTTTCACAGCAGTTCCAGCAGATAACGGGAGCTACACCCCGCGCAGAGAGCAGTGCTGCATCCAAGCGCTGCCAGCTTTGTCCATCCATTCTCTGGGGACATGCGATACACAATGAGCATTTCAGAGGTCAGCATGTCCTCTGGACTTCAAACCAGCAAACTCAAGATAAGTACATGGCAAGAAATGCCCATCTCATTTCTTTCAACTTATAAACGTGGAAAAAATAAATGAGACCTGTATTCTATATCAACTATGAGCAGAGTCGAAGGGAAGGTAAGACAGGGTGACATTAATAGTTTCATTGTAATTAAACTGTTACATTCCATCCTGCCCCAAAAAACAGATTACTTGAGACTGGAAAACAAAACCCAGGACCAAATCAGGTCAGAAACAAGGTTTCACTCCATCCTTATTTGCCACTGCGCCTGCACCAGCTTGCACAAAGGTCTGAGTCACTGTTGAGCACACGGGAGTCCATCCCGCTGSTGCTGCCCTTTATACGTGCGATAAAGAACCCAAGTAAGAGATCCCCTGTAAAAGAAGTAGACAAGGAAGGCTGACGTGAAGTGCCATGCTTTGACACATCATAGAAGTCTTTTTTACCCTTTGTTTAAGAYAAAGTATTGCTAATACAAGTAATTTTCAATAATAATGCAGTGCGATAATACTAGGACCTGGTTTGTGTGGGATGGAGGTAAATTTAAATGACATGCCTCGTAAAAAAGAACAAATGGAGATTAGCAGCCAACAGGCTGTTCCAGGTGTACTGTTCTGCATAGTGGCATGGCTGGCGTGAGAAATGAACAGAAAGCCTTAACCCCTAACGTGCTCTTGTTTCCCCAATCCGCTTGCCAACTAAATGGTTAGCAAGAATGCACATCAAGACAGTAAGGTCACGAGAGAGGAGGACAACTCAAAAGTAAAAATATTTCTTACAACTGAGACCAGTGCAGATACTGCAGACTTGAAAATCCAAAGGACAAAGGTAGCTTTGCCTTTCCCTCACTACTTAGCTTCCACTTGCAGGGTCAGGCCCTTCCATTTGTGGCTGGTACCACATAACACTTTTGTCTGGCTGGCTGCACCTGGTCATTGCTACGGCATACACTGCAGTAGGTTTAGCACACACAAACCTTTCCAGCCCTCGGGGTTTGCCCACATACTCAGCTGGTATCAAGACAAATACTGCATCCTTTGGATTCTCGCTCTGAGCTGATGTCCCTGGCTGCGTGGCACACACAGCTGCTGGCTCTGCCGCCGCAAGCAGGGCCCAGGCTTCGCAGGCAAGGAGCGAGACGTTTCTCTTTCCCTTTCAAAGTCCCTGGATTACTTGACATGGCTTGCTGGCTTACGCAGAGGACAGGAGACAGAACTAAGCCYACTAAGATATCACCAGTATCACTCTCCATCCTCCCCAGAGCAAAGGGCAATGGGAAGCAAAGGCTTTCTTCTCTTGGGCTTCCACCTGGCTAAAAGCTTGGTCTGTCAYGTGCACAGAGCATCACTTCCTTCCTTGATTTTTTTAAATTTATTTTTCCATGTCAGTACAACTTCCCAGAGCAAAATTCTCTCAATTCTGATTACTTCTCAAACTAACTGACAGTAGACTCCTTGGGTAAGTCTCTCTTTGCCTAACTGAAAAAATGAGAGTGAGCTTGTTGGCCACATCAAATGCCTTCATGCTTTGTCTTTCCCCACAGGAAACAATGGGAGCAGAGTCAGGCTTCAGAAGAATTGGTGAAGCTTCAACAAAGTAGAGGTAAGCAAAAGCAGAAACTCATCCACCACCCCCATGTCTAGAGGCAGAGGAATGTAAACAGACAACAACTTTTATGGTAAGCCATCTTTCTCTGTCCTCAAAAGCTTCATTTTATACAGTACGGTGTTGTATACAATATGACTTCTACTACTTGAGAAGGCACATGCTGAATATTTGGGAACAATCAGTCAGCGTACCAACTGACATTTGAATTCTTATTTTCATAACCAAAGGAATATAAACTTTCTTTCCCGTTTTTATTTTACTTTCTAAAACAAAAGCTTACATTGAGAGAGATCCTGGAATGCTTGGAAGAGGCTGGTGACACAGAACAGTCCCGAGGTACAAAAAGGGGGTAGCTTTATTTATTCTTCTAAGCAAAAGAGAGGAAAAGCTAATCCAAACAAACCATATGCATTCTGCCTTGTTGGTCAGGTATGGAGAAATCATGTCAAACACCCGAATTATACAGCATGTCTTCTGAAACCTGAAACACGAGCTAGTTTGTCTGAATATGCTCATTTTACAGCTTCACTGGATAAACTAAAGAAATTAATGCTTCAGGCAGTTGCCCAACAATGATAATTGCCAAGACCCCCATATAATTAAAATCATGTTGTGAAACTGGATAAAAGAAAGCCCTACTTTGATCAGACCCCACATAAATGTAATGCTCACAATCAGCCTGCAGTCACGCACTATGCCCAAGCTCAGGGCTTTTCTTTATCACTCCCCGTTCCTCTGAACCAAGGCGCAACTACACTGTCCTGAGCACGGGCACCATAGTACAAACAAGATGTAACATCGCAGCTGAGGATCTGAATGGGAACACACAACACAGATGATAAAATGAGTGAAACCAACAAGTTTTAATCCAGACCTCTATGCAGCTATTTCAAAATGTGCTTTAAAATATTCAAATGAAATTAAAATGTTCATTAACACCATGACAAAGAGAAGCACATGAATTTCATTCTGCTAATTGCGGTAACCCTCTCACCCTACAGTCAAAGTTTCTTACTCCAAATACCTCAGACACACATTGTTGTTCAAGCTATTGACAGTTCGTATTACRGCAGGTACTACTATTATCTCAGTTACTACTGCAAGGATATATATCTATATTTTTAATGTATATGCTTGATCTTTTTCCCCAGAGATAAACAGAAGAAGTGGCACATTTAAAGCATATGTGTGAAACACAACATTTTTGAAGTGGCAACAGTGACAGTAGCAGCAGCATTGGCAGCAGGTTAGCATTTGGCTAATTGAGCCATTCAGGTTAATGAGCTCCACAATTGTGAGGATCCACTGGAAAAAAATCATTTCTTTAACATCATAAGCATTGAGAGCTTGCTCATCCAGGTTTCCAGAAGAATCCTATTTGTATCAAAGAGGAATGAGAAGGACACAAATCAGGGACTGAAAAGAGCCCCTCCCACACCCCCACATACCCCCCAAGAAAGCAGGACTCTCCCAGACACCACCTCTTTGAGATGCCAAACTGGAACGCTGAAACAAGACCCTTACTGATAGCAAATTGTGCAGACTCTCCAGCTCCTTCCTTCCAGTGGAATAATTAACAATGCTGGCAAGTACATTATCATAAACTTCAGCATTAACACCCCCACTGCAAAGAACAAAGGCGGTTCACATCCCTCCCTGAGCTCCTGCTGCAGACTGGGTGCCGATTCTGACAAGTTGCTCTGCGCCAATTTAGATTCCGTTCACATTTGGAAGATTATGCTCGTAACCGCGAGCTAGAGAACACTTTTTAAATGATGCCGGAAAGCACAGAAAACAGGTCTCCGAAAGCCTGCAAGCCAGCCCAGATCACCTCCTGATTACACTGGTGATTTAGCTGTATTTATGCAGAACTCAAACAAATCCTGTATAACAAGCACGCATAGCATCCTTTATCTCAAAGGATCCTGAAGTGCTGCTAGACTGAGGCTGGATCTTCCACACTTATTACCAGGCACCCTCTCCCTTGATAGGCCTACAAGTTGGAAGAAGCCAGATACCTGCAAAAGTGGGTCCTTCCTCCTTCACTTACATGAAGAATTTTTTACYACCTCTGATACATAGTCAGCAGCTGACAACATACAGCAACATTTCAGCACTGGGCAAAACTTAAGTCCTGGTAAAAGTGAGGTGGCTGATACCCACTCTGCACTAGATAGAGGCGATTGGGAGGACTAGTTACGTGCAGCCTGTGTTAGCTGACCAACTGGAGCCTGCTCATCACTTCATTTGTTAGTAAAGTCTACAACTTGAAAATCTAGTGAGGATCTGAGTTCTTTTGGAGGCTTATTTCAACACATAAGCAACAAGGGCACTCTCCTACTCATGTCTGGTGGCTATCCAGCTTTCATTTGGATACAACATCATCAATACAATCCATCTCCAGGCCATTTTGAGATTAATGAAACACACTCAGCAAGATGTGTCCTACACTACTGTCAAGACTGCAAATGATGTGAGGTGTTGCAGCTCAGAAAGGATACGCAAGCGGAGCCTCTGGTATTTCTGATCTATGGTCCTGAAAGCAGACCTCAGGTTACTACACTTTTTTAAATTTATGAACTCCAACTGGTCTGAGAGCCACCCTAACACAAGCATCATACTTTTGCTTGCATCAAACTTCTACCCTATGAAGATGGAAGTTTACAACAGAGGAATAATTTCTGCAAGGGGCCTTGCGGATGGGACTCTTGTTTTTTCTCTCGCTGATCTGCCCCATAGCCAGGACAAAGTCTCTGGTTGTGGGGTTGGCACTTAGTTTCTTTTGGGATAGTTAGGCATGGAAGGGGGAACAGCTGCTTTGTATTTTTAATGGATTCTACTGAGCAAGACTGGATTTCTAATGGAAAGCCAAGAAACGTACAGCACCAGAGAGGTATGTTTTTCAATGTGCTGAAACAAGTAACAAAAAAAACCCCAATCCAAGGTGCTTCACTACAGATACTTATAGTTCCTGTGGTTGTTAATTTATTCTGCAAAGTTCTCTTTCAAACAGCTGTCACAAACTCTGCAAGTGTGACAACAAAAGCTGACATTTCTAGGAGGCAAGTGATGTCAAAGTGCAGCAACCTTATCCACGAGGTAACAAAACAAAGGAGAAGATTATCATGCACTCGGAAAATAGATGGCCCGTAAAGAAGCAACTGCACTGTAAAAATAAACCAGATTCCAACCAAACCAAACCAGGCCATCCCCTTACCTCTTCTGCCCCTTCCAAATACCTCTGGTTGCTAGCCTCCAGAATGAACTGTGGCACCAGGGGTTCTCRCTTTAACCGGTAATTAGTACACAGAGCCTCTCTATTAGGCAGTACGCTCTGCTTAGACAAAGCCAACCCTCAAGAGTTTGGGAATCTAGTGTTTCTGTGTCTCTTACAGGGGGAAAAAAAAAAAAAAAAATCCTTCTCACAGAGAACAGATCTGTTTTTCACCTCACCTTTGTCAGCTAAGGATGCTGCACTACATCTGGACGTAAGTAGTAACAATGGATATGACCTGCCTTGTTTACTCAAATGTTAAGTATTAACAAGGCCTGTGCTATCTCAGCCACAGCCACAGCCACGTTTCACTAGGCAAGATCTGCCTGCATAAGTGGCTTCATATATTCCCAGCCTCTGGGAAGGATAGCGCATCCCAGGAAAAGGGAAAAGAGGCCGAAGGTTATTTTCATGCTGCTTAGAAGAACAAAGTGGTAAAATAAAGGCGGAAAAAAAAAAAATCCGTGTTTGTAGAAAACTCAGCTGTTTGTCAGTCACAGAATGTTTATTTCCATCTTCAAGAAATACAGAGGATTTCATCTTTGGGGGTGACTTCTGGATTTCTCTCACAAAGAAATAACTACTTCTCAGYAGACAAAGAAACAATGGTCCTCAGACTCTAGTCTGTAGGGATTCATCTTTTCAGTGTCTTATACACAGTGGAAATGTAAATTTTGTTATCTGCTGCTGTGAAGAGGGAAAGGCCGTGAAAGTTTATTGCAGCACATTCTCAGGATTCTAAACATACCGTATCACATACACACTGTAATGAGTTTTATTTTAACTGCTTTTGGAGATTGCTTTAGTGGACACTGAAATTGAATAACCAGCTCTGCTCACAGAATGAAAGAAACTGTAACACTATACATAAGAGGTCTGTCATTATTGTACAGAGGGCCTTGCACATAACCCAGGCAGGAGGGATGCGATGGACAGCTATTCTCCTTCTTGGGTGTTTTAAAAAAACAAACAAACAAAAAAACCCCATAAAAACACCAAAAACAAACAAACAAAACCCCAAAACAAACAAACCAAAACCCCCAAAACACACACATCACGGACCCATCATTTTCATGCATACGTACTTCATCGGGGTATACAAAGATGCCATGGTTACAAGCTGGTAAGTCACGCGGCAGCAGTAAGGTACCTTTGCCCCCACGACACTACAATATCCTTATGGGCAGACATCTGCCCCTGGAATTTACATTTTCAGCTTCCTCCCATTTTAAATGCTCTATTTTACCCTCCTTTCCCACCTATAACCTCTCATTGATAATTTTGGTCTGGGGAATTGATGCATTAGGAAAACTATTCAGCTTGCTCTGAAGCAAAGAGAGAAGGGGATATTCTTCACAGCTTGAGGAAAGTAAGTCATACTTTCCACACTTAACCGTACCTGATTACTTGGATCTCAAATACTGACCTGTCTCCCAACTTTATTTGTTCCACCCCACATAAATGAGCTATCTACCCATCAAGAAAATCTACAGTGACCTCTCTTTCCACCACCTTTTTTGCCACTGCTTTCAAAAGGCAATTCAGGTTCAATCACACTTTCAGTGATGCCAGTGGAAATTTTCTTTGCCATTTACTTCACTGAGAGCAGAAAGAGGTTGCACCAGAGGCCTGATCCTGGCTTGTCTACATACAGAGTTACTAAGCAATAAGCCTGTAGGTGAAACCAATCCAAAAAAAAGAAATCACAGAAAACAACACAAATCCTATTGACTCTAAGTTTTTCTTAGCAATTTTATAATTAAGAAGAATAAATATTTTAGAACTTCCTTTTTTCCCTCATAAGATCTACTACACATGAAACACTACTTTTACTGACTGCCCTGAGCCTGCCTTGTTCTCTGAGTTAGTCCATGTTCAATATTTCACTAACAGACCTCTAAGCTAGTGCTTGACACTCGCAGGTCCAAGAGTTACTAGTTTTGCAGTTCAAAACCAAGCATCTAAGACACTGCCAATATTTGAAAACACTCCCCACCAATGACAGGGAAGAGCAAAAGTCACATTAACAAATGCCTTCAACATCAAAAATGAAAATGCATTTGCTGTTATGTTGCTTGTACTTTGTCCCTACTTCTGCAGAAAATTTTTTATCGTCCTTCCAAGACATAATGGGGGAAGCCATTGCTACAAAGAGCGCATCGTCACACGCAGATTCCACCTGCAACCATTTCACTACTAACAGATGAAGACAAGTGTTAGTTTCCAGCCATTATAAGCTTGTTCAGCTCCATTCTGTCCTTCAGTTTAATATTTGGATGCTGTTTACATTTGTTCAGCTAAAACAAAATCACATAACCACCACTCAGACCTTAACCTGCCTATGCACAAGAAAACAAAATGGAAGATGCTAGGGGGGGCGAAAAGTTTTTGTATTATAAGAGACCACTAAGTGGCAACGCACTCCTCCATCAGAATTTGATGAGAGCAAAGAAACCTTTTTTTGGAGAGAAGTCCCTAGAAATTTTTCAGGAATGTTTATGCAGTATCAATACTATAGGTTATGCCTACCTGACTACTGGTCATTGCCTGACAAATGTTAAAAGTAGCAGGAAGTTAGAAACTAAGAGCTTCCTTAGTAGATCTTAAAGCATATAAAAAAAGACATCAGCTACCCCTAAACCACCATGAAAACACTAGCAAAATCTTCAGATGTTACAGGCCCAGACAGCCCTTTAGGCAATGCTGCGGACAGTCTACAAAACAGTCTTTTCCAGCAGCTCCCCAGCCCATATCATGCCTTCTTCCTTCAGCTCGTCTCAACACACTCTTTTGGTACATAGAGCTGGCAGGCCTGTATTCATCTACCCTTACTTTGGAAGTGCAAAAACTAGTGAACTTGGAGTTTTCTAATGTCTAGGGAGATCTGAGTGGCAGAACTCATACATGGCAAGTCATCTGTCTGAAGAGGTTTGTTTGCAGGGGAGTACAGCACTGCTCTACCCATAGTTTCTCATTCCTAGTTCCTCCTCCTTCCCTGGACTTCGTTAGTACTTAAGCTTACATGACGCACATTATCCTTTTATTCCTCATCTCTTGCACCATTTGTCACTACTCTCTTCACTATTGAGATTTGCTACACTGATTTTACTAATCCATGACACACTGCATTGCCTTCCCCACCCCTCTTTCTCCATGGCCTTCACCCCCTCCCGCCGGTTCACCACCGGTGAGGAGCCCCTCACCCAGCTGCACTTCCACCCACCCACCCACCGGCCAGGCAGGCAGCGCGCGTCCGCGCACGTCTTCCCCAGCCTGTTACAACTCTCTATTGTTTTGGTACATCTGCTCCATTTAGCCTCTACGTGCTCCTTACACCCATCCAGCAGCAAGGGACCGTGCTCCCAGGGCATAAAACCGTAGAAGTGTAGTAGAGCATGCCCTGGGAATGCTCTTGGTCAGCAGCAGGAAAGAGTAAATGAGGAAAAAATTGCTTCAGAAGCAAAAACATGTAGGAAAGGGAGAAACTAGAGAAAGAGAGAATGAGAGAACTGCTCATTATTACATTAGCAAACCTAAACTATTTATAAGCACTACATCTATCTATCTATCACTTCAATTACATGTTTCTAAATGAAGCTGAAGCAAGATATCCATAATTATTACTGAAATGCCATTTTTACATTAGCCCAACAGTTGTGTGCATTCTTCGCAAAATGCAATAAGCAAACCACCAATTTATTATTTTCTTTAAATTACAGATAAATCAATCTAAATACCTCTTTTGCAATAGATCTGATTTTTTAACCCAGAATTCCTATTTCCTTTGACAGCACGAGCTGCAGAAAGCATCCATTTCCCTTCTATCTCCTCTTTTAGAGAGCTTTTCCTCCTCCATTCTGTTCAGTGTAAGGATGCTCAGAGGGAGAAGCAACATTAAAAAGGCTTGTTTAACTTGCTTGATAAGACTGTGTTATTCTTTACTCCTCTTCCCCCCTTTTCTTCCATTTGTCTTTTTGTGAAGCTCTTTCTTACAGCCCCTTAATGCCATCTGCTCCACTCTCCTCTTTTCTGTCACATTGCCCTTTGCCTCTTGCTTCCTTAGCTGTGAGAAACACTGGAGGTGATGTTTGCAGCCCAGGGATGCGCTTCCTTCGTTTGGAGACAGCAGGAACAGAGGCTGGCCAGCCCCAGAGCTGAACCTGGCCATGCCGCATGTTTGCAGGCTCACCCCAAGTCAGTGTGTACCGTGGTCTGGGGACCACCCCATATCGTGCTCTTGTGCCYCACCTATTCACCCATCTGTGCATCCCTTACGCCCAGGTACTTGCTATCCTTTCTTTCCAGGCCTCCTTTTCTATCTCATCACTGCTAGAAACACTACTCCATTCCCATAAAAGCATCAGGGAGCTTTACAAACCATAGACTTTGTCTTCAGACTTCACGGAGAAGGAAATGGAGGCATGAAGAGGTGAGATACCTTTTCCAAAGTCAAGCAGATCACGCTGAGCAGGCCTGAACACAGATCCTTAGAGGTGCTGATTTGCTACCGTATATTTTACTTTGCTAGAGATGTAGCTGTGGTCTAAATATTCTCTCTCACCACATATAATTTCCCTGCCTGTGCTTTTAAAGGTTTAAGCCACATGCAAAATATAATCTATTCTAGGACAAACTTTTTTTTTTCAAATTAAACTGTTACAGCAACACTCCCCGCTATCAAACACTTCTTTTCCATCACTCTCCCCACAAAGAGCAGCAACAAATCCCTATATCAGATGATGACTTTTTACCAAAAACTGTATTAAAACTAATTATAGAAGTTGATGAAATTTTAATCAGCCAAAATAAAGACTAAAATCTGACAATGGCAATCTGCAACAGCACTGTAATTCACTTGTTGTTTAATACACACCACTGGCTTAAGTCACAGAGAAGTGCGGAAAAATGTGTAACTATCCCATGGTAAGGCTACTGGCAAGGTTGCACCACTGCCCACAGTCTACTAGTAACCTAGCAGCCGACGGCCCGTTGCCAACCTGTTAGCTTACCCAGCCCTTGTGCTGGAGGTGCACTATCTGGAGACAAGAAAACAAAGATCAACCTTCAAGTTGGCTCCTCTCTCACAGCTTACCACAACCCTCTCCAAAGAGTCACAAGAACAAAGGAGCAAGCCCCAGACACTTTTTAATAAGCTCAGAGGAGATGTACTGTCCCCCTCGTGGCTGCTTCTCTTGCCTTCCCTCAGATCAGCTGGGATCCTCAGCTCCCCCGTACCCCTTTACAACATGCTCAACCTTACATAGCACCAGCAAGCTGCGTCCCACCCGAGCTTTTTGTTCTGCTGCAATGGATTAGGCACAGCAAAGCACAGAGGCAAGGAGAGAGGAGCCCCACGCTCCTCCTGCTCAGCGAGCCAGACTTCTGGCAGGAGCCCTCTGCTCAAATCCCCCTCAGGGGGAGGATGGGGGATTTGAGCTCGCATTTAGCAATCACCAAACAATATTTCATTCTCAACACCACTCTTAAACAGAGAATTAACCAGTTCCTGATCCCGGGATTCCTCTAGAAGGGATGCACGCTGGCAACCAAATGTGGGCGACATTCAAGGTAGAGTAGCTAGGTACTGAAAATTAAGCATCTGAACACAAAAGTGAGAAACCTTCCACATCTGCCAAGAACAGGAGTTGTCTTCTACTGAAAAATTATAATTTAATCCATCAATTGCTAAATGCTCTATCTTCCCACCCCACAAAGTTGTATATTTGGTTACAGCATAAGTCCTGCCTTCCTTTCCACCTCCATCCATTGCTGCCTTCTACTTCAAAAACAGTTCTGAAGATCTACTTATACTTTTTGTCCTATTGCCAAGATCATGCTCAAATCCTTCTCATCCTGACCTGACCTTCAGCACCTTGTCTGGATTCTAAGGTTTGTTCCACTGCAACCACAAACACTTTTAACACCCCTCTTGCATCCACTTTGAGCTGTAAGTGTTGCTTTAACTCTTATTGAGCTACCAGGCTGTATTACTAGAGGGGTGCCTGTCCTACAACTCTGTCCTCATTTCTTATTTACCTACTGCCATTTCTGCCTTGTTCAATAAAACATCCTTCTTCAACTCATGACAGCACAACATTTCACTTGGTGTCTTATGACTGGAAAAGTCTTTGCAAGTTAAGATACCTGGTCACCCTTTCCCTGCCTGTGAAGCCATGCTAATACTCTGCTTTCTTGGTTAGTCTTCCACAGCTATCCATTCTCTTCTCACCTCCTGCCTACAAGGAAATACATACTACAACTCAAAACAAGGTGTTATTAAAATTAAAGAGAAAGCAAAATAAGAATGTCCTGTGTTTACACAAGTGTTATCTACATATTTGCATGGTCTTTGACTATATCCAATCACCCACACTTCTTGACTGACTTTGTAATTCAGATCGACAGCTTTCTGGGGAAGGGAACTTGCCATCTGGGGTTTACTTTGAGAATGCGATGCCAATCCTTGAATTACTATTAATTTTTCAAAACCAGAGACTAGATAGATCGTATAGATACAGATCTATGTTTTCACAGTGTACAGGTACCATTATACAATCACTTTAACCCATCATAAGACCATGTCGTTACAAGTACAGCAGAAGTCTGGATTTTGTTTTTATCAGTTTATTTTCTGCTGGATCAGCCCTACCAGCCAGCTTACTATGAGGCTGTAGGGAATGTGGTGCTGGCACGAGAAGGCAGCAGGAACAAGTGTCCAAAAGTGGGACCTCCACTATTGGCAGCAGTGCAGATTCGTACTAGATGAAAGTGAAACAACGACTGCAGCCAAAAGCCCAAGGAACTTGCCTTGTAGTTAAGGACACTGTTGTAAACTTGTACTGAAGAAGAGGACAGCAAAGTCTGACCGCAAACGTGAAGGGAGGATAATCTAATTCTTACATAAATATTTTGAAAGAGAGAATTATTCTGAAGTCATTTTCAGTGCTAGTATATCCTAGCTCTCTGCATGCCTACTTCTGCTGGGTCTTTTTTCACCTGATTTGACTAAATAATCAAGGACGGTATTTGCTCATTCTGAGATTACTGAAGACGTGAGCTGTGCATCCCAAGGACAGGCATTTTCACATTATTCCAGGAACGTTCAGTATATGGCACAGGTGCCGAGAGCGCAGAACCCCATCCTGTGGTACTGGCAGGTCCTATAGATGTTCAGTTCATGTAACTATATCAAAAATCAAGCCATTGACAAACTTATTTTAAAATCAAAACTTGATCTAGTACAAGCTGGACACAGTGAAATAAATAGCAGAGTTCATAGGTCTGAATCAGAGCCCAAATGTCTCAAAGAGGACATCATTATCCGTTCCACTAATTACAATTTTTAATTAATTGTGACAGAAAATACACATAATTAACAAGTATAAGACACACACACACAAAGTGAAAACTATTATATTTGCATTAGGGCAAGCAGAGAGTATGTAGTGAAAGGTAACCTGGCCTCAGCATTACCTCTCCTAATTCAACCTTGGTAACTGTCAGGCAGCAGCTCTCCCCGTGCCTGGCAGGCGGGACGTTTGCTGGGACGCTGCAGCAGCAGTCTGGGGCCGCTCCACAGGTCAGAGCTCCAGCGCTGCACTGGGGCTGAAGAGGCATGCCATTTTGTCTGAAGGGAGCATCACATTGTCATCTGGGCGGTTGGCACTTTAAGATCTCCCGGAAGATTCATGTCATGAAACCTTGAACAATTCCTTCACACGCAGCATAATCTTATCTACAGTGAAGGGCTACGTATGCTAGAATCAAGGCAGGCTGGGCAGAAACTTACAGTGAAACTTTGAAAATAAAATTAAAAATAAAGAAAAAAGTTGGGATGGCTCACACAGAACAATGAGAAGCAGATGTTCACACTGAATAAAGCCCCACTTCGGCTGGCTATGGCTAGCATGTGGAAAATCGCACGTTATTAGCAGGTGAAAGAAGCAAACATATACTTCTTTGCTGACTATAATTTCAGCCTTGGCCCAAACCGTCCTTTTCTTTACCCAGGAGTGCAATAACTGCATCTGGGGTTGCACCTTTTAATAAAATACAGCTTTTAAGAGACAGCTCATTTCTTTACCTTTAGGGAATGCCTGGGAAGTCTTTTCATTAAAATGCTAATAGAACAATAAAGTTTAACACCGAATTTCCCCCATTTCAGTTTGAAAGCAAATGCTTTGGTCTAATTCCGATCAGAACACTGTCTATTTTTTCATTAAGGTTTTATTCTGATGTATTTATTATTGAGGAGCCTATGAGGAGCTGCATTATATTCAAGAATGAACTGAAATGAACTTTGAAGCAAGAAACAAAGCCTGTCTATGCAAGGGAGCAAACTGCATAAGGAATTAAGAGATGAGGCTTACTGCATTTCTAAGTGGTTTGTCACTGTAATATAGCAGTATTTTGTTGTTCTTGGGGCTACTAACTGCACTTATGCCTTTCATCTACTTTATTTGGTGTATTCATTAAATAACAAAGCATCAACACTTAGCATGCACATTTATGATGTTTCCTAGACTGACTCTCGATTAATCTACATACTAATGCAAGAGGACACATTCTGCAATACAAACAAGCCCTGTGTCACGTTGAGTTACATGTTCTCTGGCTTTTCCCAGTGTGTGGGAGGGTGCAGACTCTCTACAAAGCTACTGCTACCCAAAAAATGGGGTGAGAACGCTTCCAGCTTCCATCGTCCTTGTCAGTCAATAACAACCGAGGATGGAAGAAATGCTTAGCTTAAAACTTGTCTTTCTCAAAATAGCTGTAGATCAGCAGTGCCCAGTGCTTCTTTTACTCCACTACTGCAATGGCCCAAAGATATAATTTGCGGGCCAGCCATGCAGAGCCAAAGTACATGACAAGATTCAAAGAAGATTCAACGCTCCAACACATTTTCCTTTAGCTCCACTCAGCCTTCTTGGAGCGCTCTTTAAGAGCATTGGTTTATACGCTCTCAATAACTACACACTTAAAGAAACCGCAATCCATGCACTTGCATGCACACAGCCACGTGATTTTCTCATGGTAACCCTCTCGTTCTTTTCCACTGCCCTTTCTCCCATTTCCCTTTCTCCCCATCCATTCAGATTACAGACTCCGTGAGACAGAGCCCAAACTCTCTATCTGACATCCTCTGCGGCCCCCCTATGAAGGAGCAAGGATATACAGTAAAGTTAAGAGAAAAAACAGAATACAGCATGCATGTGCTTTCCATTTTGTATGTGAAAAGGAATCCACATCCTCCTGTGTCACCTGCTCTTATTTGAGAAATTTCTTTTCTTCTGGTTCTCATTATAGTTTTAATGAAGCAAGGAAAGCTTATTTAAAATCATTCTGCTACAAATGAGCTGACTTTAAAAAAAAAAAAGTAATGCATTACTAGGCGCGAGCTTCCTGGCCAACTCTCTAAGAGCGTGTTTTTACAGAATCCACGGGGAGCACACTACCAGGGAGGCAGATCTCTGCTTCCAGGAGACACCTGAACGGCACAGAGAGCCTGACAGGACTGCCTGGCTTCTGCTGCGCTGGAGGAAGAGGAGGGCAGCTCTGCACGGTGCCACCCCAAGGGCTGCAGGGCTGGGCGAACAGTGCCGGGGCAGGAGAGGACAGCACGAGGAGAGGAGAGAGGAGAGGAGCCCCGCACGGCTGCTCCTCCCAAAACTGYGGGAGCAACCCCACACAGGGGCACTGGCCTTACGGCCATCTTCTGTCCTGGTCATTGATTCTTACCAGTCCTCATGTTCTCTTCAGCCTTCTTCATCAAAATTCCTACAGAGGTGGCCAAAATTCAAGTGCACGACGACGCACCCCTCCTTTCTCTTATCGGTTCGGGACATTGTCATTAACACAAGGTTTCCCAGACAAAGAGCTGTGCGGCTCCCCGCCTGGCTCTGTCCACAGCRGGCTGGAGGCAGGGCCACGCTAGGCTTCGTGGGGCGGCAGCAGCAGCGGTGCTGTGCCACAGGCTCTGGGTGCTGAGGAGCACGGGCCGGCCGCGGGGCAGAGCCCACGCTCCGGAGCCCAGGCTCCACGGCCCACGCTGGCTTCCTGGGCAGAGAGAGAAGGAATTTTAGCTTTGCCACCGATGCTGGAAAACAGCAAATAGCAAATGTTCCCAAAGTGCTGGAAACTAGGCCTGGGAGAGAATTGTACAACACGCTCTGCCTTTCTCCAGAAAACTGCCTTTTCATTTCAAGCAAAGATTTCAAAAATTAAAGCGCTAACTACAAAGAAAGAAAAAAAAAAACCTTTCCATCTCAATTACTGCACAAACATTCCTTCAAAACTGTTAGAGCTACATGAAAGGAAAATAAGCACAAAAAGAATTTGAATAATGCCCGTGTCTAAGGGTTACTATCTAAATAGTACATACCCCAGCACTTCTGAATCACAAGGCTCATTCAGGTATGAATCTCTCCAGAATACTGTCTGTTAACACCTCATGATGCCTCCATTGGTTTTTAACGCTCCGCACCCACTTAAGGTCACTTAACGTCAAAGCACTAACACCGCAACCCAAAATCAGTACGGGGGTTGCCTGACTTACAGAAGTTTCAAGGCATTCTGAATTGTGCTTTTACCAAAAAAAAAAAAAAAAACCACAACAAAAAACACCAAAAAAACCAAACCCAAAACCATTTAATAGTTTAACAAAATCTTAGCTGGCACTGACTAGACATAATCTTATAAGGGTCTTTTGTCTCTGCCTGAACTCTTCGGGTATATAGCACTCTTTGCTGTGATAATTGGTTTGGCTGTCCATTCCACCCATCAGGTGATAGAAAACTATCAATCAGACTAAATGCAATGTGAGAGAAGTCTCTTTAGCCAATTAGTTGGTAATGAGAACATTAGCCACAGTATCTTCTGCAGAGGGCACCTTAGCAATTCCAGCAGAGCCCACAAAGATGACAGTTCTATCTGTATGATTAATAGCGAGCGTATGACACTACAGGAATTCTACACAGTTGTGTAAAATCGGGGAGGAATGATCCACTTTATGCTGTTAAATATTTTAAGAGCCACAGATGATTTTATATTACATTCTAATACATACACTTATTTTGTGTCTTGAAATTAACTCTCCTGCACCAAGAATAGTTTTTAAAGCATTTGGAGTTCTCCGGACAAGAGGAATTGTATAAATTCAAGTAATCAGGGGCAGCAGTTACAGATTCCTCTTTATACAGTGCAGGTCTGAACACTAGGAGGGCAAAACTAAGTCAGCCTGTTTCTCCACTTTCACCTTAAGTATATTCTTTTGACTTTACAGAAAGTGGCTTAACTTCCAATCTGGCAGGTCAGAAACAACCAACCACCTGTGCAAGGCAAGGGGAAGTCAATACTTGTTTTTCCCAGAAAGATTTTTGGGGCAGAGAGTACTTTCCATGTGAACATGCGTGAACACACGTGCACACATGCAAAGGTATATTCAAACGCATCTCAATGGGATCGCACCCCAAAGTCCTTCATGTTAACCGTAAAGCAAGGGGAACTGCGTACCCTCAGATCAGCTGTGGCACCAGCAAGGAGGGGATTCGAGGACCACCGCACCCAGAACTGTACCACCAGCCGCAGACACCGCTGACCCGTGAGTTGTCTTTAAAACACCAGGAGGGCCACTGCCGAACGCCAGCACCCTGAGCTGATGGACCAAACGATCTGATGCTAAATTTTAAACCCCATGCCTCTCTATTGCTGGATCGCGCAACAGCTTATCTGCGCTCCAAAAGAAAAAACAATACCAGCACCTGAATTGGTTTAGTTACACCAGTGAAAATCTTCAAACTGGCACACTGCAAGGCTATATTCCAGATTAGCCTAATTGGAGTTAATTGCCAAACCAGCTTGAACAATTTGAGTTTCCTGTTGTGCCAGAAGGGTGCTTGTAAGAGAAGTCTACAATGGGGCAGCTATTGATACATCAATTTATTTACACTGCAGACTTGCCTAACACAAACAAAGCCTGAGCGAGCTGTGTTGGGGCAGAAAAAGAGGGGGAAGGCAGAAGAGATTAGCGAACGGTGCAGTTATGGGAAGTGACAGGGCAATCAATAAGCCTTAGGTTCAGAAGGTAAATTGAACTGACAAAAGTCGGCCTTAGTTTGCATACCAAAATTTCATTTGTATAAATCCTCTGTGGAGAAGGAATGTAACCACTAGGATGATCTGAACCTATTTTTCTTCTCTAACTACTATTCCAAACTGTTATTTCTTCCTTAGTCCTTCCTCTTATTGAAGCTTTGTTAAGCTTGAAACACGCGGCAAATTTCAGATGGAATGTATTTAAAAGTGCTTAGATACCATGGTGATAGGTACATTGGGAACACCACACAACATGACAGCTGAGATAGACAAATGGGGTTTGCACACAGTGAACTTTGTACAAGAGAATTAAAATAAATCTGCAAAAGGGGGAAAAAAACCGCAGTCTTCATGGGAATTTTACAAAGGCAGTAAAACATAACAGGCCTATCATGCAAACTCACACCTTTGGTGAGTGAACAAGCCAAAGTAAGAAGAAATATTCTCATGCAGCATTATATAGAGATCTCAATGACTTACAGCAAGCAAAAATAACCTTTCAGAAGCRCATGGACTTTCCTGTGCGAGCCCTACACATATAGCGATGGTCGCTCTGGGGCAGGGGAATAGTGAAGGCGCTCGGGGCAGGACAGCGACCGAGTTTCACCCAGAAGGGCAATAGGTGCCAGGTGCCTGCTCTGCACCAGCTCACCCAGCACCGGCCCTGCAGAAGCAGCAAGCAATGGGCAGGAGCAGCCAGAGGAGGGACATGGCTGCAGGTAGCCCAGGCCCAGAAGAGCTCAGCACTGGTGGCCTTGCTGCCAAGCTAGATGAGGGAAAGAGACCCCCTCCATCAAACAAGGCTCCCCCAGCCTTGGCTACAGGCTCAGGTACCTGTTACACCTTTCACTATTTGCTGAGGCTTTGCATGAGGGAAGAAAGACACTTCTGAGAGCAGAGTCTCTGAGCAGAGACACAAAGGAGAATTTCCCCCAAGTTTTGTTTGTTTTCTTGAAACCTGTGGATCAGAACTATTTTTCATCCAGTACGCTTCCGTGCTTTTATGTAAATTATTTTTTAATGTAAGGGCAGTTAATCTGGTAATACTGCAAAGGGAGTTGTTCAAAACTGGAAATTAAAATTGGATTGACAATTGTGGATTGACAACGTGTCATCTGTTAATTAAAGGTAAGTGACAGCTGTAACATTATATTTCATTGTACAATGCAAAATTATTGACTGTGCCAAGCTCTTCGAAGTTTTATCACTCTTTCACAGAAGTCAGCAGGGTTAAAGAGGCAAGCACGGTATTAGTTCTGCAAAGCACTAAACAAATTTGCCAGATACTAACAGACGGTTTCTGTTGGCTTGAAAGGGCCAGTGTCATGTCCCTGCTCGGTGGCACAGCGGCAGCTGTGACATGTCAAGGCAAAAGACATGAGTGATTCACATGGTACCTGACTGTAAGCAGAGCAACCTTTGGTTTAAAGGAACGCCCAGTGAAGCACTGCTGACCCTATGTTAAACTATTGCATCACGTGGATTCATTCAAATTTCACGCTTCTCTTCCTTAGCAGACAGGAGAACAGTCTTTGCCCCCAAATCCTTGCCTTGACATTGACATTCTCACCAAACACTGCCCTGCCTTCAGTTTCCCACTGCAGGCAGAGATGCTGAAGTAGAGCCACTCGAGCACCATGTGGAAAGCTCAACCTTCCTTTAGTCCAATCTACATGTTTTATTAAATTACCTGCAACCTGTAGGTTACATTATGCACTGTGATATATTGTGGACTTCACTGTTTGCTCATCATCTTCTGGTGATAGCTGAAGAAAAGAGGGGTCTATGCTGATCCTTTTAGATTATCAGGAAACCCTTCACTGCTACTGCTCAGAGCCATCAATAAACTGTCTGTTAACGATCATGATGTGGCTTAAGTGGATCAATTGTCATTTATGGGTACAATCTTTGTAAAAAATCTCATTTCTTTAATGGTATATTTGAGTTTCACAGGCTTGCTCTGCTCATGAGGTCCAACCACCAGTTCTGAGGGGCAATTCACCCCACCCAACCACTGTCCCTCCGCACATATCGTTTATCTACCCACCATTTGTCTTGAGATTTGCAGCTGGGGAAACTTGGTGGCTGTGGCACCCAAACAATAATTGCTGAACACTTTCCTCTCATTTACACTTAACAAGAAGGTTATGTCTTTTCCTTCCAGATCCAGAACTAACTGCAATCATCCACACTGCTGCTTAGAGGCAAGGCGAGTGCTATATTCCCCACATAAAACAGCAGGCTCAAGCCTGCCATAGGGCAAACACAAGTACTTTACACTGGCACTGATGGTTTACAGATAAAATTTACTCACTTCTTTGCTGTGCCTAGAAAACTTTGATCAAGATGCAAACATATTTAAACAGGGAGAACTTCAAATACAAGAAAAATAACCTACAAGAAGACTTCACAGTACGTTAACACTGAACGTTAAGCTACCAAGCCCATGCTTTAGCTTATCACTTGAATTGCAAAAATCCAGTGCTCTATTTGCGAGAAGTGAGCCATAACCTATTTCTTTTTACAAAATATGACTACAAGATGGCCAATTCCTATAGCTACTGACTGTGTGGCTGTTTGCTCACTGGGACTGCAACAATCACGCAAGTGCTTGCAGTGTGCTGAGCAACCTCCCCCTCCCCAAATACCCATGAAGGAGAGCAGGGAAACAACAGTTGTAAGGTGATAAATGTGTCATAATTGGCAAGGGGAAGGCTGAAGCCCCCTTCAGTGTTTCTCTGGTTGAGGGAAAGATGAGCCTCACAATGTATTCCAGTATCAGTGATTAGTAGAAGATTAACAGCTATGAAGACCACAGCAAAATAACTTCACAGTGTTAACTCATTTCCTAATCACAGCTTGGAGCTCACAGCACAAGGAAAAACATTCTTGCCTGTGCGTGTATATAAATACAAAGGAGCATCACATTCTCTTTCTTTCCCCAGGTATTACTGYGGTTATCTCCAGAACATGAATGGCTATTATGAATTATCTCCACCATCCTGTGTTCTCCCTCTCCCCTCCCCACTTCCCTGTGAAAGGGGGGTGGGAGGAGAGCAAAGAAAAGACAGCACCTTTGGATTCCCTTTCTTCAGCTTTTACCAGCCTTCGGAGGTCAGGATGCTATTGGCTCCGCTTTGTGTGCGAGCTAGAGCTGTTCACTTAGCAACAGAAAGCAGAAGCGGCAGACAGCAAAACTATCTAGCTACGTGTGYGTGCGCCTGTGTGAGAGAGGAGGAGAGAGAGAGAAAGAATAGTTTAGGCGATGTACGCCGCTGCTGTGTGCGGAGGGTCCCCTCTAAAGAAGAGCTGTGCATCTCCTGGGATGGCAGCAACAGGTGCCGGTGCTCTGCATCCCACCGGCTCCCACCCACCGAAAGCAGCTTGAGTGCTCAGCATATTGCATTTTTTAATATAGGAGCTTAATTAGAGCCTACTAACGACAACAACAGACAGTCTCAATAAAGCCTGTATTTAATGCAAGTCGTAAAGTGTCTTCTGTGCCTGAAACAATAAGGATATAAAATGCAATGTGTTAGAAGAAAAAAAGATGAGAAAGGAATGAAGCCAGAGCTAAGGTTACACTGAAAGGACAAATGAGTTGTTTACTTTCATGTACCTTTTCTCCCACTGTCTGTTAAGGCAAAAAAATCAAAATTTAACAAACTTTAGTAAGATGCTGTCTGTAGTGTTACTCAACCTCCAGAAGGATGAGCTTGTATCCCAGCTACTTCTAAACAACAGTTTCTTACTGAGAAGGGAAAGAAATAGCAGAGGAAGGTACAGACAGGAGAAATACGTATTTTGCAGATCTTAGTTCCTTTATGAAACACAAGAGACTTGTGTTGAGAGATTACCGAGCAGAGAGATTATTTCATGCTGCCATTCAGAGAGACGTAAGAGATTTCATGCAGACCATTCCACAGGGAATATACAGCCAGCAACCCTCCCATGTGACTGGCATCAGGTATTTTCCTTCCCGCCACTGCTATGGAAGGGCTCTGAGCACACACCAGGGAAAGCATCATTTTCTTATACGTAAGGCATGTCTCCCTCCGCCCCACCCCATCCCCAGATAAATTAATTGTGGAGCCAAGGTAACTGACCCTATTCTTTTTCCCAACTGCTCTACACTTCTGTTCAACTTTAATTTTAAAACTGAATGTAACTTCTTCTACGTGTGGAGTGTATCACTGCTCATCTTTCCAACTTTGAACACCTAACCTCTCAAATCAAACCCACTTTGCAAACTGCCAAAGCCGACTGAAACACAGCAGCTGAACAACTACTTCAATTCTTCACAGCTCTAAACAGATGGGGTCAAAAAAACCAACCAGGATCCTCTTGCTATTTAGAATGGGGGGCTTAAAAGCAACCAAGTGTGTTGTTTTATCCTTTTCACCTCTTTTGTGTGACAATTCTATTATGTTTTCCTTATATTCAACAATACAATGGATATGTAATAAAGGAAAGGAAACGGTACTTCCTTAGATTCAGTATATCCAAAATGTATATGTAATTGTTAAAGAGGAACCTATACTTTTCAAGGAACAGAACTACAACATGGGTTGCAGGCCTAGTTCTCCTATCATTTCCTCCACAGGACTTCACCTCGCCAACAAAACCTGCAGCTTATGGGAACTGGGCAGAGATGGAACAAGTTGGCTATCGAGAATAGCCCATTGGTACGACGAGAAGCAGTCTAGTATAAAGAAAAAAAAAAAAAGAAAAAAGAAAAAAAAAAAAAAAA